>CM031607.1:39302940-39307940 GCA_018398815.1 Conus ventricosus | reverse complement strand
TTTATTTACCAAATTTTTGACAGATTTCGCTGGTTGGCAGATTTATCACCAAAAGATGTTATTTGGGGATTGTCACATTTTGCTAGAACGGATTTACCCTCTGTGAACTCAACAAAATAAGCACACGCTTCCACAAAACATACCAAAGTTTTCACAAATTTCGCTGGTTGGTGAATTTCTACCAAAAGATGTTATTTGAGCCATTGTCACACTTTCCTATCATACATTCGCCTTCTACGTACGCAATGAAATATGCACACGCTTCCACAAAACATATACCATAGTTTTAACAGATTTGGCAGGTTGGTACATTTGTATTAAAAGGTATTATTTGAGGCATTGTCACATTTTGCTGAAATAGATTCGCCCTTCACGCACTCACTGCAATAAGCACACGCTTCCACAAACATACCAAAGTTTTAACAGATTTCGCAAGCTGGTAATTTTTTTTTTTTTAACCAAAAGATGTTACTGATGTCACTTTGGTCATTTGTAATGTGTAAGATTTTTCTCATTTTAAGATTAAGAAATAAGCACACGCTTTCACAAACATACCAGATTTCCAGCAGATTTCGCTAGCTGGTGAATGTTTTTTTTTTTTTACCTCAAAATATTATATTTACCTCCGAGGATTTCACTTTGATCATTTGTAATGCGCAAGCTATTTGTCATGTAAAGATTTAACACTGCTATTTACTTACCTCAACAACTAACTGCCTACCTTTACAAATAAAAAAAAGTAATTATAATAATTCTATCGAACAACGTGGACAAACAAAATCACAAGACCAAACACGACGTATTTCGACCTCTTAAGTCTTCTTAAGTCTTCTTTTGCTTGCTCCTTCTGCTCCATCCGCAACACTCAGGGCAACGAAAACGAAGATCGAGCAATCACTTATCTTTGCTGGACGCCAGTCTTGCGCCGAATTCAACGAAAATAAGAGATTTCTCGTTCTTCATTTCCGTTGTCCTGGGGTGTTGTTAATCTGGCCTTAAGAAGACCAAAAGGGGCCAAAACGCGTCGTGTTTTGTCTTGTGATTCGTTGGTCCACGTTGTTCGGTGCAGTCATTATAATCACTGTTTGAAATTTGTTTAGGTCTCCGCCTGCAGTCGCCTCACTTTGTGGACCTGCCTTCCAAAAGTCTTCTTACTCACAATGTTGACACGCTGGGCCCAGGTAGCCCATTACACATCCCGAGACGCACGTGCACTGGGTACATCCCCTGCAGTCAGCACTGTTCCGACACCGACATCTCTTTTCCCTGCTCCTCTTGTTTGTCCATCTGCAACCTGCAAGTATATGCTGCAAGTAGCATGCAACCCTGTCCAAAAGTTCATGTCAAGTTACTTAGACAATAAAGAAAAAAAAAACACGGTGTCATGTATTTACACTGTTTTGTTCCTAGTCATTGTAATTTCCGGTATGGCACTACCCCCCCCCCCCCCCCCCGAAAAAAACAACAATAAACAAACAACAATAAACAAACAAAAAAGCTCCTCCCCCCCCCCCCCCCCCCCCCCCCACCGCGCGCAGCACACACACACACATCAAATTGTCTAGAAGCAGGGTTATATGCATAGCACCAAAGATAGTTCGCCCTCCGTAGGGCGTACAGTCTTTGATAGCACTGAGCTGTTCATCTCGCAGTGCCAAGTTCGCTGTCTCTTTGATGGAGACACTTCCGTTTTTTCTTTGCTTGTTTGTTTGTTGTTGTTGCTGTTGTTGTCGTTGTTGTTGTTGGTGGTGGTGGTGTGTGTGTGTGTGTGTGTGTGTGTGTGTGTGTGTGTGTGTGTGTGTGTGTGTGGGGGTGGGGGGGGTGGGAGGACGTGTGTGTGTGTGTGTGTGTGTGTGTGTGTGTGTGTGTGTGTGTGTGTGTGTGTGTGTGTTGTTGTTGTTGTTGTTGTTGTTGTTGTTGTTGTTGTTGGTTTCCATCATCATCTCTCCATTATTTTCCGAATGCAGCATCTAAAAATAGGGTATGTGCAGGAATGCGTGCCGGTATGTGTGTGTGTGTGTGTGTGTGTGTGTGTGTGTGTGTGTGTGTGTGTGTGTGTGTGTGTGTGCGCGCGCGCGTGTGTGTGTATGGCAAAAGGTTTCAGAACTTGACAGTTGTTAAAACGAAAAATAATGTACTTATGGACTTCTTAACTATGCATAATGTGAAAAACATTTTTTTTAAGTGCTCATAATACAGAACAAACCATTCAAATATCAAAAGAATGAAAGGAATATCAAATGAGGCGGAGAACATATACGTTTACATGTATTTGTTTCTGCTCTTCCGAGTGTTTTGGTGGATAGTGGTTAAGACCAAAAGACATCGGTCTGTGCTCAATGAATGCTACTTTCTGTTCGTTTATATAAGTTATTGTTGCCACCTGTACGAACGAACCAGTTCAGGACTTCAGGCAAGAAGCTAAGACCTTCCTTTCTAATGACCATTTAAATTTCTTGTTTGTTCTCTGCGCTTCGTATACGAGGGCCACCCCATAAGTTCTCGGATGGGAAAAGATGGAAGTACACTGGCATTTCTTACCTGGCCCATCTTTTCAAAGTATCCTCCATCAGCGTGTATGCACTTTTCCATCCTTCTAAACCACGAATCCATCACCCCAGCCCACTCCGACTTAGGTATACCAGAAATCAAGCCCTCGGCAAACGCTCGGGCATCTTCAGGGCTCTCAAACGGCTTTCCTTTCAGTTGTTGTTTCAAACGAGGGAACAAAAAGAAGTCACAAGGGGCTAGGTCAGGAGAATACGGAGGATGAGTGACGAGCTGCACGCCGTTCTCTTGCAAGCAGTCTAAAGTTGCAGCTGCCATGTGGGCGCTGGCGTTGTCGTGGTGGAGGAGTAGGTGGCGGATACCGGTCCGTGGTCGCCGTGCACTCCAAGCCTCGAACACTTTTGGCAGGCAGGTGTTGATGTACCATTCAGCGTTCACTGTATTTCTTTCCAGAAGTGGTACAGTAGTCACATGGCTGGATCTTGCGAAGAAAACTGCAATCATTTGCTTTGTGCAGCTTCTTGATCTCTTAAATTTCACAGGTGGGTTTTCCCCTGGAAACAGCCAAATTGACGATTTCTGCTTTGTTTCGGGGTCATACTGGTAAACATAGGTTTCGTCACCTGTGACGATATTGGAGACCCTATCTGATCTTCCTCCGTCAAATTTTTGCAGCATAAACTGGCACCATTCAACCCTAGCCCTCATCTGCTCCCCAGTCAGCTGGTGGGGCACCCAACGGGCGCAACGCTTCCGTACAGAGAGATTGTGCCGAAGAATGCGGTTTAAGCTTCCTGATGAAAGGTTTAGAGTATCTTTGAGTTCATCCTCCGCGATTCGAGGATTTTCTGTAATCATGGCCTTCACTGTGCTCACGTTCCCATCGGTAGTAACTGAAACTGGACGTCCACAACGGTCACGATCTTCCAACGACATTGTACCAAACTGAAATTCTTTGAACCACCTATGGACTGTGGATAATGATGGAGCCTTGTCGCCAAAACAGTTTGTCAAACTTATAAAACTTTCCTTGAAATACTTCCTTTGAAGATAGTCATAATAAATCATGGCACGAAAATCTCTCCAAGACAGGCTCTTTGCAACACTTTGAAAACCGTCCCCCTCGCCATCCATTTTGCTGTCTCGAACAAATTTGGCTCTGACGATTTTTATCATTTTTTGTGTCATAGCTATTATGACATCGCTTGTGATGATAAATAAATTGAAATTATGACGTCAGTGGTTTCTGCGCATCCGAGAACTTATGGGGTGGCCCTCGTATGCATGTGTAGTAGTCGAACTGGTAATGCAAGCAGGAATATTTTGGACTTAGGGCCACGTTTCTCACATGGGAACAGAAACTGTCCTTCTTGTTCGTTAATCTAACCGTTACAAGAACCGAAACATTCGAAAATAACACTGTATTATTTTCTTGCACGTTTGAGGACTGAGTTTGGTTTCTTGCAGCCCATTCGACCAGCCAGAGATCTATCTTTCAGGACTGTCATCACATAGGAAAAAAAAGTATGTAATTTTCTTCAAAAGAAGCGCTAAACAAGCTATCAAAAAACGCGTGACATCAATTTTCTGATTGCGATCGCCAAGCCACTGACATCTTCCAAACAGTAAAACTAGGACGCGCTGAGACACCATCCTACATGGCCCCAAAGGCTCGTTCAAAATTAAACGCGCATTCTCTCGGTCAGAGCCGCAACATTGTGTACGCTATGCTCCGCGAACAGCGCCGTATATCTATGTAGGTGAGACATCCCGCACAGTTAAGACGCGCATCTCTTCTGAACACCTGGCCGACATCCGCCATCACTGACCAAAGCCAGTCGCTGCGCACTCCAACCATCCCCAACACAACAACAATCATGTCAGAGTACTGACGCTCTGGCAATTGCAGTGACACCTTTGAGCGCAGCGTGCAGGAATCCCATCGTATTGCCAGACTGGGGATCGTCTGCCTGCTTGGCATCAACCTCCAAAAAGAGCATGTGCCTATCCACCTCCACAGCACTGGCCCCAGTACTCTCCATATACACATTGCCTTGCATCCCATATCTATCAACGTCCCTTTCTCACTCTGGTTTTCTTTTAATTACGTATATCTCCTCTTTTACATATTTTTCTTCTCTCTTTCCTCCGTGTGCGTGCGTTGTTGTTCCTCAATTTAACGTCTTCTCACTAAAAGTGATATCAGACGATGTGTTAATGGTGTGTGTGGTATGCGAATGTGTGCTTATGAAAAGATTGGTGGGAGGGATAGGGGAAAAGCGTGTAGAACTTTGAATACTACTACGTAAGCTTATTTTAAAAAAAACAACCCTAGATAAAACCAGTTAAAGTAAAATGCCAACTGGACTCTGTAAGAAACTTTGACTAACTAATCTGAGAAACAAATAATCATTCAACATTTTAGAGAGTGATGACGTCGATCTATCGGAAGTATTACCACCAGCCATGATAATCAAGTTCTTTGTTTTGGG
>CM031607.1:39285440-39297940 GCA_018398815.1 Conus ventricosus | reverse complement strand
ATGCGTGCGTTCACACACGGAACCTCGTCTCATTCGAAGGACTGTATGGGAAATGGAGTCAGAACTAATGTTAACTCCGAGGAAAAATCCCCCTGTACCGAAACGGCCCGGCGGAGATTCGAACCCGCAACCCTTGGATTACGAGTCCGGCGCTCTACCCACTGAGCTATTCCGGTCCCCTGACATAGCACTAACACGAGGACCAGTCAACAACATGACTGGTATAACCGTAACACGACGGCCAGTCGGTAAAACGAGTGGCATCGCAGTCAAACAGAACCGGCCGGTAAAACAAATGACGTCGTAGTAATATAAGGGTCGACTGGTAATACGAATGGCATATCATTAACACGAGGGCTAGCATGTAACACAAATGGCATTGAAGTTACTATAAGGTTTAACAGGTAACACAAACGGCATTGAGGTAACACGAGAGCCAATTAGTAAAACGAGTGATAAAGTAATAGCACGAGGGCCAATTAGTAAAACGAGTGATAAAGTAATAACACGAGCGCCAATCGTTAACACGAGTTCAAAGCAGTAACACGACAGCCTATCGGTAATACGAACGTCTGTTTTCACTTTCAGTTTCATCAAGGAGGTGTCACTCGTGCGGACTAGTCCATATAGGCCTACGCTACACCACATCCGCTAAGTTTCGAGTCCACACTGCGCATGATTTAAAGCTGATAAATAAACGAATAAATGACTAAGATGAGAACATTCAAGAAGAGGGTCTCGTGGCTGCGACTTAGCAGATGTCTGACCTATGCATTAGCCCAACGCGCTGGTCAGACCTTGGGTACCTACCTAACATTGGCTGTGCCATTATTTTCAAAGTTTGATAACACGAACGATAATAGCAAAATGCGTGTGCCAATCGGTAAAACAAATGACATAGCAGTGACGCAAGTGCCAAGCAGTAACATAGCAGTAATACGAAGGTCATCCAGTAACACAAGTTACATAGTAGTAACATGATGGCCAATCGGAAACATAAGTGGCAGACCAAAAGGGCAAATCGGTAACACAAATGAACATGTGAAATCAAGAGCCAACGGGGAAAATAAATAATAGCATTGGAGTAACATAAAGGCCAGCAGACAATGTTCGAAAACCCGCATGGGAGATAATTTAGGTCTGACTCGCGTTCAGCAAAAGTGACTCCGCTGTTTTCATAGGACAAATGGCGCTGGTAGGTACGTAAAAGCAAGTTAGCCCCATCATCAGTCAGCTTAACAGTTCAATCAGTGAGAAAAAAATGCCAAAATGTGCGTGTGAAACAGGGCGTCTGTAACGTATACAACCGATATCCTGATCGTTAATCTGGCGTGCGCCAAATACTTGACTTTCTAGATCTATTTCCTGAGAAACGGTAACTCTATCTGCATCTAACTCCATTGGAAAAGACGTGCCGTATCTTCCCCAGGTCAATTTTGCCCCATGACTCAGCTTAAACTGTTCAATCAGAAATAGGCTATGTCAGAACATGGGTCTGAAACAGTGCACCTGTGCCCTCAGACTGTATTGCAAACAAGTTTGACTTCGCCTATTGTTATCATCGATCGATTCAGATCTGCCTGCCTTGGGTTTAATGTAGACGTTTATTAATCCAATGATGCGTGCACAAACTGCAAAATGAACCTGGCCCAGAAATTAAGGAATGATCACTGCATTTGCAATGGAGAGACGATTGTTTTCTCCCCCCTACGGATCATTTTGATGACACGAATGACAGAGCCGAAACATAATGGCCTGCTTTAATAAGACATGAAGTGTCTGAACTCAAACGTCAAAATGTAAGCTATAAGAACCCAAATGACAAACTGGGTGAGAAAGTTTCTTTCAATTTTTTTTTTTTTGGATGTTTCGTCGAAGCATTTGTGAAGGATTTACAATTCGTTGTCTTTAGAAATTATAAAGTGTTCTTTAAAACCTGCTACCTGTTTTACTAAACAAGGGATGTGCTCTTGTGCGGTTGTAAAAAGAACTTTTACCATTATTCGTTAGGTGAGTACTGACAGCAAAAACACTACAAGTCTGAAGACAAGCGCCTTCAAGTCCTGGACCAAAAGCGTTAGGCCCGCAAAGAAAGGAGATCTGTCGCATGCCTACAATACAAACGCACCTGTACATCCAACTTACGGTGACACCGAGGTTATTAGAGCTCACTGTGGACCTTTGATATGAGAGAGAGAGAGAGAGAGAGAGAGAGAGAGAGAGAGATGAACAGATGGATAGCTAGAAAGATAGATCGATCGATAGACAGACATACACACAGACGGACAGATAGATAGATAGACAGACAGACAGACAGACAGACAGACAGACAGATAGATAGATAGATAGATAGATAGATAGATAGATAGCTCAACGGATAGACAGATAGATAGACAGACAGATACATAGATAGCTCAACGGATAGACAGATAGATAGGTAAATGGATAGATAGATAGATAGATAGATAGATAGATAGATAGATAGATAGATAGATAGACAGGCAGATAGGTAGATAGATGAAACGTACGGATAATAGAAAAGCTGGCCAAGAGTCGACTTCGCGCCATGGTACAGAGCAATGATCTGAAACAGTTGTAATGCTGAGGCAACATCTCTGTCTGTCTGTCTGTCTGTCTGTCTGTCTCTCTCTCTCTCTCTCTCTCTCTCTCTCTCTCTCTCTCTCTCTCTCTCTCTCTTTCCTTGACATCTTTCGCACGGATTTATCTGTATGGTATCAAATCTGGTCAGTTCCCGTCAAAATTTCTCATCAGGGGAGACGATCGGGGGAGGGACTTGTCTGTTTGGCAGCAAACGAAGAATTTGTTCCCTTCAAAATGTGGCTAGTTTGTTGACAATAATAATCTTCATGTCGTCTTAATTGAGAAAGCACTATAGGGAATACTAGAGAAGAAAAAAAAAATATCAGTTTGTGTGCATATTCAATTTGCGTTCTTCTTTCTATATCCGTTTGATAATTGCAAATAGCATTTCTGTGTTGGACGAAAGATTAGCAGACCGCTTGTGTTCACAGGTGACTGCAGTATGATCGTGTCTTGGAGACACAACAGCCAACATTCGTTTCGATTTCTCTATTGATAATAGTTCCGAAATTCGTAAAATTGTGTACTCTTTGGAAGTCCGGGTGTGATTCTTCACCCCGTTCCTCTAACCCCCCCCCCCCCCGCCCCTCTCCTCCTACTGCCACCTACCACTACCATCCCCCGCTCCCATAGGTTTCAATGTTCTTTCTATGGAAAATCATGTTCTGTCCGAGTTGTGCGCGTTACCGTTCTACATCAATTTTACCATTTGGGCTTCCATGTTCATGGCACTGGTATAGCACTAAAACGCCACCGCCACGATAAAAATCAATAACAACAATGGAAAAAAAAACCAGCACACATAAAACAAAGCAAAAACAAACAAACGTGCAAACGGATTAACCCAATGTCTGAATCCATGACCAGAAAACGCCACGGGTACAGTCCGGCACCAGTGCCAACACCATCACAAAACGAGGTTTCGGTCCAGGGACTAGGCTAATTCATACTGCTCTGTCCACAATATAGAGTCAGTTTGACGTAACGTTAAGTCATGTATGCATGCGCGCACACACTAACCGCAACAATTTTGGATAAACTGTTTCAAGACAAAGATGTGATCGAAGACTTGATCGAGTTGAATAATCGTACGAACATGCGCTTATTGATGACAAAATGCCATCGGATAAGGCAGATCAACAGTCTAAGTCTGCTGAAATGGGAGTCGACAGACCTGTTTGCTATGGATGAAATCAAAGTACATGAATCTTTGTTTGACAGTGTAGTATATCATGATTTCCGTCTCCAATATTTCATAAAGTGTGCTTTTTTTTTTTTTGCTTTTTTTTTCCAAAGTCATACGAACACTTATTATCAGAAAGAAAACGTTTCTAACACGTAGTATGACTTCCGCGTCCTGGCCGAGTTTTTCTTCTTCTTTTTTTTAAACCAACATTTATGTCACTGAAACAAGCAAGGAAGATGTTGGTGAATGTAAAGGGAAGGGGTGGGTGGGTATAGCTTATACTTCCTGAAAGCAGTGTGTGTGTGTGTGTGTGTGTGTGTGTGTGTGTGTGTGTGTGTGTGAGAGAGAGAGAGAGGGGGAGGGTGCGAGGGAGTGAAGAAGAAGAAGAAGAAGAAGACTAAGAAGAGAGAGAGAGAGAGAGAGAGAGAGAGAGAGAGATGATGATGATGATGATGATGATGATGATGATAATGATGACGTGAGAGTCAGACAGACAGACAGACAGACCGACAGACACATGATGATGATGATGAGAGAAAGACAGAGACAGAGACAGACAGACAAACAGATAGACAGAAGAAAAAGAAGAAGGCTCGTAAAGCCAAGCGAAAGTGTTGGGTTTTTTTTTCTCCTCCTTTTTATGGACAGGAACAGTTTGTAACAAATGTATTTTTTTTAACCTGTAGACGTTACAGTTCTTGTAACGCTAAGATGTAGAGGGCTGATATACAACGTACATTAGTCTTTGACTATATGTGTTTCTTTTGTTTCTCTTCTTCTACCAAAATTTGATGTGTATTACTGAAGGTAGTATGAACCTGCTATATAGCGTCATATACTGATTGTGACATATCACGTAACTTGGGTCGAGCATGTTTTCTGAATCTCACTCTGAGATCTTTGGATTTTTTATTTATTTTATTTTTATATATATATATTTTTTTTTTTTTTGTCAACAGAAGTGGAAAGTAAAATCGAGATTCGACTCATACCTCGTCGTTTTCTCAGTCGCCCTCATGATATTCCTGTGAAGATCGCCGAGGTCTGACTCTGTTGCAGAGGATCCAGTGAAGCAGATACAGAAGATGAGAATTATAGAAGACACGAAGGCTGCACGGATCTTTGCCTGGAAGCAAGAACAAGTATACCATACACCTATATCAACTTTGTTGATGCTTGTTGTCTTTTCATGCTCTTACATATGGAAGCGTTCAAAGTTTAGAGAAAAAATACACACGACAAGTGCATGGATAATTTACCAGTATTTCAGCCTTCGGCTTTCCTTAGCGCGCAATGTTTAAGGTGTGAATAGACGTGCTAAGTCTGTTCACCCTCACGTAGCCTAATATCCCTTCTCCATTGCCAAGAACGCCCGCGCACGCACGCACGCACTCAAACAAACAAAACAAACAAAGAAACAAAGAAACACACACACACACACACACACACACACACACACACACACGCACACACATTGATATAGGGATATATAAAGACCGCCGACTCCAAACAGGGATTACAAATTGTTCTGTTTTCAGAACATACATCGACGGTCTCCGAACGCTCCTGACGAAGGGTTATTTAGTATAATTCTAATGCCCTCTTCTACATTTCAATGTTTTTTCTCCTTCCTCCCACCCCCGAGAGAGAGAGAGAGAGAGAGAGAGAGAGAGAGAGAGAGAGAGAGAGAGAGAGAGAGACAGACAGACAGACAGACAGACAGACAGAGACAGACAGTCAGACAGACAGACAGACAGAGACAGAGGCAGATCACAAGATATTTTTCCTCCAAGTATGATACTGGAGTTTAAATATCCTAGATTATTTCCTCTCAGTTTGATACTCGAGTTTAAATGTCTGCCTGTTCCTAGTTCTGTGATTCAAGATGATAGTATGGCCTACCTGTTGAAGCTCCTGAATTTTTGTCATGTCTGCAAATAAAATGCGTCAGTCACGGGAGAACACACCAAAATACACAGAAACATCTTCACAGAAATCTAACTGATTGCGTCATAATTTTTGTGACGTATGTTTATTCACTGCCATGATGTCATGCACGGATTGAGTACTTTGCTCAGAACTGCTACACAATCGAAGATCTATATTTCTGTTTGTTCCCCTCCCCTCCCCCCCCCCCCCCCCCCCCCCCCCCCCCCGGTATTTCTCCTGTCAGTATTTTTTCAATGTTAAAGAGAAACACAATCTTAAATAAATGTTAGCGAACCGTGTGGACAAACGAGTCACAAGACAAAATACGACGCGCCCCGACCTCTCAGGTCTTCTTCAGGCAAGACACAAGCACATAATACAACGAAAATGTCGTGTTTTGTCTTGTGATTCGTTTGTCCACGTTTCTCTGGGCGGTTCGCTAACATTTATTTAAGATGTTTTAGATTTCCGCCTGCAGTCGTCTCACTTTGCAACTAGAGAAACACAATGTTTTATTATGATTTTACGATCTGTCTGAATTCCACTGAGAGAGAATGAAAGAATTACACACTTGGAATAGATCTGTTCCGGACACACGCACACACACAAAAAAAAGATCAGGGGAAGACAATGCCTTTCTTTCCGTTGCAAACAGAGTTACCTTTTCTCATTTTATGGGTCAAACAAACAGAACCAGAGGCTACAATATTTGGGAGCGTGCCGGTGTTCCCCGGGTTCAATGATCCCCAGTAGCGCTGTTCCCCGTGTCTCTGTTCCCCAGTGTCGATGTTCCCCGACCGAAAAAGCGTGCTCCTGTTCCCGTACCGGTGTTCCCCAGGTTCTCTGTTCCCCAGTAGCGCTGTTCCCCAAACAGATTTCAATGCACGTTAGCGCACACGTTATTTTTAGACTGTCTACACAGAGCTGATGGGGTCATGCAAGTGCTGGCCTGCTGGTTCCAGCGCTGTCCAGTCGGCATGAAACCCCTCTTCTACGGCCCTCCCGCTCCACCCCCAATACCCCGACCCTCGCCCCCCCCCCCCCCCCCCCCCTCCTTCCCCACTCCCACCCCGCCCTCCCACTTCCTCGCCTATAGCAATGAAAACAACAGTAACAACGTTTAAGTCAGCAAAACCCACCAACACCACCAACGGCAAAAACTTGGGGAACAGCGGGCCTGGGGAACACCGGGACTGGGGAACACCGGGACCGGGGATTTGCGGGAATGGGGAACAGCGGGATCGCCACAGGGTGGGGTACAACGAAACTGGGAAACTTAGGGACTGAATTTCGATTTTTTTTTCTTGAGGGGAACACCGGGACTGGGGAATATAGAGACTGGGGAACAAAGAACCTGGGGAACAGCGACAGGACTCCCAATATAATTTGATGTGAAGCGCGAGCGAGGATAACGATTAGGATATCGACTGTCTGCATTACGGGCGCCCCGTTTCATTCACACGCACATTATGGCATTCTCTCTCTCTCTCTCTCTCTCTCTCTCTCTCTCTCTCTCTCTATCTCTCTCTGATTGAACTGTTAAGCTGACTGACGGGAGAAAATTGTTTTGAACGTGCTGTTGCTCCAACATTTAAAAAAAAAAATGCAGAAGTTGGGCCGTTTGCAAAATGTCATGATCAAGAGAGGCTGTTCTCAAACAGCACGAATTTTTTATTAAAAAAAAAAAGTTTAAAAAAATAGTTTGTTTTTATTTATCTAGTTAGTTGCAAAGCGAGACGACTGCAGGCGGAAATCTAAACAAATCTTAAATAAATGTTAGCGAACCGCCCAGAGAACGTGGACAAACGAGTCACAAGACAAAACACAACGCGTTTCGACCTCTTAGGTCTTCGTCAGGTGATATATAAACGAATAAAACAACGAAAATTCACTTAGCTTTGATCGCTTCAGATCGCTTAGGGTTCAGCGCAAGGAAGAAGGCGTTGAATGAGGCTCACTCGCACTACACTCAAACACAGCACACATGTCAAATATCCACTCGCACTACACTCAAACAGAGCAGACATGTTAGATATCAACTCGCACTGTACTCAAACACAGCACACATGTCAGATATCAACTCGCACTATACTCAAACACAGCACACATGTCAGATATCAACTCGCACTATACTCAAACACAGCACACATGTCAGATATCCACTCGCACTATACTCAAACACAGCAGACATGTCAAATACCCACTCGCACTACACTCAAACACAGCACACATGTCAGATATCAACTCGCACTATACTCAAACACAGCAGACATGTCAGATATCCACTCGCACTACACTCAAACACAACAGACATGTCAGATATCCACTCGCACGATACTCAAACACAGCACACATGTCAGATATCAACTCGCACTATACTCAAACACAGCACACATGTCAGATATCAACTCGCACTATACTCAAACACAGCAGACATGTCAGATATCAACTCGCACTATACTCAAACACAGCACACATGTCAGATATCCACTCGCACTATACTCAAACACAGCACACATGTCAGATATCAACCCGCACTACACTCAAACACAGCACACATGTCAAATATCAACTCGCACTATACTCAAACACAGCAGACATGTCAGATATCAACTCGCACGATACTCAAACACAGCACACATGTCAGATATGAACTCGCACTATACTCAAACACAGCACACATGTCAGATATCAACTCGCACTATACTCAAACACAGCAGACATGTCAGATATCAACTCGCACTTCACTCAAACACAGCACACATGTCAGATATCAACTCGCACTATACTCAAACACAGCACACATGTCAGACATCAACTCGCACTATACTCAAACACAGCACACATGTCAGATATCAACTCGCACTATACTCAAACACAACAGACATGTCAAATATCAACTCGCACTATACTCAAACACAGCAGACATGCCAGATATCAACTCGCACTACACTCAAACACAGCACACATGTCAGATATCAACTCGCACTATACTCAAACACAGCACACATGTCAGATATCCACTCGCACTACACTCAAGCACAGCAGACATGTCAGATATCCACTCGCACTATACTCAAACACAGCAGACATGTCAGATATCCACTCGCACTATACTCAAACACAGCACACATGTCAGATATCCACTCGCACTATACTCAAACACAGCAGACATGTCAGATATCAACTCGCACTATACTCAAACACAGCAGACATGTCAGATATCCACTCGCACTATACTCAAATACAACAGACATGTCAAATATCAACTCGCACTATACTCAAACACAGCAGACATGTCAGATATCAACTCGCACTATACTCAAACACAGCAGACATGTCAGATATCAACTCGCACTATACTCAAACACAGCACACATGTCAGATATCCACTCGCACTATACTCAAACACAGAACACATGTCAGATATCAACTCGCACTATGCTAAAACACAGCACACATGTCAGATATCCACTCGCACTGCACTCAAACACAACAGACATGTCAGATATCAACTCGCACGATAGTCAAACACAGCACACATGTCAGATATCAACTCGCACTATACTCAAACACAGCACACATGTCAGATATCCACTCGCACTATACTCAAACACAGCAGACATGTCAGATATCCACTCGCACTATACTCAAACACAGCACACATGTCAGATATCAACTTGCACTATACTCAAACACAGCAGACATGTCAGATATCAACTCGCACTATACTCAAACACAGCACACATGTCAGATATCAACTCGCACGATACTCAAACACAGCACACATGTCAAATATCAACTCGCACTATACTCAAACACAGCACACATGTCAGATATCAACTCGCACTATACTCAAACACAGCACACATGTCAGATATCCACTCGCACTATACTCAAACACAACAGACATGTCAAATATCCACTCGCACTATACTCAAACACAGCAGACATGTCAGATATCAACTCGCACTATACTCAAACACAGCAGACATGTCAGATATCCACTCGCACTACACTCAAACACAGCACACATGTCAGATATCAACTCGCACGATACTCAAACACAGCACACATGTCAGATATCAACTCGCACTATACTCAAACACAGCAGACATGTCAGATATCCACTCGCACTATACTCAAACACAGCACACATGTCAGATATCCACTCGCACTATACTCAAACACAACAGACATGTCAAATATCCACTCGCACTATACTCAAACACAGCAGACATGTCAGATATCCACTCGCACTATACTCAAACACAGCACACATGTCAGATATCCACTCGCACTATACTCAAACACAGCAGACATATCAGATATCAACTCGCACTATATTCAAACACAGCAGACATGTCAGATATCCACTCGCACTATACTCAAATACAACAGACATGTCAAATATCAACTCGCACTATACTCAAACACTGCAGACATGTCAGATATCAACTCGCACTATATTCAAACACAGCAGACATGTCAGATATCAACTCGCACTATGCTCAAACACAGCACACATGTCAGATATCCACTCGCACTATACTCAAACACAGCACAGATGTCAGATATCAACTCGCACTATGCTCAAACACAGCACACATGTCAGATATCCACTCGCACTGCACTCAAACACAACAGACATGTCAGATATCAACTCGCACGATAGTCAAACACAGCACACATGTCAGATATCAACTCGCACTATACTTAAACACAGCACACATGTCAGATATCCACTCGCACTATACTCAAACACAGCAGACATGTCAGATATCCACTCGCACTATACTCAAACACAGCACACATGTCAGATATCAACTCGCACTATACTCAAACACAGCAGACATGTCAGATATCAACTCGCACTATACTCAAACACAGCACACATGTCAGATATCAACTCGCACGATACTCAAACACAGCACACATGTCAGATATCAACTCGCACTATACTCAAACACAGCACACATGTCAGATATCAACTCGCACTATACTCAAACACAGCACACATGTCAGATATCCACTCGCACTATACTCAAACACAACAGACATGTCAAATATCCACTCGCACTATACTCAAACACAGCACACATGTCAGATATCAACTCGCACTATACTCAAACACAGCAGACATGTCAGATATCAACTCGCACTATACTCAAACACAGCAGACATGTCAGATATCCACTCGCACTATACTCAAACACAGCACACATGTCAGATATCAACTTGCACTATACTCAAACACAGCAGACATGTCAGATATCAACTCGCACTATACTCAAACACAGCACACATGTCAGATATCCACTCGCACTATACTCAAACACAACAGACATGTCAAATATCCACTCGCACTATACTCAAACACAGCAGACATGTCAGATATCAACTCGCACTATACTCAAACACAGCAGACATGTCAGATATCCACTCGCACTATACTCAAACACAGCAGACATGTCAGATATCCACTCGCACTATACTCAAACACAGCACACATGTCAGATATCAACTCGCACTATACTCAAACACAGCAGACATGTCAGATATCCACTCGCACTATACTCAAACACAGCACACATTACAGATATCCACTCGCACTACACTCAAACACAACAGACATGTCAGATATCCACTCGCACGATACTCAAACACAGCACACATGTCAGATATCAACTCGCACTATACTCAAACACAGCACACATGTCAGATATCCACTCGCACTATACTCAAACACAGCAGACATGTAAGAAATCAACCCACACCAAACCCATGCACAACAGACATGTAAGAAATCAACCCACACCAAACCCATGCACAATAGACATGTAAGAAATCAACCCACACCAAACCCATGCACAATAGACATGTAAGATATCAACCCACACCAAACCCATGCACAACAGACAAGTAAGAAATCAACCCACACCAAACCCATGCACAATAGACATGTAAGATATCAATCCGCGCCAAAATCATTCACAGCTGACATGTAAGATATCAATCCGCGCCAAACTCATTCACAGCTGACATGTAAGATATCAATCCGCGCCAAAATCATTCACAGCAGACATGTACGATATCAATCCGCGCCAAACTCATTCACAGCAGACATGTAAGATATCAATCCGCGCCAAACTCATTCACAGCAGACATGTAAGATATCAATCCGCGCCAAACCCATTCACAGAAGAGATGTAAGATATCAATCCGCGCCAAAATCATTCACAGCAGACATGTAAGATATCAATCCGCGCCAAAATCATTCACAGCAGACATGTAAGATATCAATCCGCGCCAAAATCATTCACAGCAGACATGTAAGATATCAATCCGCGCCAAAATCATTCACAGCAGACATGTAACACACCAACTCACACCACACCCATACACGACATACATGTAACATATCAACCCACACCACACATGCACAACAGACATGTTGCACATCAACCCATACAACAGTCCTGCACATCAGCTATGAAATATGCCATGGGGGGGGGGGGGGGGGGGGATACTCTGTAGATCTTTGTGGGGGATAAAAAAAAAGGAAAGAAATGAAAAGAAAAAAAGAGGAAAAAGTAATGTTGTAACAAGTAGTAAAATCGTACAAAGACATCAGAACAAAGAAAGAAACAATTTGGATTGGTGATGTCCCCTTACGTTGGATTCTCTCTTGAGGGCACATAAGACCGTATGGTGAAAGCTTGGCTGTGTCTGGAGTGGCACTGTCTTCATCTGTCCGTGGGCAGGGGTGGTTGGGTCTGTGGGG
>CM031607.1:39265440-39280440 GCA_018398815.1 Conus ventricosus | reverse complement strand
GGTGAATCGAGAGGTGTGGCATAGCGCATTGTCATCTTGGAAGATCCAAGGCTCTCGTGGGAGCTCTTTGGCTACTACAGGCCAAAGATTGGTGTCAAGTACTATACGTACTTCTGAGAGTTGATTGTCCCCTCAACATGCACAAGTGTTCCTATACCGTTAAATGTAACGCATCCCCAAAACATGGCACAGGCCTTGCATCTTGGGTCTGGATCTGCATGCACTCCAAGACAAGACACTGAAGATCGTAGATTTTGTTGTCTTTTCGCCACACATACACTTTCCGGTCCTTACCAATCTCGTCACTAAAAATCACCCTTTTCCAGTACTGTTCAACAGTATAATGATGCTTAAATTGGCACCATGCCCTGCGACGTTTTCTGTTCACTGTTTCTTCTTCACAACTCTTCTTTTGTAGCCCACAGCCTTCAACCTCCTATACACAGTCCTGGCAGACACCTGCACATGTTGTTCTTCATTGAATTTGATGGTCAGCTCCTTTAAAGTCTTTCTTCTCTCTCTTTTCACAAGACGAAACAACTTTCGTTCTGAACGTTCATCTGTCTTCTTTGGCCTGCCACTTACTTGATTTGCTTGCTTCGAGCGATCCTGTCCCTTTGTACCGCTTCAAAAACCTGTAAACAGCAGAAAATGATATCTGCAGCAGCTGGGCGATCTTTCTGCCTTTTAATCCATCAGAAACTCATTGTAAAATTAATCTCTTTTGCTCGATACTGAGCCACATCCGCACATTCACTTCAAAAGCAGACGAACAATTTGGAAGAGATCACTCATACAGATTGTGAAAATTAATCTAACAGGAGTAGCCTCCCATAATGCTGTTTTGTTGGTTTGTTTTTTTTTTGTTTTTTTTTTTTTTTTTGGGGGGGGGGGGCATGTCTTCCCTTCTTTTGCTTCTTGTGTTTGGGATAATGCAATTAGGGAAAAGTTATTGAACTGGGGCCCAATCACACTTAATATCAGCCATTTTGTGTCCTTCTTTTTGGCAATCGACTCTGTACATTAATTGACGTGTGACTTCAGTGCTGTACAAATGATTAATTATGTAGGTTATGAGATGCTCACAATGTCAAGAGTTTACACAAAATAATCGAAATTAATCAATCAATCAAGTGGGGGGGGGGGGGGGGGGGGGGGCGGGGGGCGAGGTTACCACCAAACCCTACATATCCATCCCCATGTCATCATGCCATGTCATCATTTGTTTCTTACCAAACCCAAATAGCCTAATTTGTTTCTTACCAAGAAACCCTTAAAAGCCTGAAAAAAGGGTACAGGGCATTTAGATTTTGATCAAAGTATTCATTCCATTTGAACAGTATTGCCATGTCTTACTTCTTTAGCTATGTCTTTTACTCATAAGTACAGTTTCTAACAGTTTCTAACTGTCAAAGCAGCTGGCTGTCAGTATGCTATTTACAGTCAAGTTAGTTGTACTAACGCTACAGTTGCAGTCATCACTTAAGTTCAAGGACTTCGAGTACAACGCTAACAACTGACAGATTGATTTGGATGTCAACGCTCAAATCTACGACAAATCTCCACACTGTACGCGGCAGCGTCAAGATCCTTTTACACTATCTCCTACGCGTGCCCCCAAATCATCATTAACAATAGGGGCATGGCTGGTGGAACGTAAAACCAGACTGGGAATGGGGGGTTGAAAAAAAATAGTTCACAATGACGCAAAATGAGAAAACGACGTCAAACCGAAACAGAAGGAGGGAAAAAGAAATAAACATAAGGCATCTTTCTGGTTAAGCATTTGCATGCGTCCGTTCTGAATTGAGTGAACAGAAAGAAAGACTAGGCCTGTCCCTGCGACATTGAAACAGTACTGAGTAAAGGTTTTACTACCAAGAATTTGAGACCAATACAACAAACGGCGCTCTCCTAGTGGACTGTACAGTAATCTATACTGACTTCCATAAAAAACGCGAAAATTTGAAAGGCTATTTTTCGGGTGAAAAGGGGTGAATATACAATATTGAACCATTGTGGAAAGTTGTTTGGGTCCAAGACTCACGTGCAGTGAAACAATTGTGTGAGAAACACATCATTTCCGGCATTGGAGGGTCAACAAAAATGGCAAACTGGTTGCTGCATGTGAGGCACGTGCACACCATGCAGAGCAAAGTTAACCAGCGACAAGTACGCAGGCATGCAGCCTTTATAAAGCCGCGCTACAAGCTTCAGATAACGACTTGCCGTCTGAGCGCTACAGAGATGCCAAGACTACGAGCAGAGGAACGCAATCGTGCCCTAGGCCATCTGGAGGCTGGTGTGGATGCCAGGCAGGTCGCCAACATCTTTAACGTCCACATCTCAACCATCTATCGTCTGCAGCACCGCATGCGAGTCACTGGTACCACTGATGATCGTCCCAGGCCAGGCCGTCCTTGGGTCACCACACAAAGAGAGGATCGCCATCTTGTTCGAACCCATCTGCGGGACAGGCGGCAAACAGCCGCTAACACTGCTCGACAGGTGCCTGGGAATCTCCAGCAACGAATCAGCCTCAACAATATGCGGCGGCGTCTTCAGGAGAACGGGCTGGCATGTAGGCGTCCTCACAGAGGTCCGGTACTGACACCAAGACACCGGCACGACAGGCTGCAGTGGGCACAAGCCTGAATCAACTGGCGCAGGCAGCAGTGGGGACGCATACTGTTCTCAGATGAGAGCCGTTTTTGTATTGACATGGCTGACGGTCGTGTCAGAATATGGCGTCGACCTGGTGAACGCTATGCTGACTCCTGTGTGGTAGAGCGGAACCCCTGGGGAGGCCCGAACGATATGATATGGGGTGCAATTGGCATTAACCACGCCATAGGACCAGTCATCTTTCAGAACATTGGTCCTGGTCGCGGACAGGGTGTCAATGCACAGCGCTACATCAACCAGGTGCTCAGACCCCATGTCGATCCTTTTTTTGCGCAACACCCAAACTGGACATTCCAACAGACAATGCAAGACCACACACCGCCAGGGCCACCCAGCAATTTCTTCAGCATAACAACGTCAATGTGCTGCCCTGGCCAGCCCTCAGTCCCGATTTAAACCCAATAGAACATTTTTGGGATGAACTTGGCAGACGGTTGGACCTCCCGCGTCCTCGACCAGCAACAGCGGCTCAGCTTCACCAGGCCATCGTCCATGGTGGGCTGGTGTGCCAAGGGGACGCATCAACCACCTGGTCCACTCAATGAGCCGCAGGTGTCAAGCAGTTGTCCATGCAAATGGTGGCCACACACGGTATTAGGACTTCAAGCTGGTTTGTCACGTGACCTTGGATTTTCCACACAAAGACATATTGCTGATGACATTTTCACACATTACCGTGTAATGAATCAAATCACGTTGAATTCTCGCTTCCACTTTGTACAATTGTGACCAATAAAATTCACCCCCAACCTTCAGCTTGTTTTGTTTTCGCGTTTTTTATGGAAGTCAGTATATTACAGTATTAAGGTGTGGGTATTTTTTTTAAGTGTATATTTTAAAAAATGGAAAAAGTTTGCAGTCAACACTTTGTACAATTTCTAAACAGCCATCACTACCGAAAATCCATCAACCAAGTAACGGGAGGTAATGTTGCTTTTAGTCCAGTCGACCGCAAAGGGCCGTATCAGGGCTATCACTACTGTTGAGGTCAACCCACAAGGGCAACCAAGGAAAAATTGCTCTTAGTATAAGTAATTCAACATGTTAAAAGAGAAAGCTTTGACGCACTGATGAACTCGTTGCCGTTTTGTATGGACGTGAAAAAAAAGAAAAACCTAGACAGACACATTTAACACAAAAATAAATATCACCATCACAAAGAGCAACAACAACAAAAAAAAAAAAAAAAAGAAATTCAGCACAGAGTCTTGTCAATCGGACATCTGAAAAAAAAAAACGCATGAATTTAAAGCGATTAAATTTTGCCCCCCACCCCCACCCCCACCCCCCTCCGCCCTTTTTTTTAAAAATCTTTAAATCAGTTGAAATGAATTTGAGATCTATGACTGCAAAAACGAGGTCTTTAAGGACACACCGGGTCACGTGACCCACAAACTATTTAAGGCCGCGAGGGGGGACACGGTCAAAACTACCACCGTCGAATAACAACAATGACCAACCGCACCACGAACATCTCTTAAATCCAGTGACACCAAAGACTACCGTGAATGAAAGACATGTCCCTAAAAGCTTTCGCGATGAGGACGTAAAACTCAACTATTTTCGATACGGTCAACAGACAAAAGGTGACAAAGAGATCGCGTTACCATGGCAATATGGCATCCTCCACACCCATTGGTGGTATTCATGCACGGCCAGTGTGTAAGTTGTTAATTAATAACATTGTTCTCAGTGTTGTCTCCGTATGTTTGCCTAAAGTGTCAAATGACCTAAGCACTGAGTGATTGCATACAATAGGGAAAAAATGATAAAAAAATAACAAAAAAAAGCATAATGCTGGTTAGTTTTAATGCCCGTTTCTCCATTTTGGGGGAAAAGGTTGTCGTTCTTGCATAAGTATCAACCGTTTTGTTGAAAACGTAGTTTTTTAGCCTGCACCCTGTGTTTGCTGAATTAATATAGTATAACTAACATTGCAGATATTCCTACTCATAGAACAAGCGTTCTAGAACTGTCCTTGATTTCTCCCCAATCAGCTTCTGATTGTACCTGGCAGACTTCCAAGATCATGTCGCTCACTGTCCAGTCGACGGCAAAGGGCCATATGAGGGCTGTCACTTCGTTGAAGTCAACTCTAAAAATAGATGGGGGAAAAAAGTCACACACGACTCAATGAGACAGATTTTCAGTTTACACGCCAGGAGTTCGTTAACATCATTCTTCTGCAAAATCTTAGATCAGATTGAAATAAAAATGTTGATATCTTTCAGACAGATTAGAATAGAGTTTGTTTAGAACTTACCGCCAATGACATTGACAAACAAAGCACAAGACAAGACACGATGCATTTCAACCACTTGGGTCTTCTTCAGGCGAAAAAATAAATCACATTTAACATGTGGGACAGTACAAACAACGAAAAACGAAAAAAGAATGAAAAATGACTTATCCGTTCTTGTCCATGTGTTTCGTGGGCGGAAATGACATGCGGCCAGGGGATTATGGGAGAGGAAACGGAGGGGGGGGGGGGGGGGGGGGGGGGGGGTTGCGTCAGGGGAGGTGTGTGTGTGTGATATGATAGGGTTGTGTGTCCAGTTTATTGGATGGTGTGTGATATCTTTGTGATGGTTGTGTAATGGTGGATTGATAATAATGGTAAGGGGGGGGGAAAAAAAAAAAAAAAAAGGGGGGGGGTGGGGGGGGATTTAAGGGGAAGGATAATACAAAACTAAGATTAAATAGAGGGTTGCTGTAACTACTGTATGAAGTGAGTGAAGGGGATGTGGTGGTGGTGTATGTAAGTGTGTAGTATGTGTGTGTGTGTGTGTGTGTGTGTTTTGGGAGGGGATTTTGCCAACTGGTGTGGAAGAGGTGAGTATATGTGTTTGGTTATTGTTGGATATTGATGCCTTGGGGTGTATTGCCCACACTACACCCCCAAGGCATCAATATCCAACAATAACCAAACACACATACTCACCTCTTCCACACCAGTTGGCAAAATCCCCTACCAACACACACACACATACACACACACATACTACACACTTACATACACCACCACCACATCCCCTTCACTCACTTCATACAGTAGTTACAGCAACCCTCTATTTAATCTTAGTTTTGTATTATCCTTCCCCTTAAATCCCCCCCCCCCCACCCCCCACCCCCCTTTTTTTTTTTTTTTTTTCCCCTTACCATTATTATCAATCCACCATTACCACAACCATCACAAAGATATCACACCATCCCAATAAACTGGACACACAACCCTATCATATCACACACACACACCTCCCCTGACGCAACCCCCCCCCCCCCCCCCCCCCCCCCCCCCCTCCTTCCTCTCCCATAATCCCCCTGGCCGCATGTCATTTCCGCCCACGAAACACATGGACAAGAACGGATAAGTCATTTTTCATTCTTTTTTCGTTTTTCGTTTGTTTGTACTGTCCCACATGTTAAATGTGATTTATTTTTTCGCCTGAAGAAGACCCAAGTGGTTGAAATGCATTGTGTCTTGTCTTGTGCTTTGTTTGTCAATGTCATTGGCGGTAAGTTCTAAACAAACTCTATTCCTAATCTTGCTTCGTTCGCCGCCGTCAGTCACTCCATTTTGAAATCTTTCAGACAGTCAAAAATCATATCAGGTGGGACAGCTGTGAAGTGTTAATGCGCGCGCGCTCATGCTTTTGCATTTATGAGGCATACATATATACGCGCGCACACACTCACACATACACACGTATACACACACGCCGCGCGCGCGGAGAAATGGATGCATTCAGAAAGTCGGGACTTTGCCTTGTTATGAAAGCGTTACTAGCGCATTCTGAATGCGGTATGTATCGTGTCGTAAATAGGGTAACAAACATTACAAAAGAAAAAAGAATCCAAGAAAGAAAATCAAATCAAACAAGTGAACACTTTTCTTCCCGATGTAAATGACGTCGGCAGAATGGGACGAATCACGAAGTACCATATGGACAATGAATAATATTTATGAATAAAAACCACACACACGCGCGCGCGCGTGCTTCTGCGTTCATGAGGCATACACATACGCACGTATACACATACACGCGCGCGCACACACACACACACACACACACACACACACACACACACACACGCTCTCTCTCTCTCTCTCTCTCTCTCTCTCTCTCTCTCTCTCCTCTCACTCACTCACTCCACTCTCCCCCCCCCCCCTCTCTCTCTCTTCTAGTATCACTTGATTTTGTGTATGGACACAAAACAAAGAACTACTGCTTGTTTGTTTTTCTTTTTCTACTACTACTGCTGCTGCTGCTGCTACTACTACTACTACTACTACTACTACTACTACTACTACTACTACTACTACTGCTGCTGCTGCTGCTGCTGCTGCTACTACTACTACTGCTGCTGCTGCTGCTGCTGCTGCTGCTGCTGCTGCTGCTGCTGCTGCTCTACTACTACTACTACTATACTGCTGCTGCTGCTGCTGCTGCTACTACTACTATACTACTACTACTACTACTACTACTACTGCTGCTGCTGCTGCTGATGCTGCTGCTGATACCACTACTACTTTGAATGTTGCTACTACTACTACTGCTGCTGCTGCTGCTGCTGCTGCTGCTACTACTACTACTACTACTACTACTACTATACTGCTGCTGCTGCTGCTGCTGCTGATACCACTACCACTTTGAATGTTGCTGCTACTACTATTGCTACTACTACTACTACTACTACTACTACTACTACTACTACTACTACTACTCTACACACGCACACATACGCGCTAGAAAAAAAAACAAAAACGATCAGGACTTTGCCACGTTCTAAAGGCGACTATAGCCCCATCTCAAAGCATCGTGTCGTAACTGTGGTAACAAATGACAAATCAAAAAACAACCAAAAACAAACAAAGGATCCAAGAAAGAGAATCAAATCATACAAGTCCTCTCAATGGCTACGACGTCAGCAGAAGCGGACGGATCATGTGACACGATACAATTATACAATGAATAATATTAATTTATGAATAAAAGCGACAGAGTTGAGAGGGAAAAAACGACGGTGAAGTTCATTCAGAGTCTAATTAACTTCTTTCCGTGTAAATCTCGCTCCATCTTCGATGACATAATGAATATTGTCTCAAAGAGTAGGAAGTCAACAAAAACAAAACAAAACAAACAAACAAAAAGAAAAACAAGAAGAAAATTCCGAACTTATATTATATTTCGCCATAATATTTGTTCCCATGCAACCAGACTCGTAACAAATATCTGTTAACTCTCAAACCTGAGCGCAAGAGCATGTGCATTTGAAAACTGTTCGCTTCCCCTGTCTTGTTGTTTTCTCTCTTTTTCTCGATGATGCTGCATGCAGCCTCTCTTTCTCACTCCGCAGTCATGCTGCTGCTGTTCTCCTGTCACACCGCAGTCATGCTGCTGCTGTCTCTCTGTCACACCGCAGTCATGCTGGTGTCTCTCTGTCACACCGCAGTCATGCTGCTGCTGTCTCTCTGCCCACACCGCAGTCATGCTGCTGTTGTCTCTCTGTCACACCACAGTCATGCTGCTGCTGTCTCTCTGTCACACTGCAGTCATGCTGCTGCTGTCTCTCTGTCATACTGCAGTCATGCTGCTGTCTCTCTGTCAAAACCGCAGTCATGCTGCTGCTGTCTCTCTGTCACACTGCAGTCATGCTGCTGCAGTCTCTCTGTCACACCACAGTCATGCTGCTGCTGTCTCTCTGTCACACTGCAGTCATGCTGCTGCAGTCTCTCTGTCACACCACAGTCATGCTGCTGCTGTCTCTCTGTCACACCGCAGTCATGCTGCTGCTGTCTCTATGTCATACTGCAGTCATGCTGCTGTTGTCCTCTCTGTCACACCGCAGTCATGCTGCTGTCTCTCTGTCACACCACAGTCATGCTGCTGTCTCTGTCACACCGCAGTCATGCTGCTGCTGTCTCTCTGTCACACTGCAGTCATGCTGCTGCTGTCTCTCTGTCACACCCGCAGTCATGCTGCTGCTGTCTCTGTCACACCGCAGTCATGCTGCTGCTGTCTCTCTGTCACACCGCAGTCATGCTGCTGTTGTCTCTGTCACACCGCAGTCATGCTGCTGCTGTCTCTCTGTCATACTGCAGTCATGCTGCTGCTGTCTCTCTGTCACACTGCAGTCATTCTGCTGCTGTCTCTCTGTCACACCACAGTCATGCTGCTGTCTGTCTGTCACACTGCAGTCATTCTGCTGCTGTCTCTCTGTCACACTGCAGTCATGCTGCTGCTGTCTCTCTGTCACACCACAGTCATGCTGCTGTCTCTGTCACACTGCAGTCATGCTGCTGCTGTCTCTCTGTCAGCTGAGTTATGTGTTTATGTAAAGCAGCTTACTGTCTATGTTGAATAAAAACCCGTTGAACCAGAGACCGATATCCGTGTCCGTGTTGAGTTTAGTCGAGTACTGCTTTGTACATTTCCCTCTCGATCTGTTCTCTGTCTGTTTGTTTGTCTTTTACCGATTGATTTCAAGATTCGATCCATCCTAGGCAAGCAAACCTGTACAGCTGGGTGGAGAAAAAAAAGAGTCCAGATACGTTCAAAGTTATCTCGCGCAGTCAGTCCCATCTTCTTCTTCTCTTCTTTTCTTCTTTCTTTTAGTGTCCACAATCATCATGTTGATTATTCTGACACTTTTGTGTGTATGACTTCTTTTTTTTATCCCGCCATTAAGGCAGCCATACTCCAACTTCGGGAAGGTGCATGCCATGTGTAACGGCCAACGGCCAATCTGGCCTTCTCTTACGAAAGTGGTGATGGGATTTTACGTGTGTGCAAGATGCTACGCGTGCGTTCACACACGGAACCTTGGTTTATAGTCTCATTCGAAGAATTGTATGGGAATGGAGTCAGAACCAATGTTAACTCCGAGGGAAAAATCCCTCTGCACCGAAACGGCCCGGCGGAGATGCGAACCCTAACCCCAAGTTACGAGTCCGGCGCTCTACCAACTGAGTTATTCCAGTCCCATCTGTTGTGATTATTGAGTTTCTGAAAGAGATTATGATTTTTGTTACCAGATCTAAGATTTTACAAAAGACAGATTTTGAACGAAATTTTCGGTGGTGTTTTTTTTTTAGGTGTATTTTACACAGTTGTGCGGATGAGTCCCCCCCCCCCCCCCCCCCCCCCCCCCCCCCTTTAATGACTTGTGACTTGACCTCAACACAGTGACAGCCCTGATATGGCCCTTCGCGGTCGGCTGGGCTACAAGCAACATTGTCTCTCTCCCGCGCACGGTCAGACAAGCAAGCAAAAAGACAAGACTGAAAACGATGTTCCTGCACTACAGGACTTTGCCATCGCGCAGGATAATTAAAAAAGAGGTCTGAAACGGGTTTTTTAAATATTTTTTTTACCCTTTTTTTTCACTCAGCAAGATGGTAAGAAATGGCGAGAAAGAGGACCAGGGGAGATTTGCTAGACGGGGGAGACGCGAGGATGCTGGGATGGTGGACAGAGGAGCAATGGCATTTCGTGACGAAGACAGAAGCAGAAGGGAGCTCACCTCATTACTGCCATTCATCTGCTGACAGCCGGCCTGACCTTCCTTCCCATTGCAACGCCGCTGCCTCTGAACCCCTCTCCTCTTCCGCTTCCCCCCCCCCCCCCCTCCCCCCCAGACACCCATCTTTAAAGCTTCACTGCACTCTGAGCTGCCCGGTGTAGGGGGTGAGAGGAGTTACCCCCCTTTTCGTTTTCACCCCTCTGTGTTGGTGGTGGTGGGAAAAAAAGGGAGATGGTGGTGGTGAAAGCGAGATAATTCTTAGGACGTCATGAAATTGTTTCTGGATATAGTGACTTGTTTGTCTGTTTCTGGGGTTTCTTCACGGTCATTTTTGTTTTGGTTTTGGTTTGGTTTGGTTCGGTTTTTACTCACACTTCACGAGCGCGCGCGCGCGTGTGTGTGTGGTGAGTGTGCATGTGAGCGTGCGTATGTGCGTGCGTGCGTGCGTGCGTCCTCTCTCTCTCTCTCTCTCTCTCTCTCTCTCTCTCTCTCTGTGCGTTGTGTGTGTGTGTGTGTGTGTGTGTGTGTGTGTGTGTGTGTGTGTGAAGACACATGAAGAATAAGTAAAGTAAAAGCTACGACAAGCGTATGATAGGATCAGCAAACCCACAGGCGTTGCGAGAACGAATGCCTCATAATTGGTGTGTGTGTGTGTGTGTGTGTGTGTGTGTGTGTGTGTGTGTGTGTGTGTGTGTATTGACACAGAAGATGTCAGAATTAGCTGTAAGGTAACCTCCACGACTGGCTCACGATAGGCTTAACAAACCTCCAGGAACTTTTTCCGCTGATAGACTGGGGGCACACGGTTTATTATCATTATTTTTGTTTATTTTCTTAGATTTGCACAGTTAAAATGATCGTTCGTAAATCGACGTGAGGTCACAGAGGCTGTGAAGATTTTATGGCTTTCTTGAAGCCGAGTGTCCGTTGTTGTTTATTAAACACCGTTGTTGCTACAACTGAAAGTTTCAGAATGTTGCAGTTATATTTGTTAACCCTTTGCTATATTTTCCCCCTTGACTCGGCGTATAAATTGCTGTAGTCTATGAATTTTTGTCTTTCCCTCCCTTTGCCTGTTTCTAAGATTTTTCAATATGGAAAGTTTTGAGCGATTCCACGCGCAGGGTCAGACGTTGAGTCACGTTGGAGATAAAGTAAATGAATTCATTACACAGTGTGGAGAGAGAGAGAGAGAGAGAGAGAGAGAGAGAGAGAGAGAGAGAGAGAGAGAGAGAGAGAGAGAGAGAGGGAGAGAGGGAGCGCGCACGCACCACACACACACACACACTCACACACACACACACACACACACACACACACACACACAGAATGAATGAATGAATGAATGAATGGAAGAATGAATGATTGAAAGAATGAATGAATGATATTTATTCATTAAGGCCGCCTCCACTCTTTTTACTCCCTGTACATTATACAAAATATATCACACAGAATCATTTGCAAAATTAGATATTACTAGACTCCGTACATCTTGCCATTATTACGGAACGCAGTTTAAATGCTTTACATACGTAAATCAATACATTTGTCTCAACTCCATCTTTTCCAGATGCTAAACATACTTCATCAAAACTCATTCAGATGATTGTAACATTTTTGTGGCACATTTTGTATTTTTAGATTACGTAACAGAGGTCATCACAAAATAAGATTCTTCTCATCTTCATTGTCCTTTTTTGCAAAGAGGGCAAATTAAACCAAATCAGCTTGTTTCTTGTAACGATAATGGTGTACACCATTTCGAAACACCACATCTAAACCTTGTCACAATACATTTAAGATGTTGGGTAAATTCATTTTCAAACGTGGCTCGACGTTATGTATGGTACAAAATGTCCTATATAAGTCAAATCTCTCGTTGTTTTTGACACGGAAATCCCAATCTTGCCATCGACAGGAAATCAGCTTTTCTATAAATTCATGTTAACGTGTTCAGTTCAGTTCAGTTCAGTGGTTTATTTAATGTCTTTTCATCGCCAGATGATATTAGACACTTGTTAAAAAAAAAAAAACCTTCACACTCAACTTATCCAGTACTTGCAAAGCCACATCTGATATGTGCATATTTACATAAGTAAAATACCCTAGTGGTTCACAAAGTTGTGATCTTTACAACAATTTTGCAACCTGTGACTGCGAAATAACCATGGCAATTTCAGCAACACATGAACCATATAAGACAGTATTGACATTATCAAAGTCATTCATCTCAATACCTTTCTCCAGACAGAGCGAGGTCAACACTGAGCATTCAAATGTTAACATGTCTAATATTCTGAACTCCTTAGTTTTCCCATACGTGTACAAAACCAAATTGGCATAACTTGCAACGAGTATTTGACGCCTGGTTTCTTTTGTCTCGTCTTTCTAAATAGATTTTTTAAGCTTTCTGTGTCACTCTTTTATCATACCTTGTCGTTAGTTTTAGTCAGTAACGGACACAACGTGTTGCAGTTTATCTAGATGGGATATCTATCGGTTTCTCGATGTACAGGCTCATTTGGTGTCCGCATTTCGACTTCTAAAATCATCTTTCAGGAAAATAAATGTACTTTTTCACATAGACGTACTATATCATCCATACCCCAAAGTTCCGCATCATCTATGGCTGTTGGTGTAACTGAGAGTCAAATAGGTTCAAGAATAAATTCAGACTGTCGAAAACAGTATACTTAAGTATCGTATGCGTTCACAGCAGTCATTTCTGTATTATTGTATGTCCTTTCTCTTGCTGCTAAATGACCACCTTTCCTATAGACAAGAATGTTGTTTTACTTGATTTTACCTTCAGATCAAGACAGGATGCAGCTCTTTACAAACTCTGTGTCTGATGTTCAGTTACTGTTTCTGCGAATAATGGCACATCATATGCAAGAAATACAATACATAACTCAAAATGATGTACTTTGAAGAAAGCCCCCATGCTCACTGTTTTCAATAACTTCCAAAGTAATTTCATTTATAAACAGGGAAAAATGAACTGGGCTACATACGTCGGCCCTGTCATATCATATGTGCATTTGACAGTCGTTTAACTCAGAAGCACACCTAACCCTACTTTAGCGTCACTGTACATGTTTTGAATACGATTACACAAACTTTGTCTTTTACTCCACTTTTTTATGATGATACACCAGAGAATTTTAGGATTCAAAGAATCAAACGCTTTAAAAAAAAAATCAAAATCTACGAAGGTCACATACAATTCCCGATAAACAAAAACTTGGTTTTATACTAAAGCTAGCGATGTAAACATGTGATCAATGATTGAATAACGTTTTTAAAATCAGCTTGGTGCTCCCCATTGATATTAATTTATTCAACCCATTCCTGTAAACGACGATTAATAACTGTGCTGTGAAGTTTGCTACTGATATCAGGCAAAGTAATGTCCCCAGAGTTGTTTGGATTATTGACATCACCCTTCTTGAATAATGGAAGCGCAATTCTCTCGGTCCAACTTTCCGGGGATAAACACACACACACACACACACACACACACACACACACACACACACACACACACACACCTTCTTGGAACAAAGCGTTGAAGAATGCACCAACAACAACATCAACAAATCTAAGACAAAGTCGCTTGCAATTTTGAACAATTCTCCAGTTATCCCATCTGGGACAGCAGCTGTTTTGTATTTCATCTCACAGCAAACATGATTTCTTCTCTTGAAATTGGACTGTTGAAACATGGACAAGTCAACTCGATTTTTTTTCTCCCATGGACCTCTAAAGTGTTGAAACCAGTCGTCGATAGAAATACGGTTACTATTGCGCTTTCATACAATTGGGAGTTATGTACATTTTCCTAGAATTTTCCGATTCTCAACTGAAGGCAAAAAGTGATTTCATAACGAAGCCATGTGGTATTCCTTCTATGCTTTAGCAAGTGCTTGTATTCTCTTCTAACTATGCAAAATACAGTTCGATTTACAGTGTTACCAGAACAACTGGCAAATCTGTACAGGACACTTGCACTGGCTAATCTGTACAGGACACTGGGTAATCTGTACAGGACACTGGGTAATCTGCACAGGACACTGGGTAATACTGGGTAATCCGTACAGGACACTGGGTAATCTGTACAGGACACTGGCTAATGTGTGCAGGACACTAGCTAATGTGTACAGGATATTGGCTAATGTGTACAGGACACTGGCTAATGTGTACAGGACACTGGCTAATGTGTACAGGACACTGGGTAATCTGTACAGGACACTGGCTAATCTGTACAGGACACTGGCTAATCTGTACAGGACACTGGCTAATGTGTACAGGACACTGGCTAATCTGCACAGGACACTGGCTAATGTGTACAGGACACTGGCTAATCTGTACAGGACACTGGCTAATGTGCACAGGACACTGGCTAATGTGTACAGGACACTGGCTAATGTGTACAGGACACTGGCTAATCTGTACAGGACACTGGCTAATGTGTACAGGACACTGGCTAATGTGTACAGGACACTGGCTAATCTGTACAGGACACTGGCTAATCTGTACAATCTTCTGACCATAGTTTTTGATGTTCTATATTTTTTGTCGTAACAATCATGTCCGTTCTTATCTTATCGTAATTCGGTTTCCCTTTTCACATACAAGCCGCACTTCGTTTAATACAGATATTAAAGGTAGCGAACGCTAACTCACTCTAAATGTCGATCCAGCTCACAGCTCATTCTGACATTTTCAGAGCATCACTGAAGTTCATTGAGTGAACAATTAATGTTCCCTCCATTTCACTGTTCCACACAA
>CM031607.1:39250440-39260440 GCA_018398815.1 Conus ventricosus | reverse complement strand
CTTCAACAGCGCTGCACTGGTCAGGTGTCCATTGGTTTCTGGAGAGGGAGAGAGAGAGAGGAGAGAGAGAAGAGAGAGAGAGAGAGAGAGAGTTTCAGTTTCATCAAGGAAGTGTCACTGTGTGCGGACTTGTCCATGATCATACGCTACACTACATCCGCTAAATTTCGAGCTCACGCTACGCACGATTCGCACAGCTGATGGAGAAAAGAATTGATGAATAAGGCTTTGTGTCCACAGACCCCGCACAGACCATACTTTTTGCGGGCCAGAAAAGGTATGGACAGAAAGGTGCGGTTACCCGTCTCCACAGGATCCGCATAGTTTCTGCCCGCTTTGCAAGATGGCGGTGACAAGGAAGCGCAAGATTTTTCTGCTCCGGTGGTGGTACAAAAGAAGATCTCTAGCATCCAAACGACGTTTTTGGGTGCACCCAATTTGTAAAGATCGGGGAGCACGCAAATCACGACCTTTTCTGCCCGTACAGACCAGAAAATGTCTGGCATGCTTGACGCCACCCAGATTGTGCGGAACAGGAAAAAGTCTGGCCGTAGCGGACTGGCTGCTGTGGACAAGTCTAGTAGTAAAATATAGTGTTGAACGCAACCGCACTTTTTCGTACGGTCTGTGCGGGGTCTGTGGACACAAGCGCTTAGATGGGAAGATTTCAGACGAGGATCTCACAGATACGACGACGCAGCAGATGTCTGATTTGAGCATTAGCTCGAACACGCTGGTCGGGCCTTGGGTACCTACTGTATACCTGAACATGTCGCGCGGCGCCAGTTGTCATTGTATGTTTGCGTACGTCTGCGTGAGTGTGCACAATCATACATATGTTTATGTTTGCGTGAGTGTGCACGTGTGTGTGTGTGTGTATTTGTCTGTATATGGATAGGTGGGCACAGGCCCGTGTGTGTGTGTGGGGGGGGGGGGGGGTATGTGTGCGCGCATGTGTGTGTGTGTGTGTGCACGTGCGTGCCTGTGCACGCGTATATGTGTGTGGGATATGTGCGTTTGTGTGAACATACTCCTGCATGAACTCATGTGTGTGTGTGTGTGTACAGTGTAAAAAATACACACACACCATGCATTAAAGATTTGGGACACACTCTCCATCCTATCCCACCTGTCCTATGAGGAGAAGACAATCACACCATCACGTGCCCGTCAATAGAAAACAGGAATATCGAACTGTGATCTCGTTTAGACGCCACCCGCGTGAAGATGGTGTATGACTACATTGATAGAAGACTCAAAACGGTAACATGTGCAACACACACACACACACATGCGCCTGTAAGTTTGGTGAATACCTCATTGAAAAGTTCCCATCACCGGTGGCGCCACCCAGTAGCCGTTGTCTCCGCACCCGAGGAAGAGTCACGCTGTTCTCAGACACAAAGTCCTGACCACCCAAGTGTAACCGCAGTCTAACTGCCTGGTGTTACACCCTACAGCAACTTTCACAACGGTTTGTCTGGTCAAGTGTCGGCCTACTATACACACAATTGTTACATTTTTTGTTGTTGGGGGGGGGGGGGGGGGGGGGGGGGGCAGTAGTTAGTTAACAACCGCCTGGTAAAATCCAGTGATAGAGTTAGTGAGGCTACTACTACCTTATACTGTTCAGAGACGGGGTATGGGTGGGGGTAGGGGGGTGAGGAAGGCAGTACAAATTAAAGGACATTGCCCCCACAGTGGGAAGTTTCAGCTACTCCATACTGTTCATGGGTGGGTGCGTGGGGTGCATATTAAACAATATAATCCAGACTGTTAGAGGGGAGGCTTATATATATTATATATATATACTGCTGAACAAGTAAATAGTGGGAGAAAACAAGTGCAGGTTAACAATTCTTCAGTCATTATAGTAATGACTTTGCAAAAATTTGAATTTAAAAAAAAAAAAAATTAAAGATGAAAAAAATGGGGGAATATGTTATAAATATGAGAAAACCCTTCATTAGCAGCCTGAGGGAACCATCGTACTTCCCTTCGAAGGCAGATTTATTTGTATTGCCTGCTCCTAGGCCTTTCGTCCGCTGGATTGGACTCATCAGGGAGACACGGCTGATTGTGTCTGTGCTCTTGGTGTCAAATAGAGACACACCAAAGTCCATAATTCTGTGGTGTTCTCATCACCAAGGGTTCAAAAAAGAATCCAACAGCACCCCCAAAGCAGCCAGCGAAGGGTAGTAAAATGGAACAAAAGGAAAATGTGGAGAGGAAAAAAGTGCTTAAAAACTAAAAGCATTATGCAAACAGTATAAAATGTAGGGCACAATCTTTGAGCCTATGCTTGAGGATCCATTCAAGGATGCAAGGGAGATCAAAAGATATGGAACAGTGTGAGTGGTCAGCTCTGCTGTTCAATAACCCAAGCATTGTGAGTGGCTAAGAATTGTACAGAACAACCTTTACTTGGATTCTCTATGAGATGCAATCTCCCACTGATTGACCAAACATTATACTGCCCTCACCATATATATATATTAAACAATATTGTCCATGGTGAGGGCAGTACATATTACACCATATTGTCCTTGGTGGGACAGCATACCGTTCAAGAGGGCAGTGTATATGTTAAATGATATCATCCGTGGTGGGATAGTTTCAGCTAGATTATACCGTTCTGGACGGGGGGAGGGGGGGGGGGCTGGAGAAGGGGAGGGGGCAGAACCTAGTGACCATATTGTCCATGGTGAGACAGTTTCAACTAATCCATGCTGCCCAGGCGGGGCGGTATATATTAACGATATTGTCCATGATAGAACAGCATAATTATTATCGTTCGAGAGGGCAGTACATGAGTTAAATGATGTTGTCCATGTTAGGACAGTTTCAGCTAAATCATACTGTTCGGGGTAGGGGGGTGGGGGGGTAGGGAGAAGTACCTATTAAACACATTGTCCATGGTAGGACAGTTTCAGCTAAGTCATACTGTTCGGGAAGGGGGGTGGGGTGGGGGGAGTATCTATTAAACACCTTGTCCATGGTAGGACAGTTTCGGCTAAATCATACTGTTTCGGGGGGGGGGGGGGGGTTGCCTATTAAACACATTGTCCATGGTAGGACAGTTTCGGCTAAATCATACTGTTTCGGGGGTGGGGTGGGGGGGTGGGGGGGTACCTATTAAACACATTGTCCATGGTAGGACAGTTTCGGCTAAATCATACTGTTTCGGGGGGGGGGGGGGGGGGGGGGAGGGGGGGGGGATACCTATTAAACACGTTGTCCATGGTAGGACAGTTTCAGCTAAATCATACTGTTCGGGAGGGGGGGGAGGGGGAGAAGTATCTATTACACACCTTGTCCATGGTAGGACAGTTTCAGCTAAATCATACTGTTCGGGAGGGGGGTGGGGTGGGGGAGTATTATTAAACACCTTGTCCATGGTAGGACAGTTTCAGCTAAATCATACTGTTCGGGAAGGGGGGTGGGGTGGGGGAGTATCTATTAAACACCTTGTCCATGGTAGGACAGTTTCAGCTAAATTATACTGTTTCGGGGGAGGGGGGGGGGGAAGTACCTATTAAACACCTTGTCCATGGTAGGACAGTTTCGGCTAAATCATACTGTTTCGGGGGGGGGGGGGGGGGGGAGTACCTATTAAACACATTGTCCATGGTAAGACAGTTTCAGCTCAATCATACTGTTTCAGGAGGGGGGGTTACCTATTAAACACATTGTCCATGGTAGGACAGTTTCAGCTCAATCATACTGTTTCAGGGGGGGGGGGGGGGGGGGGGAAACCTATTAAACACATTGTCCATGGTAGGACAGTTTTAGCTAAATCACACAGTTTCGGGGAGGGGGGGGGTACTATTAAACATATTGTCCATGGTAGGACAGTTTCAGCTAAATCATACTGTTCAGGGAGGGGGGAGGGGGGAATACTTGTTAAAACATTGTTCATGGCAGGACAGTTTTAGCTAAATCATACTGTTCGGGAGGGGGGGTAGGGGGAGGGGGGATAGTACCTATTAAACACATTGTCCATGGTAGGACAGTTTCAGCTAAATCATACTGTTCAGGGAGGGGGGAGGGGGTGGAACACTTGTTAAACACATTGTCCATGGTAGGACAGTTTTAGCTAAATCACACAGTTTCGGGGAGGGGGGGGGGGGTGTACCTATTAAACACATTGTCCATGGTAGGACAGTTTCAGCTAAATCATACTGTTCAGGGAGGGGGGGGGGGGGGGGAGGGGGGAATACTTGTTAAACACATTGTTCATGGTAGGACAGTTTTAGCTAAATCATACTGTTCGGGAGGGGGGGGGGGGGATAGTACCTATCAAACACATTGTCCATGGTAGGACAGTTTCAGCTAAATCATACTGTTCAGGGAGGGGGGAGGGGGGAACACTTGTTAAACACATTGTCCATGGTAGGACAGTTTTAGCTAAATCATACTGTTCAGGGAGGGGGGGAGATGGGGGAGTACCTGTTAAGCACATTGTCCATGGTAAGACAGTTTCAGCTAAATCATACCGTTCAGGGAAGGGGGGGGGGGGGGAGGGGGCAGTATCTGTTAAACACATTGTCCATGGTAAGACAGTTTCAGATAAATCATACTGTTCAGGGAGGGGGGGGGGAAGGGGGGGAGTATCTGTTAAACACATTGTCCATGGTAAGACAGTTTTAGCTAAATCATACTGTTCAGGGAGGGGGGGAGTACCTGTTAAACACATTGTCCATGGTAGGACGTTTTAGCAAATCATACTGTTCAGGGAGGGGGGGGGGAGTACCTGTTAAACACATTGTCCATGGTAAAACAGTTTCAGCTAAATCATACTGTTCAGGGAGGGGGGGAGGGGGAGGAAGTACCTGTTACAAAATTGTCCATGGTAGGACAGTTTTAGCTCAATCATACTGTTCAGGGAGGGGGGGGAGTACCTGTTAAACACATTGTCCATGGTAGGACAGTTTTAGCTAAATCATACTGTTCAGGGAGGGAAGGGGGGAGGGCGGGGTAGTACCTGTTAAACACATTGTCCATGGTAGGGCAGTTTTCGCTAAATAATACTGTTCAGGGAGGGGGGGGGGAGGGGGGAAGTACCTGTTAAACACATTGTCCATGGTAGGACAGTTTTAGCTAAATTATACTGTTCAGGGAGGGGGGGAAGGGGGAGTACCTGTTAAAACATTGTCCATGGTAGGACAGTTTTAGCTAAATCATACTGTTCAGGGAGGGGGGGGGGGGGGAGAACCTGTTAAACACATTGTCCATGGTAGGACAGTTTTAGATAAATCATACTGTTCAGGGAGGGGGGGGAGGGGGGAGTACCTGTTAAACACATTGTCCATGGTAGGACAGTTTTAGCTAAATCATACTGTTCAGGGAGGGGAGGGAGTACCTGTTAAACACATTGTCCATGGTAGGACAGTTTTAGCTAAATCAGACTGTTCAGGGAGGGTGGGGAGGAGGGGGGAGTACCTGTTAAACACATTGTCCATGGTAGGACAGTTTTAGCTAAATCATACTTTTCAGGGAGGGGGGGGGGGGAGGGAGGAGTACCTCTTAAACACATTGTCCATGGTAGGACAGTTTTAGCTAAATCATACTGTTCAGGGAGGGGGGAGGGGGGAGTACCTGTTAAACACATTGTCCATGGTAGGACAGTTTTAGCAAATCATACTGTTCAGGGAGGGGGGGGAAGGGGGGAGTACCTGTTAAAAAACATTGTCCATGGTAGGACAGTTTTAGCTAAATCATACTGTTCAGGGAGGGGGGGAGGGAGGAGGGGGAGTACCTGGTAAACACATTGTCCATGGTAGGACAGTTTTACCTAAATCATACTGTTCACGGATGGGGGTGGAGGGGGGAGAACCTGTTAAAAACATTGTCCATGGTAGGACAGTTTTAGCTAAATCATACTGTTCAGGGAGGGGGGGGGGGGGAGGGGGGAGTACCTGTTAAACACATTGTCCATGGTAGGACAGTTTTAGCTAAATCATACTGTTCAGGGAGGGGGGGAGGGGGAGTACCTGTTAAACACATTGTCCATGGTAGGACAGTTTTAGCTAAATCATACTGTTCAGGGAGGGGGGGGAGGGGTGGATACCTGTTAAACACATTGTCCATGGTAGGACAGTTTTAGCTAAATCATACTTTTCAGGGAGGGGGGGGGGGAGGGGGGAGTACCTGTTAAACACATTGTACATGGTAGGACAGTTTTAGCTAAATCATACTGTTCAGGGAGGGGGGGGGGGGAGGGGGGAGTACCTGTTAACACATTGTCCATGGTTAGGACAGTTTTGGCTAAATCATACTGTTCAGGGAGGGGGGGAGTACCTGTTAAACCATTGTCCATGGTAGGACAGTTTTAGCTAAATCATACTGTTCAGGGAGGGGGGGGGGGAGGGGGGAGTACCTGTTAAACACATTGTCCATGGTAGGACAGTTTTAGCTCACCTATCCCCACAGTTCGGGGGTGTGGAGGGTACATGTTAAAACCGTATTGTCTATGATGAGACAGTGTCAACTAATCCATTCTGTCGGATGTTGTGTGTGTGTGTGTGTGTGTGTGTTTGTGTGTGTGTGTGTGTGTGTGTGTGTGTGTGTGTGTGTGTGTGTGTGTGTGTGTGTGTGTATGGGGGGGGGGGGGGGGTTACATATTAATCCATATTGTCCATGATGGGACAGTTTCAAATAATTTATACAGATGGGGGGGGGGGGAGGGGGGCAGGGGGTGGTTGGTGTGAAAGTAATACATTAAACGATATTGTTGATTGTGAGACAGTTTCAACTAATCCATATTGTTCATAACGGGGACAGTACCTATTAAACATTATTGTCCATGGCAGGACCATTTCAGCTAAATTACACTGTTCGGGGGGTGTGTGTGTGTGGGGGGGGAGGGAGGGGGGAGGGCAGAATGTATTAAACGATATTGTCCATGATGGGACAGTTTCAGCGAACCCATGCTGTCCCTCTCCGTCCAGACTGCCCCCCCCCCCCCCTCCCCCTCACCACGGACGGTCTGTATTGCTGGTGGCAGCCCAAAGTGTATCCTAGCCCTATGTGTCCGACCTCCCCTCCTCTCCCTGCCCCCCCCCCCCCCCCCCCCCCCCCCCCCCCCCCCCCCCCCCCCCCCACCCCCCCCCCCCCCCCCCCCCCCCCCCAACTTTCCTGTCTGGGAAATTACATCCAGAATGCATGTCTAAATGCCTCTATTTTCGGCTGGTCCATATTGTCCGGGGAGGCAGTTTCAGATGGTCCTGACTGTCCGGGGAGACAGTTTCGGCCAATCCATATTGTCCGGGGATACAGTGTCTGTCAATTCATACTATCCGGGGAAGACAGTTTCGGCCGATCCATATTGTCCGGGGAGACAGTTTCGGCCAATCTATTCTGTCCGGGGAGACAGTTTCGGCCAATCCATATTGTCCGTGGAGACAGTTTCGGCCAATCTATTCTGTCCAGGGAGACAGTTTCGGCCAATCCATATTGTCCGTGGAGACAGTTTCGGCAATCTATTCTGTCCAGGGAGACAGTTTCGGCCAATCCATATTGTCCGTGGAGACAGTTTCGGCCAATCTATTCTGTCAGGGAGACAGTTTCGGCGAATCCATATTGTCCGTGGAGACAGTTTCGGCCAATCTATTCTGTCCGGGGAGCAGTTTCGGCCAATCCACATTGTCCGGGTAGACAGTTTCGGCCAAATCATATTGTCCGTGGAGACAGTTTCGGCCAATCTATTCTGTCCGGGGAGACAGTTTCGGCCAATCCATATTGTCCGGGGAGTCAGTTTTGGTCAATGTATTCTGTCCGGGGAGACAGTTTCGGCCAATCCATATTGTCCATGGAGACAGTTTCGGCCAATCTATTCTGTCCGGGGAGACAGTTTCGGCCAATCCATATTGTCCGTGAAGACAGTTTCGGCCAATCTATTCTGTCCGGGGAGACAGTTTCGGCCAATCCACATTGTCCGTGGAGACAGTTTCGGCCAATCTATTCTGTCCGGGGAGACAGTTTCGGCCAGTCCATATTGGCCGGGGAGACAGTTTCGGCCAATCTATTCTGTCCGGGGAGACAGTTTCGACCAATCTATTCTGTCCGGGGAGACAGTTTCGGCCAGTCCACATTGTCGGGGGAGACAGTTTCGGCCAATCCATATTGTCCGGGGAGACAGTTTCGGCCAATCCATATTGTCCGGGGAGACAGTTTCGGCCACTCCACATTGTCCATGGTGGGACAGCTCCACCTAGTCCATGCTGTCCCCTCAGTCCAGACTGGTGCCTCCCACGGACAGTCCGGACTGCTGGCGGCAGGCAACCCATAGTGACGATGACCGGTGTAACCTGTCAATAATTTGTCCGACAACTTCGGCTTCCTTTACGCAGCCTGGAAGTGTGCTCTAGCTGACATTCCTACACCTGACTGGCCACTTGTGATCTTTCCTATCACGCTCTAGGTCTTCATTGAAAGCATTTCTATTACACCCTAAATTGTTGTCATTGAAAGCATTTCTATTACACCCTAAATTGTTGTAATTGAAAGCATTTCTATTACACCCTAAATTGTTGTCATTAAAAGCATTTCTATTACACCCTAAATTGTTGTCATTGAAAGCATTTCTGTTACACCCTAAACTGTTGTCATTGAAAGCAATTCTATTACACCCTAAATTGTTGTCATTGAAAGCATTTCTATTACACCCTAAATTGTTGTCATTGAAAGCATTTCTATTACACCTAAATTGTTGTCATTGAAAGCATTTCTGTTACACCCTAAATTGTTGTCATTGAAAGCATTTCTATTACACCCTAAATTGTTGTCATTGAAAGCAATTCTATTACACCCTAAATTGTTGTCATTGAAAGCATTTCTATTACACCCTAAATTGTTGTCATTGAAAGCTATTCTATTACACCCTAAATTGTTGTCATTGAAAGCATTTCTATTACACCCTAAATTGTTGTCATTGAAAGCTATTCTATTACACCCTAAATTGTTGTCATTGAAAGCATTTCTGTAACACCCAAAATTGTTGTCATTGAATGCATTTCTATCAATCAAATTCTGAATCGTTGTCACTGAAAGAATTTCTGTCACACTCTAAATCGGTGTCATTGAAAGCATTTGTGTCACACTCTGAATCGTTGTCATTGAAAGCATTTCTCTCACACTCTAGATCGTCATTGAAAGCATTTCTGTCGCACCTTAAATCACCATTGAAAGCATTTCTATTACGCTCTAAATTGTTGTCATTCAAAGCATTTCTGTCGCATCTTAAATAACCATTGAAAGCATTTCTATTACGCTCTAAATTGTTATTGAAAGGATTTCTGTCACACACTAAATCACCATTGAAAGCATTTCTATTACGCTCTAAATTGTTGTCATTGAAAGCATTTCTATTACGCTCTAAATTGTTGTCTTTGAAAGCATTTCTGTCACACCCTAAATCGTCATTGAAAGCATTTCTATTACACTCTAAATCACCATTGAAAGCATTTCTGTCACACCCTAAATCGTCATTGAAAGCATTTCTATTACATTCTAGATCCCCACTGAAAGCATTTCTGTCACACCCTAAATCGTCATTGAAAGCATTTCTATTACACTCTAAATCACCATTGAAAGCATTTCTGTCACACCCTAAAGCGTCATTGAAAGCATTTCTGTCACATTCTAAATCACCATTTAAAGCATTTCTATTACACTCTAAATTGTTGTCGTTGAAAACATCTCTGTCACACTCTAAATTGTTGTCATTGAAAGCATTTCTATTACACTCTAAATTGTTGTCATTGAAGCATTTCTGTCAACCCCTAAATCGTCATTGAAAGCATTTCTGTCACACTCTAAATTGTTGTCATTGAAAGCATTTTATTATCTCTAACTGTTGTCATTGAAACCATTTCTATCAAACTCTGAATCGTTGTCATTGAAAGCATTTCTGTCACACTCTAAATTGTTGTCATTGAAAGCATTTCTTTTTATATCTAATCTGTTGTCATTGAAAGCATTTCTATTACACTCTAAATTG
>CM031607.1:39210440-39240440 GCA_018398815.1 Conus ventricosus | reverse complement strand
ATCAGAATTATTAAGGAAAGACTTGTTTTGTGTTGTGAACAAAACTGGCTTTCAGACCTGGAAGATAATGATGAATATGAATGTCATCGTTCCTTCGAAATTAGGTTTCAAGCGGAGAGGTATCTGTATGTGATAGCAAACAAAAAGATGAGAGAAGATCTGGTAAATAAATGAATAAGTGAATGAATCTTTCTATCTAACGTGTTTTCAACATAACTGGTTATATTACACGGGAATAAAATGTGTGTGTGTGTGGGGGGGGGGGGGGGGGGGAGGAAACACACACACACACACACACACACACACACACACACACACACACACACACACACAGAGAGAGAGGGGGGGGGGGGGGGGGGGAAATATACGCACACATACAAACATCCCTATATATGCATATAAGAGTACACTACATAACATTACAATATTAAATAACCACAAATTTAAAACCAGATTATAGTAAAAGGCCAATAGAACTATTGTACACACTTTAAATGATTGATTGCATAATACAAAATCAGCAGAATGATTGTCTAAAATGCACTACTTATCCAAATATAACATATACAGAATCGAGCAATCAAAAAGAATGTGTGGAATTGAAATAAAACCACCACCACACACACACACTGAACATTGTTAGAATATTTTGTTTTACGAGCATCGAGCCTCAGTCTATGTACTAAACTAACAATATGCCTTGGTCCAGAAAAAAAGGTTTTAAAGCGAACAGTTTGAGTCCTACTTCTAAAATCCAAGTTTGGTACTCTTTCAATTACATTGCACTTTTCGTTCACCGATGATGGAACTGATAATGAGATGTGGTAAAGTTTAGATTAAGGGTGCGTGGTCTAGGTGTTGCAAAACACGGACTGATGATCTGAGAACGAGGTACAGTGTGCGGCCACAATGAGGAAGATGAAGGGCACTTTCTTTTCCAATGTTGCTTCCTTTCAGACATTCGCTGAACATATTCACTTTTCAGTTTCAAAACGGAGTGACTGAGGGCGGAAAATGAAGCAAAAATTGGAAAGAGAGGGGGTTAGTTACCGCCAAGAACACAGACAGAGTACAGGACTAGACACAATGCATTTCGACCTCTTGGGTCTTCTTCAGTCGCTGTCCTAAATGGTATTTGTTTGCACCTGAAGAAGACCGAAGAGGTCGAAATGCATTGTGTCTAGTCCTGTACTCTGTTTGTCTGTGTTCTTGGCGTAAACTAACCCCTCTCTTTCCAACTTTCACCTTTCAGTAGGACTCATATCGAGCCTACAGTATATGGTATAAATCTTTTGTTAACTGATAGTTATACACTATACTAGTATTTGACTGAAGCTACCAGTGCGAGAAAAAAACCCAAGAAATTCGAACTTAATGACAGTAGCATAGTAATCTGATATTCCTTCTTTTGTAGTAGTATGTTCTTTTGTAATAAATAGATGGCCATGCAGTCTCAGAAAGAGAGAGAGAGAGAGAGCGTGCGTGCGTGCGTGTGTGTGAGTGGAGAAAGGAGAGGAGAGGGCGGGAGGGCGGGAGTGGGGATCTCTCAGAGTAGAGGGTGAGGATGGGAGAGAGGGGCAATGGATGAATGTGAGCTTGTGCATACAGTTAGTGCTTATGCGTGTTAAGGGTGAGAAGGGAATGGGAACAATGTTTTGGAACTAACGGGGTGGGAATGGTAGCGTAGGAAAGGATGTTCTTTGCGGGAGTCTTCTAACCGGATTAGATCGGACACGTGTGAGTTAGTTTATGTTTTAAAGATATGTGCCTTCCTAATAATGTGAGCGACATTTTAATCGATCACGTACTTATGGTTTTGTTAATCTCATCATTATTTACTTTCCTTAGTTTGTTAAGCTGTAGGCCATGAATTATCAAAGCGGCAAAAAGCGTCTCTCTCTCTCTCTCTCTCTTTTTCTCTCTCTCTCTAAGGTACACAAATACAGACACACACAGATATATATATATATATATATATATTGAATTATAAACAAAGCTTGCTCTTATGTCTTAGATTGAAGAAATAGGGGGAGATTCGCATTCATATCTGCAGTGGCAGATGATTCTGCCTAACTAACAGTATGTGCTTGAGTGGGTGAATGGGGAAAAATAAAATAGATGCTTCTCAAAATGAGCCAGTTTATATTCTCCAAGGGGGAGACATCCTCCAATAGGGAGGGAAACTCACTAACATATAACTCCTGGTCATATACCGATATTTTGAAACTTGGTGGTTTCTCCTCAGTGACCGCGGAAAGTGGTAATTTGACTCCTCTGCCTTTTCAGTTTTAAGAAGAATGCAATCCCAGAAAAGGTTGGTATGCAATACCGTAGTATGTTTGTTGAGTTTTCAAAAAACCAACAAAGGTGCCATCTAAGAAGCAAAAGAAAATCAAAAAAGAGCAAAACAAGCTACATTTTCTTGTGAAAATTAGAAAATATAAAAAGATATCCTCTGAGACACAAGTGCTGAGGGCCAGTTCTTGGAATGAATCCGCAAGGGACTAAAATACAACAAACTAATAAATTCCAAGGATAAGTACCGCACCGTTCCAGCAACTTACAGAGCAGCTTGGTGTTGCAATGACTGCAAGAAATATTGAATTATAAACAAAGCTTGCTCTTATGTCTTAGATTGAAGAAATAGGGGGAGATTCGCATTCATATCTGCAGTGGCAGATGATTCTGCCTCACTAACAGTATGTGCTTGAGTGGGTGAATGGGGAAAAATAAAATAGATGCTTCTCAAAATGAGCCTTGAGCAACCTTATATTCTCCAAGGGGGAGACATCCTCCAATAGGGAGGGAAACTCACTAACATATAACCTGGTCATATACCGATATTTCGAAACTTGCGGATTCATTCCAAGAACTGGCCCTCAGCACTTTGTCTCAGAGGATATCTTTTTATATTTTCTAATTTTCACAAGAAAATGTAGCTTGTTTTGCTCTTTTTTGATTTTCTTTTGCTTCTTAGATGGCACCTTTGGTTGGTTTTTTGAAAACTCAACAAACATACTACGGTATTGCATACCAACCTTTTCTGGGATTGCATTCTTCTTAAAACTGAAAAGGCAGAGGAGTCAAATTACCACTTTCCGCGGTCACTGAGGAGAAACCACCAAGTTTCGAAATATCGGTATATGACCAGGAGTTATATGTTAGTGAGTTTTCCTCCCTATTGGAGGATGTCTCCCCCTTGGAGAATATAAGCTTGCTGAAGGCTCATTTTGAGAAGCATCTATTATATTTTTCCCCATTCACCCACTCAAGCACATACTGTTAGTTAGGCAGAAATCTACCACTGCAGATATGAATGCGAATCTCCCCCTATTTCTTCAATCTAAGACATAAGAGCAAGCTTTGTTTATAATTCAATATTTCTTGCAGTCATTGCAACACCAAGCTGCTCTGAAAGTTGCTGGAACGGTGCGGTACTTGTCCTTGGAATTTATTAGTTTGTTGTATTTTAGTCCCTTGCGGATTCATTCCAAGAACTGGCCCTCAGCACTTGTGTCTCAGAGAATATCTTTTTATATTTTCTAATTTTCACAAGAAAATGTAGCTTGTTTTGCTCTTTTTTGATTTTCTTTTGCTTCTTAGATGGCACCTTTGGTTGGTTTTTTGAAAACTCAACAAACATACTACGGTATTGCATACCAACCTTTTCTGGGATTGCATTCTTCTTAAAACTGAAAAGGCAGAGGAGTCAAATTACCACTTTCCGCGGTCACTGAGGAGAAACCACCAAGTTTCGAAATATCGGTATATGACCAGGAGTTATATGTTAGTGAGTTTCCCTCCCTATTGGAGGATGTCTCCCCCTTGGAGAATATAAGCTTGCTAAGGCTCATTTTGAGAAGCATCTATTTTATTTTTCCCATTCACCCACTCAAGCACATACTGTTAGTTAGGCAGAATCATCTGCCACTGCAGTATGATGCGAAATCTCCCCTATTTCTTCAATCTAAGACATAAGGGTAAGCTTTGTTTATAATTCAATATTTCTTGCAGTCATTGCAACACAGCTGCTCTGTAAGTTGCTGGAACGGTGCGGTACTTATCCTTGGAATTTATTAGTTTGTTGTAATTTTAGTCCCTTGCGGATTCATTCCAAGAACTGGCCCTCAGCACTTGTGTCTCAGAGGATATCTTTTTATATTTTCTAATTTTCACAAGAAAATGTAGCTTGTTTTGCTCTTTTTTTATTTTCTTTTGCTTCTTAGATGGCACCTTTGGTTGGTTTTTTGAAAACTCAACAAATACTACGGTATTGCATACCAACCTTTTCTGGGATTGCATTCTTCTTAAAACTGAAAGGCAGAGGAGTCAAATTACCACTTTCAGCGGTCACTGAGGAGAAACCACCAGTTTCGAAATATCGGTATATGACCAGGAGTTATATGTTAGTGAGTTTCCCTCCCTATTGGAGGATGTCTCCCCTTGGAGAATATAAGCTTGCTCAAGGCTCATTTTGAGAAGCATCTATTTTATTTTTCCCATTCACCACTCAAGCACATACTGTTAGTTAGGCAGAATCATCTGCCACTGCAGATATGAATGCGAATTCCCCCTATTTCTTCAATCTAAGACATAAGGGTAAGCTTTGTTTATAATTCAATATTTCTTGCAGTCATTGCAACACCAAGCTGCTCTGTAAGTTGCTGGAACGGTGCGGTACTTATCCTTGGAATTTATTAGTTGTTGTATTTTAGTCCCTTGCGGATTCATTCCAAGAACTGGCCCTCAGCACTTGTGTCTCAGAGGATTTCTTTTTATATTTTCTAATTTTCACAAGAAAATGTAGCTTGTTTTGCTCTTTTTTGATTTTCTTTTGCTTCTTAGATGGCACCTTTGGTTGGTTTTTTGAAAACTCAACAAACATACTACGGTATTGCATACCAACCTTTTCTGGGATTGCATTCTTCTTAAAACTGAAAAGGCAGAGGAGTCAAATTACCACTTTCCGTGGTCACTGAGGAGAAACACCAAGTTTCGAAATATCGGTATATGACCAGGAGTTATATGTTAGTGAGTTTCCTCCTATTGGAGGATGTCTCCCCCTTGGATAATATAAGCTTGCTGAAGGCTCATTTGAGAAGCATCTATTTTATTTTTCCCCATTCCCACTCAGCACTACTGTTAGTTAGGCAGAATCATCTGCCACTGCAGATATGAATGCGAATCTCCCCTATTTCTTCAATCTAAGACATAAGAGCAAGCTTTGTTTACAATTCAATATTTCTTGCAGTCATTGCAACACCAAGCTGCTCTGTAAGTTGCTGGAACGGTGCGGTACTTATCCTTGGAATTTTATTATTTGTTGTATATATATATATTATATATATATATATATATCCACACACGCTCGCTCTCACGCACTCAGAGAGAGTAGAGTAGAGTAGAGAGAGGAGAATTTTATTTTGCAGCTACTTCCTGAAGACAATAATCACATTTAGCAACATCAAAACCAAACTTCGGAGCGCGCGCACACAGGCTGCGCGCACGCGCGCTCACGCACACACACTCACACTTGCGCAGACACGCGCGCGCTTCGTTCACATAGACAGACAAACACACACACACACGTTAGAATCTCGTGACGGTTTTTTTTTTGGGGGGGGGGGGGGGGTAGTGTTTGTTTTTTTTTGCTGTCACCACCTCAGAGGCAGTGCACCCACGCCGCTTATTCCGACACCCCGTCCACGCCACAGCCGGTCGGCCCCGCCGCAGCCCGGAACCGGCAATCCACAGGGATCAGTCAATGTCAAGTCTCGTCAGAGGAAAACCCACCGGAGAGGAACACTGCACTGCTGCCGAGTCACCCTGGTGTTCAGTGGCGCCTGTTCTGATCTAACATACGCAGGACACCACCTATTAAGCCCCCTACTGTCGACAATAAGTGCTTAGTCGCGGAGCAGGCGTGAGTGAGCTCTCCCTCCGGAGTGAGCCACCACGTCCGTCCAACGACAGGCCCCATGGAATCGCCGATACCGGTGACCCGACGGAACCAAACCAAGGCCACAGACGTGGAGAGGACATTGAAATTGAGGTCACCATGAGAGCAGGGCATGAAGGGCCACAGAATTTGAGACATTTTTTATTTATGCTGATCGATGAGAATGAGGATGTTTAAGATGATGCTACGTCTGTACTCTACGCTTCCTTTCATAATATATCCCGGCGTCAACCAGGCCCGAGAGATACAGGCACCTGCAGTGTTGGTCAGGAAATTTGAGCAACACTCTCGGAAACGCATCCATTAAGTGGATGAAACTCGACTGTGTGGTCCCAGTCTTCCCAGCTGAGTCCGCAGCAAACTCAACTCTGGGTAGGAGCCGGTCTGGGCAGAAAAATCCACATGACTCTGATGGGATTCGAACCCACGACCTCCCAGCCGGGAGTCCGCGACGCTAACCACTTCGCCATGGCGGCTGGTATCTCGTGACGTTTTGTATTGCTTAGTTCATCATCGGTTTTCTTTCTCGCTGTTCTCTTCTACTTTTTTTTTCTTTTTTTTTTCCCCACAAACTTTTTTTTTTCACCCACGTAATTAGTCAGTTCATTAGAAACCTTTTCAAAACTTAAAAGATAAAAGCATAACAATTCCGGGTCAATGTTTTTTCAGTTTTACCGTTTTCTTTCTTTATCTGCCTTGGGCACGGTGACACGAAAATGCTGTCATCTGCACTTCTATAAGATAGGCAAACGACTCAATTACGGCACAAAAATATCGCCTCAGTACAAAATGGCACCCGGTGTCATTTTTTTTTTTTGGTACCGTCATTGCATAATAAAATGTCCCCCTGGTTCATAATTTGGCAGTGACATTCTATACCGCCAGGTCACATACTCGTGTCTACTGCAGAAGAAATGGTCGTTATTTGTGAATGTACGGTTTTTGGTCCTGTCTGACTTGTCGTTTGTGTTATGTGCACAAGGTAGAGTAGAGAGGATTAGTATGCCTACATGATTATCGTTGGCGATTTGAATCCAGCATCTCACACACATGTCCAATCAAACAAGAAAAACAAAACCATGGCCAAAAGTTTTGCAAGGTTAGCGCGGACTTGCCGACTCGTCCCATGGACCATTTGTTCCTGAAATAGCGACGACACTGACCCAAGGCAATGACAGACTTCATCATTATCATCATTCTTTCAACGACACTGACCCAAGGCAATGACAGACTTCATCATTATCATCATTCTTTCAACGACACTGACCCAAGGCAATGACAGACTTCATCATTATCATCATTCTTTCAACGACACGGACCCAAGGCAATGACAGACTTCATCATTATCATCATTCTTTCAACGACACTGACCCAAGGCAATGACAGACTTCATCATTATCATCATTCTTTCAACGACACTGACCCAAGGCAATGACAGACTTCATCATTATCATCATTCTTTCAAAATTAGAAAATAAGGCGCGCCAGGTTATGTCTGAGACAAGACTTCATTTTTTTTTTTTTTTTTTTTTTTGGGGGGGGGGGGGGGGCACAAATTTTAAAAGGGGGTTAAAGTAAGTCCTCCAGATAACAGCGACAAACACATTCCAAGACAACTCACGACGCGTTTCGATCATTAAGGCCTTATTCAGGCAAGATAAACCAACACTCAGTACAATGAAAACGAAGAACGAGCAGTCACTTCTCTTCTCCAATTCGGCGCAAGATGGGCGTCGAATGAACACGAGGCCGTTGGGAAAGGAGACCACGTGTGTCAAAACAGCAATGATGATGATGATGATGATGATGTAATGATAATAACAACGACAACAACAACACCACCACCACCAATAATGGTAATAATAACAGCAACAACGTTTCTGAAATTGGTTTTCGTTTCCGCCTGCAGTCATCTCACTTTGACACTATGGTTTTTTCTTTTCTTTTCTTTTCTTTTCTTTTTTTTTTTTTTTTTTTTTTTTGCACGTCCTTCACTACCATCAGAACGCATCACTACCATAGTCAAAATTAGATTGGCACCGCCATGGACGATCAGACGCAGGCGTTTGTGATAGTTCACCTTGTGGCTGGCACAGACAATGTGGGCGCACATTGAGCCAATGAGCAAGTCCGACATCTGCTAAGTCGTGGCCACGAGACCCTCTTCTTCAATTCTCTTCTCTCAGTCATTATTAATTCATTCGTATATCCATTGGCTTGAAATCGTGCGCAGTGCGGTCTCGAAACTTAACAGAAGTGGTGTAGCGTATATGGACCTGTTCGCATGCAGTGAGTGACACCTTCTTGATGCAACTGAAACTGTTCCCCTAGGTCACAAGAAAGCAACTTGCAAGACCCGACCCAAAACCATGACATTTCCACCTCGCGACAATCTGGTTCACGTATATGTCTACAGGTAAGGTAAGGTAAGGTAAGGTAAGGTAATTGCTCAGCCGACCGCAAAGGTCGACCATATCAGGGCTGTCACCGCGTAGAAGTCAACTCACAGGTCATTATTTAATTAAGAAGAAAATCACACAACCCTTTATAACACACTTTCTAAAAACGCACCAGAATTTTTTTTGGTGGTTAAAACATAAATAAGCAGACTTCCAGTACTAGATGTCACCCAAGTGCCGGCGTTACATTTTTTTTTTAACCGCGGCGTCGGTATAGAGTCACACGAAGCGACATTACGCATTGGGGGTGACGTTTCTTCTAGCGTCGGTGTTTAGGGCTTGTATATTTCTGTTCCCTTTATGTGTAAAACATGTCAATATAACATTTCTGTTCGGAACGCGGTCTATAAATAACGTGAGTATTTCGATTTTCTTTCATCCCCTTTCGTCTCGTTCTTCCTCCTCCACCACGATTTCCTCTTCGCCCTCATCACTATGTGTTAAGAAAACACTCCTGTGGATACAGAATAGGCAGCTAATACAACGGAGCGTACTTTGGACAAAGGAAAACTCCCCAGCTTTTATTGTACTAAAAAAACCTGATGTTCGGTGCCGTGAAGCGTTAGACAGTTTGCCATACGAGAGGCAACAAACCAGTTATTTGGCAAAATATTTAAAATAAAAATTAAAAAATTAAAAAAATTGTCCGCCGATCTTCTGTGAACAATACCAACTATCTTTGAGGATGCTCAGAAGATTTGAAAATAGATTTTTTAAAAATCATCATCGCCATTATTATCATTATTATTGCCATTAATACCATTATTATCACGGTCATCATTACTATTTGAATCCCCATGATCCCCTTCTTAACAACTTCGTTTTCATACAACAGCCATTTTGATTTTGCGCCGAATATGAGAAGATAAGTGGTTTCTCGGTCTTCGTTTTCACTGTCCTAAATGTTGTTTGTTTGTGCCTGTCAAAAATGACTCAAGAGGTCGAAATGCATTGTGTTTTGTCCTTTACTCTGTCTGTGTCCTTGGCGGTAATTAGCCCTTTCTCCTAAATTTAGAGAGAGAGAAAAGCAGAACAAAAATCTTCAACGTTTCGGTCATAGATCGTCTTCAGGACTTGTAACATAAAACGAAAGACAAATACGTATAGGCAATGACGTATGAAAACATTTATGTAAGCGGTCGAATACGCGCGCGCGCGCGCGCGCGCGTGTGTGTGTATGTCTGTGTATGAGAGAGAGAGAGAGAGAGAGAGAGAGAGAGAGAGGAGATAAGGCAGGTCAGTGGGTCGATGAACACTGTTGTGGTTGAAGCAGGTAAATTCTGATAGGTCTGCTATGACGGACCGTAACGAGCAGAGCGCGCTCGGTTACATCATTATTATCATTGTTGTCATTATTCCTACCATAACTATACTGACTTCCATAAAAAACGCGAAAAATTGAAAGGCTATTTTTCGTGTGAAAAGGGGTGAATATACAATATTGAACCATTGTGGCAAGTTGTTTGGGTCCAAGACTCACGTGCAGTGAAAACATTGTGTGAGCAACACATCATTCCCGGCATTGGAGGGTCAACAAAAATGGCAAACTGGTTGCTGCATGTGAGGCACGTGCACACCATGCAGAGCAAAGTTAACCAGCGACAAGTACGCAGGCATGCAGCCTTTATAAAGCCGCGCTACAAGGTTCAGATAACGACTTGCCGTCTGAGCGCTACAGAGATGCCAAGACTACGAGCAGAGGAACGCAATCGTGCCCTAGGCCATCTGGAGGCTGGTGTGGATGCCAGGCAGGTCGCCAACATCTTTAACGTCCACATCTCAACCATCTATCGTCTGCAGCACCGCATGCGAGTCACTGGTACCACTGATGATCGTCCCCGGCCAGGCCGTCCTCGGGTCACCACACCAAGAGAGGATCGCCATTTTGTTCGAACCCATCTGCGGGACAGGCGGCAAACAGCCGCTAACACTGCTTGACAGGTGCCTGGGAATCTCCAGCAACGAATCAGCCTCAACACTGTGCGGCGGCGTCTTCAGGAGAATGGGCTGGCATGTAGGCGTCCTCACAGAGGTCCGGTACTGACACCAAGACACCGGCAGGACAGGCTGCAGTGGGCACAAGCCCGAATCAACTGGCGCAGGCAGCAGTGGGGACGCATACTGTTCTCAGATGAGAGCCGTTTTTATATTGACATGGCTGACGGTCGTGTCAGAATATGCCGTCGACCTGGTGAACGCTATGCTGACTCCTGTGTGGTAGAGCGGAACCCCTGAGGAGGCCCGAACGTTATGATATGGGGTGCAATTGGCATTAACCACGCCATAGGACCAGTCATCTTTCAGAACATTGGTCCTGGTCGCGGACAGGGTGTCAATGCACAGCGCTACATCGACCAGGTGCTCAGACCCCATGTCGTTCCTTTTTTTGCGCAACACCCAAACTGGACATTCCAACAGGACAATGCAAGACCACACACAGCCAGGGCCACCCAGCAATTTCTTCAGCATAACAACGTCAATGTGCTGCCCTGGCCAGCCCTCAGTCCCGATTTAAACCCAATAGAACATTTTTGGGATGAACTTGGCAGACGGTTGGACCTCCTGCGTCCACGACCAGCAACAGCGGCTCAACTTCACCAGGCCATCGTCCATGTGTGGGCTGGTGTGCCAAGGGGACGCATCAACCACCTGGTCCACTCAATGAGCCGCAGGTGTCAAGCAGTTGTCCATGCAAATGGTGACCACACATGGTATTAGGACTTCAAGCTGGTTTGTCACGTGACCTTGGATTTTCCACACAAAGACATATTGCTGATGACATTTTCACACATTACCGGTGTAATTAATCAAATCATGTTGAATTCTCGCTTCCACTCTGTACAATTGTGACCAATAAAATTCGCCCCTAACCTTCAGCTTGTTTTGCTTTCGCGTTTTTTATGGAAGTCAGTATATATTATTGTGACTATCCTCTGATTCTTCTCCATCCTCCTTTTCTTATGTTATTATTGTTATGATTACTGTTATTTCTATTTGCATTAGTATTATATTAGTGTCATCAGCACCGTTATCATCATCATCGTTACTGTTATTATTATCATTATTATACAATCGTTATTGCTTTTATTATCATTATCATTATTCCTACTTTTATTATTATTATTTTAATTATTGTTGTGTTATTATTATTATTTTCATCACTGTTATGTCATCATTTGTATTATCATTTTAACACGCATCGTCTCCCCCTCAACCTTAGTTTCATTCCGTAGTTCTAGTCGTTCACTCAAGACCAAAGTTTGCCCTTAGACTGAAGAGATAAATGACGACTGTCTCTTCGTCCTTCGTTTTCATTCTCTTGAATGTTATTTGTCTTGCGTGAAGAAAGACCCAATAGGTCGAAACGTGTTGGGTTTGTTTTGTGTTTTGTGTGTTCCTTCGTTGGGTTGAGCGGTAAAATCTGCTTTTGTTTGTGTTTCAATTTCCGCCTGTATTCACCCCACCTCAAAACCTAGTTATTGGTGGGAACGCCAACTCTGTTGTCAGGCAAGTCAAACAGTTCATAGCTGATTCTAAACAATCCTCACACTTTTGAATCTCAGTGAGTAACAAACTCCGTTCTGACCGTTTTCCAGTTTCTTAGCCAGCCACACACAGTTGTGTATCCAGCAACCAATGGGAGAGCTGAAGAGGACTGGCGGAGCCTGGCCCCTCCAATGATCGCTCTCGGAGCACACTGACGTCAATCCTGGTTCTGAACGAAGTCTATACGTACGCGCGGTACGACGTTCATTCAGAGCTGTGTTTCTTGGTCTTTAGTGGAACGCTGAAAGGATACTACATTAATGTGTGGGTTAGACGCAAATATATGGAATGAGACTTGGTGTCTGACAGTCTGCTGAGATTCCAATACTGATAATAACGAGTCTGTCGCGGCACATATTTTGTCTTGCATCTATGTTGGATCTGGGTGAGTGTTCATAGCGCTGTGTGTGTGTTGTGCTGAGTAGCGTGCCGCCGGTTAAGTGTACCGTTTGAAATTTTGTGCAGAGCGCGCTGTATTCATCCCGCGGCGTCGCTCTGTGTGTGTTGAACTGGGGAGGCCCCTGGATTTGTGAGATGCAATGATGAGCTCGGACGTGTGACATCCTGTTGGATGTACCGTATAGTAGTAACTGTTTTGTTACTCGAAATCTTTGCCGCACTTTTGTGTGGGGTTTGCACAGTCATCAGGGGAAGTGGTGCCTTCCATGCCTGACGTTTTCAATGTGCGGATTTGCTGTCTGGGACGGCAAATAGCGGCCAGCATCTCGCCGCCAGACTGCGGACCGGAGCCAGGCAAGCGGGAACGCAGGGGGGTCCTTAGTCACCGGAGTCGCCCTCTGCTGATCGGCGCGTCTACATCCCGGTTGCTGTTGGGTCGTCCGGTGGCATTCCGCAGAGGGGAGAGGGTGGAGTCTTCCTCGCCCTGCCTAAACCTTCACCACTCAGGTTGGAGTGATTCTTCCTTCTAGCATACTCCTTCATCATTCCCCTAGCCTTGCCCTTCCTACGACACCGCTCTACTGCCTGCGGTTAAGGGTGGCAAGGGGAGATCATCGCATCGTAAACGGTCACCCACCATCATCCATTGCCCTCTCTTGATTCTGCCCTTCATTACCGTTCTACGCTTACGGTGCGGGTAGTCAAGGGAGATCATCATCCCGTTGTCTGTGCATATCTTTGTGACATCAGCAATTTGTGAATGTGCGGTGGGGGGAGGAACCACTGCAACGTGATTTTTGTCAGTATAGTGTGTGACCAGAGTCGAGAGCTACCTATACTGGCCGGTCTGTTATATATTTATATAAACCATTAATCGGAAATGAAATGAGGCAGGGAACAGCAAACGATAAACAGTAAACAAGTGGGGTATGTTTTGCTCCCATAAGGAAACCTAACACAGAGTAACTTTTATTCAAGACTGGCACAGCCTTTTAAACTTGAATAAAGTCAGACAAATACATAGACGAACAATCCAATAGTGGGGGGAAAAAACAAGCGCAGGCCAACAACTGAACTGTCTGGCAAAGATTTGGACTTGAGGGGAGGAGAGAGGAGAGGGGAGTTTGAAGATGGAGAAACTGGGAAAATGAAATTAAAAAAAAAAATGTTACAGATATGAAAACTCTTCTCTAGCTGCATAAGGGAACCATCGCAATCCCTTTTGAAGGCAGATATATTTGTATTGCCTGCTCCGAGGCCTTTCGCCCGCTGGATCGGGACTCATCAGGGAGACACGGCTGGTTGTGTCTGCGCTCCCGGCGTCAAATAAAGACACACCACAGTCCATAATACTGTGGTGTTCTCAGCACCATGGGTGCAAAAAAGAATCCAATAGCACCCCCAGAGCAGCCAGCGAAGAGTAGTAAATGCAACCAAACGAAAGTGTGGGAAGGAAAAAAAGTTGCTGTAAAACTAAAGACATTATGCAAATAATATAAAATGTAGGGACAGTCTTTTAGCTAGCTGAGATCCACCAAAGATGCAAGGGATCAAGACAAACCACAGCGGACAGAACAATACAAATACTCTACGCTCGAATCACAAAGATGCAGGGAAATCAAAAGAAAAACAGAGGACAGAAACAATACAAATACTCATTTAATCAAAGCAAAATCGAAATGAAAGAGCAGAAACAAACGATAACAATGGGGTATGTTTTGCTCCCATAAGGAAACCTAACACAGAGTAACTTTTATTCAAGACTGGCACAGCCTTTTAAACTTGAATAAAGTCAGACAAATACATAGACGAACAATCTAATAGTGGGGGAAAAAACAAGCGCAGGCCAACAACTGAACTGTCTGGCAAAGATTTGGACTTGAGGGATGAGAGAGGGAGGGGAGTTTGAAGATGGAGAAACTGGGAAAATGAAATTAAAAAAAAAAATGTTACAGATATGAAAACTCTTCTCTAGCTGCATAAGGGAACCATCGCAATCCCTTTTGAAGGCAGATATATTTGTATTGCCTGCTCCGAGGCCTTTCGCCCCTGGATCGGGACTCATCAGGGAGACACGGCTGGTTGTATCTGCGCTCCCGGCGTCAAATAAGACACACCACAGTCCATAATACTGTGGTGTTCTCAGCACCATGGGTGCAAAAAAGAATCCAATAGCACCCCCGAGAGCAGCCAGCGAAGAGTAGTAAATGCAACCAAACGAAAGTGTGGGAAGGAAAAAAAAGTTGCTGTAAAACTAAAGACATTATGCAAATAATATAAAATGTAGGGGACAGTCTTTTAGCCTACGCCTGAGGATCCACCAAAGATGCAAGGGAGATCAAAAGACAAACACACAGACGGACAGAAAACAAATACAAATAACCTCAATTTAATCAAAGCAAAATCGGAAATGAAATGAGGCAGGGAACAGCAACAAACAAGTGGGGTATGTTTTGCTCCCATAAAGAAACCTAACACAGAGTAACTTTTATTCAAGACTGGCACAGCCTTTTAAACTTGAATAAAGTCAGACAAATACATAGACGAACAATCTAATAGTGGGGGAAAAAACAAGCGCAGGCCAACAACTGAACTGTCTGGCAAAGATTTGGACTTGAGGGGATGAGAGAGGGGAGGGGAGTTTGAAGATGGAGAAACTGGGAAAATGAAATTAAAAAAAAAAAATGTTACAGATATGAAACCTCTTCTCTAGCTGCATAAGGGAACCATCGCAATCCCTTTTGAAGGCAGATATATTTGTATTGCCTGCTCCGAGGCCTTTCGCCCTCTGGATCGGGACTCATCAGGGAGACACGGCTGGTTGTATCTGCGCTCCCGGCGTCAAATAGAGACACACCACAGTCCATAATACTGTGGTGTTCTCAGCACCATGGGTGCAAAAAAGAATCCAATAGCACCCCCAGAGCAGCCAGCGAAGAGTAGTAAATGCAACCAAACGAAAGTGTGGGAAGGAAAAAAAGTTGCTGTAAAACTAAAGACATTATGCAAATTTGATGCAAATAATATAAAATGTAGGGGACAGTCTTTTAGCCTACGCCTGAGGATCCACCCAAAGATGCAAGGGAGATCAAAAGACAAACACACAGTTTACAGCAACTTTTTTTCCTTCCCACACTTTCGTTTGGTTGCATTTACTACTCTTCGCTGCTGCTCTGGGGGTGCTATTGGATTCTTTTTTGCACCCATGGTGCTGAGAACACCACAGTATTATGGACTGTGGTGTGTCTTATTTGACGCCGGGAGCGCAGACACAACCAGCCGTGTCTCCCTGATGAGTCCCGATCCAGTGGGCGAAAGGCCTCGAGCAGGCAATACAAATATATCTGCCTTCAAAAGGGATTGCGATGGTTCCCTTATGCAGCTAGAGAAGAGTTTTCATATCTGTAACATTTTTTTTTTTTTTTAATTTCATTTTCCCAGTTTCTCCATCTTCAAACTCCCCTCTCCTCTCTCCTCCCCTCAAGTCCAAATCTTTGCCAGACAGTTCAGTTGTTGGCCTGCGCTTGTTTTTTCCCCCACTATTAGATTGTTCGTCTATGTATTTGTCTGACTTTATTCAAGTTTAAAAGGCTGTGCCAGTCTTGAATAAAAGTTACTCTGTGTTAGGTTTCCTTATGGGAGCAAAACATACCCCACTTGTTTACTGCTTATCGTTTGCTGTTCCCTGCCTCATTTCATTTCGATTTTGCTTTGATTAAATTGAGGTTATTTGTATTTGTTTCTGTCCGTCTGTGTGTTTGTCTTTTGATCTCCCTTGCATCTTTGGGTGGATCCTCAGGCGTAGGCTAAAAGACTGTCCCCTACATTTTATATTATTTGCATAATGTCTTTAGTTTTACAGCAACTTTTTTTCCTTCCCACACTTTCGTTTGGTTGCATTTACTACTCTTCGCTGGCTGCTCTCGGGGTGCTATTGGATTCTTTTTTGCACCCATGGTGCTGAGAACACCACAGTATTATGGACTGTGGTGTGTCTCTATTTGACGCCGGGGAGCGCAGACACAACCAGCCGTGTCTCCCTGATGAGTCCCGATCCAGAGGGCGAAAGGCCTCGGAGCAGGCAATACAAATATATCTGCCTTCAAAAGGGATTGCGATGGTTCCCTATGCAGCTAGAGAAGAGTTTTCATATCTGTAACATTTTTTTTTTTAAATTTCATTTTCCCAGTTTCTCCATCTTCAAAACTCCCCTCTCCTCCCCTCAAGTCCAAATCTTTGCCAGACAGTTCAGTTGTTGGCCTGCGCTTGTTTTTTCCCCCACTATTAGATTGTTCGTCTATGTATTTGTCTGACTTTATTCAAGTTTAAAAGGCTGTGCCAGTCTTGAATAAAAGTTACTCTGTGTTAGGTTTCCTTATGGGAGCAAAACATACCCCACTTATTTACTATAAACCATTAAGCTAAGCAGCGCCAGTTCCTAAATAAGTTTTGTGCTCTGCTGAAGTTGGACATATTGGGTGTTTCTATTGGTGTATGGTTGATGTATGCACTGGCATTATTATTTGGGTGTTGTAATTTGATATTTTCATCCCCCATGCAATCATTACTGTAACATTTTGTCACCATTGCCCTTCTTTTGTTATCATTGTTATTACTGCAGCTGAGCAACAGGTCCGGGTGTCGCCTCTAGCGTTCATTTCATTCTGATTACTCTCATTTCATATCCCTCATATCATCGCTTATCAATATATTTAAAAAAAAAAAATATTTTGTTGTTTGTTATGTGTTGCTAGTTAGTTAATAACATTTCCTTTGTGGTGTTAAGCTTTCACTGTGAGTTCCTGACTCCTTCTGTATGAGAGGGTAGGTCCTATCCTAAACGGGTCGGGCTCGACAGAGTCTGTTCAATCTAGTTGCAAAGTGAGGCGACTGCAGGCGTAAATCTAAACAATTAAGTGTAAGTAATAACGTACCGCTAAACAAAACCGTAGGCAAACGGGTTTCAAACGCCCATCTGGCGCTGAAGTGGATGAAGGTAAGCAACTGCTCGTTCATGTTCGTTGTCCTGAGTGTTTTGTATCTTGCCTGAAGAAGACCTAAGAGGTCGAAACGCGTCGTGTTTTGCAATTTTGGCTCCTGTTGAGCTTATGCCTCAGGAGGTCCATATCAGATCTAGTAAGTTTCTGAATATTAAGACGTGTCGCACCCTCGGCCTTCTATGGAAAAATGCCACCCATCTATCTTCAGAGAATTAAACTTTGTGTTGAAGTCATTTAACAGTGGACCATGTGTATTATGTTTTTCGATTTGAATATGTTAACTGAATCCTAGCTTCGAAAGTTTTTTTTTTTTTTTCCCGAAATAGGAGTGTGGAAACTCCATAAAGAAAATGCTGATTAGATATACTTCTTATTCGGCCTGCGGCAACTTTGGTCTCATCATTCAGCAACACAAATTTAGCTTGTAGTAGGCGTCAAAGCCTACAAGGATATCCACTTTTTCCTCACTGACCTCAGGCACATCACAGACGAGAAGACCAATTCAGACTCATTACCTCCCTGCCTCATGAAACGTCCAGTAAATCAATGTCTCCCCAAACAAATGTCAGTACTCCCTGGGGCACAGTTGGTCAGTACATAGGAGCACACTTGGTACCCTTCAAGGTTAATATTATTCCCTCCAGACACCTGCAAATTTATCCTATAAACTGCCGATAGGATCATGAAGTTTTATAGGCAAGAATTCGAGACGCCATCCGATTAGAGCCAAATCGGTCGACCCAAGTCGTTGAAAGTAAATTACCTGAGCCAGTTGTATACAAAATGACAGGTTCAGTGATATCTCTCTCTCTCTCTCTCTCTCTCTCTCACACACACACACACACACACACACACGCACACGCGCACGCACACACACACACACACACACACACACACACACACACGCACGCACGCACGCACACACACACACACACACACACACACACACACACACACACACACACACACACACACACACATATCAGTGTTTGCATTAGATACACATGGATGAGATGGGTTGTATTGCACTGACATTGTTGTTGCACCTACAGGGGGGGGGAGGGGCAACATTTAGGAATACACAATAACAAAGCATGGTATTTTCTCTTGCACTGAGCAGATTTGCCTTAGCATTTTAACATGGGTTCGTCACAAACCGTCTGCCAGAATGGGTGTCTGCATATGGGAGGTGTGTGTGTGTGTGTGTGTGTGTGTGTGTGTGTGAATGCTCTCTGTTTGCATGGGTGTGCGTGTGCGTCTCTATAGATTACTGTGAGGTGTTTGATGACGGGAGGGGGAGGATGGGGATGGGTGGCGTGGGATGGAGGTAGGGAGGGTTACATGGGATACATATCATTAGAAGTCACGCAGGATGTGTTGTTTTCATTTTCCATCTTCCTTCACTCCCCTCCCATTCCTTCCCCCCCCCCTCCCCGCCCAATCCTCTCAAACTCCCCCTCCCCGAGTGCTTTCAATCTCCGCCGCCCCTCCGAGTTCATTCCCAACCCTCCACCCCGTCCTCAATACTGTCTTCAACCCGCCATCCTCTAAGAACGTTCCAATTCCACCCCCTTCCCTCACCCCGCGGATCTGTGTCAAATGCTCGAGGTTTGTTTGTGTATAATGATTATTATATACAAGTGATGACATGTGGACGTCTGCAGATCATCAAAATCGCACGAACTGCTACTCCTGGGTGAGCAGGTCTTCTTCATATGCACAGGAAATGACGTCGATGGTTTTGCAGGTCGCCTTCGCTGCTGTGTTATGTTTTGGACTAGAATTAAAATCTGTCGACGGTTAATTATCTGCCACCGCGTTATGATTCGTTGACAAGCAATGACTCGTCATGCAACTAATGATAGGAGCTGTGGCTCCTGTTGGCTGTCCGAACGCAGCAGTAGCCAAACTCCTCTGAATTCGTGTTCAATAGCGGCTAAATGAAGTGAGGGTAGCTGACGGGTTTCAAACAGCCGGGGAGCTACGAGGGACATGTCTGTCCCACCCTTCGTATACAGCGCCGGCGGATTGGTAAGAAACTCTAGGGAGAGCTTGACGGCAGGTCTTCAGAGAAGAAAACCCCCTCACACAAGTGTTTCGGGTCTGAACTCCGTACGCTCTAAGGGGGCGGGGCCGCAGCTAGGTCATGACTCCCATGTGCCTTTCTACTGAAAATGTTTTTCCCTGGCGCTGCAGGGATTCGAACCTCTGACTTTTGAGTAGGTAGGCGTCTCAAGGCGTGCCTTTTTTTCAAAACGGATGTCTTACCCCACTGCTGACGAATACCTGTTCAAAACTGGTAAATTTAAGCCTTATGAAGTTCACTTTTCTTCCTTCTTGACCAAACCCAGCCGGGACTCGCTCTGGCAGACATTGCCTTCAGGGTTCTTGTCATCTTCTTACCTGAAATGCCGAGCTGTTGCATGAGGTAATAGGCTGATGAGCCTACAAATCCCCTTGATCCAATTTCTTTAGCGCAAGCAGTCTGGGTTAGTACCAACGCCACAAAAGGGAAAATCAGGACTCCAAAAGTACCCGCAACATTCTTCACGGCAGGAGGCAGCAAATCATGGCCAAGAACTACAGTGCCACTCGGAACATGCAGGCAGAGTCTGCTGGACGGGGCAGATGACTGGGAGTGCACTGCAGACCTCCCAGAACTGAAGAGTCACCCAGAGATCATCAGCAAGAGTGGCATGAGACCAGACATAGTAGTCCATTCTCGGTCAACCAAGCAGTTGATCATGATCGAGCTCACGGTACCATATGAGAACCGAACATAGGCAGCTCAAATCTACAAGACTGAAAAGTATGCTGATGTGGCAAACAGCCTGAGGAGAGAAGGCTATCAGGTCAAAGTCCTCACTGCAGAAATTGGAGCTAGGGGGTTTGTAGGAACGTCTGCATACAGCCTCGTGAAACAGCTCTCAGTTGCAGGGAGGGAAAAACAGAGCCCTGAAAGCAATGGCAGAAGCGGCAGAGAGGTGTTCAAGCTGGATCTGGTCAAGGAGGAACAAAAGTGAACTTCATAAGGCTTAACTTTCCTACAAATATCAGGTGCCCCAGTGGCTCAGTGGTTAGAGTGCTAGTCATTAAGTGAAAAATGAGCATGTCCAGAGGGTCATGGGTTCGAATCCCAGCCATGACTCGTCCCAAGATGGGGAAAAAAGGGGCAGTAGAGGGACATCCGGAGTCATGAACCAGGTATGGCCCAACCCCCCTAGGGTGTCAGGAGATAAGGGCCGAAACACTTGCTTGCAGGGGGCTTCTCTTCTGAGGATTCTCTGCATGCTGCCACGCTCTCCACGAGTTTCTTTCTACCGTTTATGCTCATGTGGGAAACTCAGTGAGTGTCGGATCTCGAGAGTGGTAACAAAGATTGTAACTAAAGCACACCTGTAAGGTAACTCTTGCTCCCATGATGAGAGATATACATGCCCATGACTCCAAACGAATGCAGTTTACACCGAACCGCCCGGCAGAAATGATAACACAGCACACAGAACAAACAAGAAATTTCTGTATTACCATGTACCTGACACATGTGAAAGCAACAAACACTGGAAAAAACGAACAAACACGAATTAACAATTCATTCGAGACTGATCCAGCCTTTTCGATCTCGGGCATGGTCAAACAGACACACGGACAAACAGCATGGTCAAACAGACACACGGACAAACAGCATGGTCAAACAGACACACGGACAAACAGCAGCACGTGCAGGGAGCCTCAGTTCGACTGGTACGGAAGAAAATCTTAAACCAGCCAGGGAGCAGTAAACGGCGAATAGTGAACAGGTAAGATAACTCTTGCTCCGATGATGAAATAATGACACGCCCGATAACTCCACACGGATGGCTGCACCTGTCAGCATAACCATTAAACTCTTGATGGCCTTCCGTTCGTGCGTGCACAGGCGCAAGAATGTAACCTGCCGACAAGGGCCAAGGTGCTGAAGGCAGCTGTGCTCAAAAGCCTCCTTTGTAGCGTATAGAAGTTCTGGACGCTGTACCGGAAACACGTCAAACAACCTTACGCTCAATCTTCGTTAACGGACAACAGGAAAAGGTTACCATCTCGGAGGTTCAGGACGGAGCAGATGTCCGGATTGAGGACGTGATCCTGAAAGTCCAGCAGAGATGGACACGTCACACGCTATCCGCATAGCTCCCGCATGGCTCCCTCATGGGGTTATGGTTCTTGTATGAGATGCTTTCTCAATCTCGCAGAAGACAGCATTCTCAAGGAAAACACGTGGGCACAAGACGGCTTAATAGTGAGGTGCCATTCCACTAAGAGAAAACTTGCATCCTGTGCTGACAGCAGACTCAACTGGCGAGCCTTGACATAAAGTCAAAGTCAACGTCAAAAATAGTTCAACGTCAGGCCTCTGGCCCATAACATGGAAGCGATAGCACAACGGGAATCATTTGGCCCGAATAGACTGCATCCGTATGTTTAAACTAAATCAGATAAGCGTAAAACAATAGCTTCGTTTTTACTTGACACGGAGTAGGCAGAATATAAACATATATATGGCTTACGGAAGTACTTTGGTTGAGTAAATTCGTTTCGAATTCGCGTTGGGCTAATGCGTAGGTCAGACATCCGCTGAGTCGTAGCCACGAGACCCTTTTCTTCAGTTGTCTCATGTTAGTTGTTATTTCATTTATCCATCAGTTAAAAATCATGCGTAGTGTGGTCTCAAAACTTAGCGGATGTGATAAAGCGTATATGGACTAGTCCGCACGCAGTGACGCCTCCTTGATGAAACTGAAACTGAAACGTTTCGAATTTAAGACGGCTTATAGCGTGGTGCCATTCTACCAAGAGAGAACTTGCATTCAGGGCTGACAACAGAATCAACTGGCGAGCCTTGACGAAGAAAGCCTGAAGTTCCGTTGAAAACAGCCAGACTACAGGAAGGCATGAACGTCTATTCTCCACAGACTGTCAATCCATATCCGGGTCCACTGACGAAGAGGAAAACTCCACAACAGTCGGCACAATTCGACTGGTAGTCAACTGAAAACGAACGATTTTTTTTAACAAGTCAAAAAACAAATTACGCAGTTTTGTCTACAAGTAATAATTTGCAGCGTGGCAACTTTCATCTGGGCAATTCTTTATGACAGACAAAAATAGTATGTAAGAGAATATTGTTCAGATGTTTAATGATATTCTGTTGGTTTTCATTTTTGCCTCTCTGGTACATATCATTTAGTTTTTCACTAGAGCTTCAAAACGATCATTTATTCAACTGTAATTGTTTTAACAGAGGAAAAAATGATGTCTGTGCCTTGGGAAGAAATCAAAGTGGGATTAGGAATTTCATTTTAATTATTTATTTCCCTATCGTAATAGGTAATGGCTGTACATCTGTAAATAAAGTGGTTTGTTGAAAGGCTGCCTGTTCTGCCTTTATTGATAAACTGCTGGTGTGTTGAAAAGCTGTCAGGGCTGTTTGAAGTATAGGCTTACATGAAAAGAAACGCAAGGGCGCGCTCACCTCTGTGTATATATATATGTGTGTGTGTGTGTGTGTGTGTGTGTGTGTGTGTGTGTGTGTGTGCGCGCGCGCGTCTGTGTGTGTGGTGTGGTGTGTGTGTGTGTGCGTGTGCGTAAGCGCGTCTGTGTGTGAGTGTGTGTGTGCGTGTGTGTGTGTGTGTGTGTGTGTGTGTGTGTGTGTGTGTGTGTGTGTGTGTGTGAGTGCGTGCGCGCTTGCTTGCTTGTGTGTGTGTGTGTGTGTGTGTGTGTGTGTGTGTGTGTGTGTGTGTGTGTGTGATAGGATGTTAAATAACTTGAATTCACATTCTGTTTACACACTCACAGTTGTCTAGTCCAAGAGGACGTTCAAGGTGCGTGCATATGCGTGTTACAGAACTGGTAGTCAAATGATTAGGGCCTTTGCCTGCGGAACTGACGGTTGTGAGTTCGAACCCCTTGTGGTATCGGATTTCTGTCTTCTTTTTTCTTTCTATTTTTGTTGTTGTTGTTGTTGTTAGTTAGCTAGTTAGACAGTTTGTCAGTTAGTTATATACTTAGTTTGTCGGTTGAAAGTAGTCGGTCAGTCAATTAGTAAGTCAGTTAGTCAGTTAGTTAGTTCTGTGGAAATCCTCTCTGTCCACCCTGCAGCAGTAAATGGATGCTTTCTTCAGTTCAGGCAAGGTTAAAGGCGGCGGAAAGAGAGGGATGGGCGCCAGCTTCCAAGATGGCGTGCCTCAGACAGGGTGAATCTCTGACAGTTCACTGCACACCTTCAGCCATTAGGGTCATCCGACCGTCACCTTTGTCAATCATGTGTGCAGTATGTGTGCGCGCACTCTTCTGTGCGGTGTGATGTGTGTGTGTGTGTGTGTGTGTGTGTGTGTGTGTGTGTGTGTGTGTGTGTGTGTGTGTGCGCGCGCGCGCGTGCGTGCATGCGCGCGCGCGCGCGCGTATATGTGTGTGTGTGTATGTGTTTGAGTGCCCGCATGCGCACGCGCGCACGCATGCGTATGTATGTGTGTGTGCACGTGTTTGACTTAATGTGTATGTCATACGTGAGTGTCTCCCCAACCCCTAACCCCCCCCCCCCCCCTTTTTTTTGTGTGTGTGTGTTTTGTTTTGATTAACCAAAGTTTCCAAAATTACAAGGAGAAAACGCTGAAGCTGCTGCCCTCCACGGTGGGGAAGTTGTTTCACGTGTGGGCTATGAGCTGAAACGGTGTTGGCCTGAGCCCCATCAATGGCTTTTATTTTGTAGGAGGCTTTGATCCTGGACGGGGCCGGAATAGCTCAGTGGGTAGAGCGCCGGACTCGTAATCCAAGGGTTGCGGGTTCGAATCTCCGCCGGGCCGTTTCGGTACAGGGGGATTTTTCCCTCGGAGTTAACATTGGTTCTGACTCTATTTCCCATACAGTCCTTCGAATGAGACTATAAAACCGAGGTTCCGTGTGTGAACGCACGCATAACATCTTGCACACACGTCAAATCCCACCACCAACTTTCAGAAGAGAAGGCCAGTTTGGCCGTTGGTATGGATGACATGTTACACATAGCATGCACCTTCACCGAAGATGGAGTATGGCTGCCTTAATGGCGGGATAAAAAAAAACCGGTCATACACACAAACTCCACTCCCTTTGTTGGGCAGATGGGATTAATACTTACCTGTCTACAGGAGTATCAGCCTGAGTACGCAGAAGAAGCAGAAGATCCTGGACAACCCCTGCCCAGATCTGAGTGTGTTATGTGCTCAAGAGTGAAGATGGAACCTGCAGAATGGACTGTCCTAAATGATGGCTACTGCAGTGGGCTGTAGTGGGGGATAAGCTCCCATCGCTGACAAAATGCTTCCGACGGCATGCGTCTCAAACAGCCTCTGTAAACCCAAGTCCACTGTCTGGCCTTTCCGAATCGCTTACTTTCTTCTGCGCCTGACGTAGGTAGTGGAGAGTGTTATGTTCTTATACATCTGAATGATCACACCGGTCTGCCCAGCTCTTTCCAGTCAACGTACAGGCCTCGTAACAGCACTGAAACTGCACTTGTAAGCTTTATAAATATGATCAGTTGACATCTCCTGACGATGGTAGAATCTGCTTGCTGACAATGTTCGATCGTTCAGCCGCTTTGGGTATCACTGACCAGGTTATGTTGCTACACAGTTTTTGATATTTCTTTGGCATTTCCTTCTTAATTGAATATGTGTTCCTCTTCTCGTTGGTAGATGCGTGATACGAATCAATGGGGATATTTCTTTGGCATTTCCTTCTTAATTAAATATGTGCTCCTCTTCTCGTTGGTAGATGCGTGATACGAATCAAGGGGAATTACCTTTTTTTTTTAACCACTTTGAGCTTCCTATTAAGGCGGAGAGCGCTAGCTCAACAAATGGTTATTATTATTATTATTATTATTATTATCATTATTGTTATTGTTGTTGTTGTTACCATTATTATTGTCATTATTGTTGTGGTGGTGGTTTTTATTGTCATTATGATGATGATGGTTATTATTATCATCATCATTATTGTTGTTGTTGTTGCTGCTGCTGCTGTTATACCAGTGCAGTGTTGCCTCTGCTGCGTTCCCTCGTGATGACCTGATAGGAACCAGTTCCTGTAAATTGCCAATGCTTGGACTGTTACACGGCAAACCAGAGAGTATGGCGGTGTACGAGTAGTGGTTAGTATCAGTTGCAAGGAAATAATGCCACTACAATGGGGCAGAGAGGATGAAATAGCAGCCAACGCTGGATCCTCCTCATAACTGCTTCACCGTTCATTTTCGTCTTTTTCTTACATAACAAAAATGATTCTTGACTGCTGATCTTCTTTTGCACAAATAAGAACTACTTTTGAGGGTGTTCTGAAGTTTTGGAATAGAAAAAAAACAACAACAAACAAACAGAAATCGTCAACGTTTGACGTTTTCTTTCTAGTGCAAATCTTCAGAATATCCTCGCAGATAGTTTGTATTTGTTTTTTTGCATGTTATATGCCTCTTCACAACACCTACAGATAGTTTTCATTTGTTTTCTTGCATGTTGTGTACCTCTTCACGACACCTATAGATAGTTTTTATTTTGTTTCTTGCACGTTATATGCCTCTTCACGACATCTACAAAACGTGCCTCTTCACGACATTCACAGAGGGTTTTTATTTGTTTCTTGACATGTTATGTGCCTCTTCACAATACCTACAGATAGTTTATATATATATATATATATATATATATATATATATATATATTATATATATATATATATATATATATATTTGCATGTTATGTGCCTCTTCACGACATCTACAGATCGGTTTTTTTTGTTTTTTGGTTTTGTTGTTTTTTGTTTCTTGCACGTTACGTGTCTCTCTTCATGACATCCTGATCATTGCACGAAACTGTTCGCATGGTGGCGGTTACACTTTGGTGTTACACAATGGTGGTCTTCTCTGCTTCCAGATTCACACGGTCCTCTGGTCCTGAAGATCCCTGTCTCAGAGAAGGCCAAAGGGGGGAGAACCCGACCAGGTGTGCCAGAAAGTGTTCCTGCCGGTCTGCTGACTCGCCTTCTTTCTCTCGCCATGTCCGACAACTCTGACATTGCTGCTGACGCGGCCAAACGTCGCCTGGCGTTCCAGAAGTCTTATTCTCAAGAGGTTAGAGAGATGTGTGTGTGTGTGTGTGTGTGTGTGTGTGTGTGTGTGTGTGTGTGTGTGTGTGGGTGTGTTGTGTGTGTAGTGTGTGTGTGTGTGTGTGTGTGTGTTGTTGTGTGTGTGTGTAGTGTGTGTGTGTGTGTGTGTGTGTGTGTGTGTGTGTCGTGTGTGTGTCGTGTGTATGTGTTGGGGGGGGGGGGGGGGGAGGAGGGGTTGTTTGTATAGTGGTGTGTGTGTGTGTGTAGTATGTGTGTGTGTGTGTGTGTGTGTGTGTGTGTGTGTGTTTTTGTAGTGTGTGTGTGTGTGTGTGTGTGTGTTTGTAGTGTGTGTGTGTGTTTGTAGTGTGTGTGTGTGTTTGTAGTGTGTGTTTGTAGTGTGTGTGTGTGTTTGTAGTGTGTGTGTGTGTGTGTGTGTGTGTGTGTGTGTGTGTGTGTGTTGTGTTTGTAGTGTGTGTGTGTGTGTGTGTGTATGTGTGTGTGTGTGTGTGTGTGTGAAGATGAAAGGGTAAAAGACGAGGCTCTCATGAATACTACTTGGCAGTTGTCTGACCGGCGCATTAGCCTAATGCGTCGTGTGTGTGTGTGTGTGTGTGTGTGGTGTGTGTGTGTGTGTGTGTGTGTGTGTGAAAACAAGTATACAAAAAAAGCAATGAAGGTAATCACGCTGACGACAGACTGACAGTTTATGAAAGGTAAAATTTTGAATATGATGAGGAATGGTGAAATACGACAGACCTGCCGATAATCTAGTTTCTTGCCATCGTCTTGGAGAGAGAGAGAGAGAGAGAGAGAGAAGAGAGAGAGAGAGAGAGAGGAGAGAGGAGGCAGAGAGAGAGAGACAGAGAGATAGATACAGAGACAGAGCGAGCGAGCGAGAGAGAGAGAGATAGAGAGCATGCGAATGGTTTATTCACCAGGCCTTAGTCTATTATGAAGGCATTAATGACTGAAACTCGTTACAGTTTTGTCCATCAATCCACTCCCCACCTCTAACTTCCAACGCTCATTCCCTACCCTACCCCACCAAAATGACCATGATAAGAATAATAGTAATGATTATGATCATGATTACTATCATGATAATAATGATGTTGATAATATCGATGACAATGATTCTAATGACATAACAATAACAACAATGATAATAATAATGATAATAATAATAAAGATAATAACAACAATAATTCGTTATCATTATTATTATTATTGTTAAGATATCGCAGCGTAAAGCAAAACATGATTCGTGTTCTTCAGACTGTATACACCATGGTCGAGCTTGGTTTGTGTCATTGTGTTCTCTGTGTTTGTTATAAAGCATCGCAAACTACGAAGGTCGGCAGCCATTCTGATACATTTTTGTCTATACATATTCGTGATAGCAATTACAATGAGAAGAAGAAGAAAAAAAAGAAGAAGAAGAAGAGGAGGAGGAGGAGGAGGAGAAAAAGAAGAAGAAGAAGAAGAAGAAGAAGAAGAAGAAGAAGAAGAAGAAGAAGAAGAAGATGATGATGATAATGATGATGAAGATACCTGCGACAGCCGCATCCTAGTCTTTTGTTGCATGCTTCAAGTGCTTGGCAATATTAGCATCAAATGTCTTTTAGTCCATGCGTATTGCAAAAAGTTCTGTACAGGTTAAGCCTTTCACTGTTTTGAATTCGATCTTAATGTTTTTGTCGTCTGCAATCGATTAGACGTTGACAAAAACTCATGTAAATTCCGCAGAACTACTCATTGTCAAGCCTATCCACACTTCATCAAACCCATATAGAAATGAACAAGTACGTATAGCTAATACCTGGTTTTTCTTTCAGATTTAATTCAGATAATGTAGAATGAATGAATGCACTACACAGCAGGATTACACATTGATCTCTGTTGGGTTCACCGTAGAACCGATCTGTAACTGTACAGACATGTGCATCAAAAAAGGTATTTTGATATATAGATTTACGACGTAAAGCGGCCTTGTCTGATCACCAATCGTCGTGGTGCACCCATTGGCGTTCGATATTGTAAGCTGGGAGGTCGTGAGTCCGATTCCCATCAGAACCATTTATTCGTGAGAATTTTCGGCCCCAACCTCCTGCAGCCCAGTGCTGAGTTTGTTCCAAGCTCCAATAGGAACCAGAAGACTGGAACCACACACCCAGGTTTTATCCACTTAAAGGGTGCTTTTCTGACAGTTTTTAAAAGGAGTTTAAATTGAATCAGCCAGTTTACATGGACAAACAAATTGCAAAACAAAACACGACGCGTTTCGACCTCTTCGGTCTTCTCCAGACAAGATAAACAACACTCAGGACAATGAAACCGAAGAACGAGCAGTCTCTTATCTCCTTAAATTCGGCGCAAGATGGGCGTTGCTACCCTTCACCGTCTCTGACAGTGTTATTCAAATTTCCTAATCGACACTACAGATATCTGTATTTCTGTGTTCTGGTTGACGACAGGGTACATTTTGAAAGAGTACAGCCCTGTCATCCAGTATCTGACTGAAACGGAACCCCATAGTATCGTCTTCATTGTCCGTATACTTATTGATTACCATTAAAAGTCGCGCTGTGTTCTGGACATTCAGGCAATACTTTCCTAGTGTTCGATATTCTCTCTACGTCTGGGAGAGGACGGAAAGGTGCATTTTGTCCGTTTGTCTATTCTTATTTTGCCTAATGACGACCGGTACGTCGAAGCTCGTTGCTACAGTGTTTGTTCGGTTCAGTTGGAGACCCGGTACTTCAACATTCATGTTCATGTTCTAACTTCCCCTGCAGTCATTATACTTTTGAACTATTTTTTAAGAACTGAATATTCCTAACCAAAACATCACTGTGATGAGAAGTAACGTTTTCGTTAAAGTAAATTTAGGAAGACACAGCAGGAAGAGCTTCACAATTAAAAGACTAGAGGACGTCCTTCAAGAAAAGTGTTTCGGCCGTGAACACCTTAGGTTCAATGGGGGCCGGGCTGCAACCAGGTCAAAACTCCTAAATTATTTTATTATTATTATTATTATTATTATTATTATTATTATTATGACAACTTATATAACGCCTATCCTCGGCTAGAGACCAAGCTCTAAGCGCTTTACAATTCGGCACTCGTTTACTCAACAGGCTGCCAACCTGGGTAGTGCCAACTAAAGAGCTGCCAGCTGGCGCTTTATTCAATCGTTTCACGTGTCATCCAGTCAATTTCGTTCACTATCATTCACTCAGTTTCCTTACTTTCTTCATTCTTTTCATTTCTCACGCAGGGTGCATGCTATGTGTAACTTGTCATCAATGCCAACGGCCATACTGGCCTCCTCCGAAAGTTGGTGATGGGATTTTACGTGTGTGCAAGATGTTATGCGTGCGTGCACACACGGAACCTCCACTTATAGCCTCATTCGAAGGACTGAATAACCTGCTGTCAGAAATATTTTTGGCGCTATCAGGATTCAAACTTGCACCCCTTGGATAGGTTTTGCGTCTCAAGGCATGCATTTGGC
>CM031607.1:39185440-39205440 GCA_018398815.1 Conus ventricosus | reverse complement strand
CTGTTTTAATCTGTTTCCTTCGTGTGCAAATGGACCGGTAGACATGTCGCGTTTGTTTCTTTCCAAGACTCGTGACATGTACGTTTTGTCAGTCTTTTTAGGTGTTTCTTTTGATTGGGGAATGGAGAGATCCATCTGGTTTATCTCCATACTTGCATTGGGCTGTTACACCTGTTTGCATTTGCTTTGTTCATTTATCCATCAGCTTCAAATCATGGCGTAGTGTGGTCTCAAAACTTAGCGGATGTGGTGTAGCGTATGATGGACTAGTCCGCACGCAGTGACGCCTTTTTGATGAAACTGAAACTGAAACTTTGCTCTGGTTTCCAAATGAACAGACCAGCTTGCTTAGCTTAGTTTGTTCCTTGCCTTTTCAAACCGACTAGTGTACCTGTTGAATTGACTCATTGTATTTGCTTCCTGCATTAGGCTGGTCTCCGAGTAGAACAAACAGCAAGATGCCACAGGGAAAAAGCATCTGTTTATTTCAAGCGATTGAAACCTATGTCTGATCAGCAGAGGTCATTTCTCATTCGTGTAGGAATTGGTTTGAATATGCACGGGTTGCTGCGTTCCTCTCAGAGTCGGTCTTTTAAAAAAAAAATAATTTCTGTCCATCAATGTACATCATGAAGAAATTTCCACAGATGTATGTATTAATGCGTACTTTCAATGTGTAGATGTTTCCGATTAACAACAATCAAGCAAGCAAAAATTAACACACATGAAGAAATTTCCACAAATGCATACGTTAATACATACATTCAATGTGTGAATGTTTTCGATTCAACACACACACACACGCACACGCACACGCACAGAGAGAGAGAGAGAGAGAGAGGAGAGAGAGAGAGAGAGAGAGAGAGAGAGAGAGAGAGAGAGAGAAGGCACGAGAACAGAGGATGTTAGGGGCAGGGTACAATCGTTTTTGTAGCTGGCCCTAATGTCCATATATGTGATGTTTGGTTTCGTGAAAAACGGCAGTCTCTCAGGGCTTTTCGATGGCTCAACGCGTGCGCGCACGCCTTATTGTGTGTGTGTGTGTGTGTGTGCGTGTGCGTGCGTGCGTGCGTGCGTGCGTGCGTGCGTGCATGCGTGCGTGTGTGTGCGTGCGTGTGTGTGTGTGTGTGTGTGTGTGTGTGCGTGTGTGTGTATGCGTGTGCGTGCGTGCGTGGTGCGTGCGTGTGTGTGTGTGTGTGTGTGTGTGTGTGTGTGTGTGCGTGCGCGCGCGCGCGCGTGTGTGTGTGTGTGTGTGTGTGTGTACACCAGCTTTCCCACGAATGTTGAGAGAGAACCGGAATTTCAGTGTACAGCAACCCTAGGCTACAGTGCATAGGGGGAGACTGGGGGTGGGAATAAGATATGGCGAGAGGCAAGAGGTCGTTCACACATAATATTGATCACAAACAAACCAAGGTAAGAGCGTTAACATCATAATATACTATATCATGATTCTTTGTTACTTCCATTTAGAAAAAAATGTTAAAAGAACTAGACAGTATAACATTTTAATCCACTGATGGGAATCAACACGAAAATAAAAAAGAGTGTTATTCATTTAGTGACACAAACTGAGTTCAAATCGAACTTTTTTTTTCCTTCTGGTGGATGGCATTGAATATGTGGTTAGACAGGTTCTTTTTGTATGTGAATTCAGTGATGTGCTGAGCAGTGCATGCATTGGTGTGCATTTGCACATTTGATTGATATTGTGCTCTTGCATCTCTGTGCATGGAACTTTCAAACAAGACCGGGTTCGTCTCCGAATTTTAATGGATACGTTTCATCTCGATCATGAACGCTATATTGCTACACATTAGCGTTAGGCGTTAAAACATCATGAACCATATTTACGCAATGGCAAATCGGAATACATTGGTTGTCCATGCAGTAAATGTATTTTTCTTTTTCGAAGATAAGTTTGAAGAAGATGTAGCTCTAAGTCCCACGCTATTTCTAAAGATACATATAGACTGATGTCTGCTTGAAAATATATAAGACAGCTTTCACGACTCCACCGCCTTGCTGTAACCAACAACGTTAAGACCAGTTGTACATAAGGTTTCTCTGATTTGTTGAAACCAGCATACATGGTAAGCGTTGTATAGTGAATTATCAGTGTCCATACGTAGCAGCTTCAGTCAATATCTCACAGATTTTGTGCTGCAGGTGACAAAAAGCGGGTATCTACTCGAGTCACCATGTATAATGTTTACTTGGTGTTTTTATCAGTGCCTGAAGAATCTTCTACCAGCTGACATATGCTTACTAGTACTTTAAGAATCCTTTACAAGCTAACGTCTGAACTCTGTTGATATGGTTTAGACGTTTTGTATTTCCCCACAGTCTGTAAGAAAATAGGTTGTATCTTGGCATTAGGAATCTTGAAGGTGGTGTTTATTTTTATTTTTTTTACCTCTTATATTTATCGAAATCTTTTACATGTTGTACAATTACCTTCTTTCCTTACATGACTAGGTGTTCTCGTTTCGATTTGTGATTAATCTTCATTTGAAATTAAAACAATATACTGTAAAGTATAATTTAATCAAGTTTGCATATTGCAATTATATCACAATGTTTGCATGTCCGGGAGATAATCAGGCAGAGACAGAGAGATTAATACAGGAGAGGCCAGGAGAGACAGTCTGACGTATTGTAAGACATAATGGGTCGCGTGTTAAGCTCTAGAACACACACAATCTGCACTTTTTTTTAACAGCTATAGTGATCAGTATGATTGACTTAAAAACCTCATCAATACGCAAGAGAGTCATAAATCATGACCGAAGAGCTGAAACGTGAAATTTATTGAACATTGTGAATTACTGCACATCTATGTTTACGTTGTGCACATTTATATATCAGCAGTTGTGACCTGCCAATTAAAGAGTTTAATGGAGGAAACAAGTAATTTATGTGCGAACCATCTGGCATTGAAATTTGACTGATTCATGTTCACATATGAGTTATAGTTTTCGATCTTATATCGAAAATTCTATATTTCTAGGAAACCTCTATCTTGTAGAAGACCGCCTTCCATTTACTAAGATATTTTTTTGCCAAAAAAGTTTAAAAAAATAAAATCTATTGCAATACTTACATTAAAATCCGAATGAACTAGTGATTCTGTCAGACATGAATTCAGCAGAGTCAATGTTGACTCCAAGAATAAAATTTTCCTTTAACAAAATGGTGACTCGAACCCGCAACCCCATGATCACTGGGATTACGAGCCCGGCGCTCTACCGACTGAGTTATTTATTAACCAAATGAAACAGAAAATTGAACAAAGAATCAAAGAAACGAACACCAGCATGACGACATCTTTTCAAAAAATAAGTTAAGTAATTATTCTTCAGTAAAGGAGAGTTGATGAGAATCGATGGTTAAATTTGCGAGTTTTGGAGATTGTGTTTGTTTGGTTGTTTGTTCTTTGTTTGTTTCTTTGTTTCTTTGTTTGATTGTTTATTTTAATTTTGAAGATATGAAATCGAATTTCCCAGAATACATTTGTTCCGATCGGAGAATTAATCGAAATCTCTAGTTGAACATGCAAGCTTTCTTTTCTTCTGACATTGAAGATATATAAGCTATTTCATCAGAATAAGGTTGTTCTGATTTGATATAAACAGCGCTTTGAACAAGAATGACAGTGCTTGAAATTTTACGAGAAGTTCTTGAGTCAGGTCAGTGAGAGTAGACTAACAAAGCAAAATGTGCACATAATCCTACACAAACTATCTTTGAGGATGCTCAAAAGATTTGAAAAAAAAGGGGGAAAAAAAACAGAAACAAAAATCTTCAACATTTTGGTCATAGACCGTCTTCAGGACTGATGATATAAAATGAAAGACAACTAAATACGTATAGGCAATGACTTATGAAAACATATACGTAAACGGACGAATACGTGTTTAAAGATGGAGAAAAAGAAAGGGATAAAGTCTTAGAGGAGGAGTCTCATGCTTGGAAAATGGCGCTTGAGGGTGAACATTTTGTTATGAACACATTCAGTAGACTTAGTTCCTATATCTGTAAACGTATCATTTTTGATAGCAACAAGTGACTTGAGAAGTGCCATTCACTCAAATGCTATGATTTTTTAAAAACTATATCTGTACAGTCATTTTATTTCAAAACGTTTTCCCTCAAAATTTACAACTTAACAAATCTTAAATAATATATAGCGAACCGCCTAGAGAACGTGGACAAACGAGTCACAAGACAAAACACAACGCGTTTCGACCTCTTAGGTTTTCGTCGGGTGATAAATAAACGAATAAAACAACGAAATTCACTTAGCTTTGATCGCTTCAGATCGCTTAGGGTTCAGCGCAAGGAAGAAGGCGTTGAATGAGAACGAGGCTGTTGGAAGGGAAATAGTGAGTGAGTCAAAGTCGTAATGATGATAATAATATTACTGATAGGAATACTATTAATGGTCAAAATATTGGGGGAAAAAAAAAAGAAAAAAGGACAAGATCAATCTTGGTGTCAAAAAGTATGTGTATGGGAGAAAGGAGAGTGGGTTAGAGGATTCTTAAGCAGCAGGGTTGCCGTGGCAACAGTCCCAGAGGCGAAGGCGATGGTGATGTCAATGCTAGTGGTAGTATCAATACTAGCAATAGTATTACTGAATGATACTGCTAACAACGATAGTGAAGGTTAAGGTAACGAAAGCATGATACAGAAATATATTTAGAAAATACATTTTTATAATAATCAAATAAATAAATAAAAGAAACATTTTAAAATAATAATAATAATAATAATAATAAATTAAAATTAAAAAAATAATGATAATAAATGCATAAATAAGATAGCTATAAGTTATGTGTGAGGTGAATAGTGGGAGATAAGGTAGTATGTGTGTGTGTAGTGGGAGGATATTGTGGGCTGAGATTGAAGTGGTGGGTTGGTACATGTTACTTTAAGGTGTTGATGCTATGAGGGTGGAGGGAAGAAGGGGATGGGTTTACGTACTAACTGGGGAGGGGGGGGGGGCAACATATTCACACCTATACACAATATATATATATATAATATATATATATATATATATATATAATATATATATATATATATATATATATATATATCTCCCCCCCCTTTCACGACCAACGATAAAGGAGCTAGCATTCTATTCATTATGTGTGTGTATATATATATGTGTGTGTGTGTGTGTGTGTGTGTGTGTGTGTGTGTGTGTGTGTGTGTGTGTGTGTGTGTGTGTTTCATTTGGAATATCAGCCTTATTCATTGGTTACCCCCACCTCCACCCCCAACAACCGCCATACCCACCAGCATCCCTACACACATCATTACTAGGGCAGGGGGGGGGGGTAAGTCGATTGATGTAGCAAATGGAGAGACTCAGAGAGTGTAGGAAAAGGGAAGAGGATGATAGCTGCAACCTATGTCTGAGGTAAACAGAGGTAGGGTGTGCGTAGGTGGAGGATATTTCAGGCTGGAGCTGCAGAGATGGAATGGCACATACTACTTTTGGACGTTGATGCCATGAGGGTGGACGGTGCCCAGTTTGGCAATGAGATGAGATTCCTGCATAAGGCGTTCCAAGTTGTCACTCTTAGATTGCCAAAGTGCCAAGACTTTGACATGGTTGATGTTGTGTTGGGCATGGTTGAAGTGTAGAGCGACTGGTTTGGGCCGATGGTGGCGGATGTCGGCCAGGTGTTCAGAGATGCGCGTCTCAAGTGTGCGAGATGTCTCACCTACATAGATTTTACCGTACAGCTGACAGTGGATGGCATACACAATGTTGTGGCTCTGGCAGGAGAAAGTGCGTTTAATAGTGAAAGAGCCTGTGGGGCCATGTAGGATGGTGTCTGGTTTGGTGAGAGAGCAGATTTTGCAGTTGGGTTTTGAGCAGGGGAAAGTACCTGGTGGCTTAGGTGTGAAGATTTTGTTCAGCTTAGAGCGCACCAGTAGGTCGTTGAGGTTTTTGTCACGTTTGAAAGTGATCTTTGGTTTCGTCTCAAAGGCAGGTTTATGATTTTCTACCATGTGCCAGTTAGACTTCAGGATCCTGCAGATGGGCAGATTTTGAGGATGGAAGAGAAGGCAGGCAGTGGGTCTGTCTGTCTCTTTGGGAGGTTTAGTTTCCAGAGTAGATGTTCTGGATTTAGCTGCAGTGCGGCTGAGAGCATCATTGATGACGGCACTAGGGTATCCACGGTTGGTGAAAAAATCAGACATTTTGGCTGCTTGTATAGTGAAATCTTCTTCGCTAGAGCAGAGTCTGCGTAGGCGAAGGAATTCAGAATATGGAATACTATTTTTAGTGGACTGGTGGTGGGAAGATGTGTAGTCCAGGTATGAGTGTGCATCAGTAGGTTTGTGGAAGACTGAGGTTTGAAGCAGTCCATCTTTGAGGGAGATAGTGATGTCCAGGAAATTAACTGACTGTGAAATGGTGTAGGTCAGCTGGATGGATGGATGGAAGGTCTGTGCAAAGTTGAGGAAATTCTGACTTATAGCTATCTTATTTATGCATTTATTATCATTATTTTTTTTTTTTTTAATTTATTATTATTATTTTTTTAAATGTTTCTTTTATTTATTTATTTGATTATTATAAAAATGTATTTTCTAAATATATTTCTGTATCATGCTTTCGTTACCTTAACCTTCACTATCGTTGTTAGCAGTATCATTCAGTAATACTATTGCTAGTATTGATACTACCACTAGCATTGACATCACCATCGCCTTCGCCTCTGGGACTGTTGCCACGGCAACCCTGCTGCTTAAGAATCCTCTAACCCACTCTCCTTTCTCCCATACACATACTTATTGACACCAAGATTGATCTTGTCCTTTTTTTTTTCTTTTTTTCCCCCAATATTTTGACCATTAATAGTATTCCTATCAGTAATATTATTATCTTCATTACGACTTTGACTCACTCACTATTTCCCTTCCAACAGCCTCGTTCTCATTCAAACGCCTTCTTCCTTGCGCTGAACCCTAAGCGATCTGAAGCGATCAAAGCTAAGTGAATTTTCGTTGTTTTATTCGTTTATTTATCACCCGACGAAGACCTAAGAGGTCGAAACGCGTTGTGTTTTGTCTTGTGACTCGTTTGTCCACGTTCTCTGGGCGGTTCGCTAACATTTATTTAAGATTTGTTTAGATTTCTGCCTCCAGTCGTCTCACTTTGCAACTAGATTTACAACTTAAGATTCTTTTAGATCATTTTAGAACCATACCTCTAATAAACAGTAAACAAGTGGGGTATTTTTTGCTCCCATAAGAAAACCTAACACAGAGTAACTTTTATTCAAGACTGGCACAGCCTTTTTAAGCTTGAATAAAGTCACACAAAATACATAGACAAACAATCTAATAGTGGGGGAAAAAACAAGCGCAGGCCAACAATTAGATTGTTCGTCTATGTATTTGTCTGACTTTATTCAAGCTTAAAAGGCTGTGCCAGTGTTGAATAAAAGTTACTCTGTGTTAGGTTTTCTTATGGGAGCAAAAAATACCCCACTTGTTTACTGTTTATCGTTTACTGTTCCCTACCTCATTTCATTTCCCATACCTCTAATGTTCCAAAAAAAAAAACCGCTTTAATTTCCATTCTATTCTTACGTGGGCGTGACGAAAATTTTATTGTTGCACTCCGAATGCTCCCCGGTCATACTGCTTTCGTCTCGTCAGTGTTCGGTGTAAGCTCAGATACTTTTACAAATTTCTATGTGGTAGAAATTGATTTTTTAAAAGATTTCCTGTCTCCTTTCAATGTACATATTGTGATGCTTTGTCTGTTTCTAGTTTTAAGGCTTTCAACGTGCTGGTCTTCTTTCATTAAGGGTGCTAACATTTCAACACAGTTGATGAACAAATACGTTGAATTTGGATCACCCTATCCACAACTCTATTCAGTGGCATCAACGGAAACTGTTGATTTAATATGCCTGTAATAAGTCTTAATCAACTTACATTAACAAAACACAGGTGATTCACCAAAACCTGTTAATACCATACACATAAACTCCAGTCTACACTATGTTGTGGCTTTTCAAAGCCTAAACAGTAGGACAGTAGGAGGACATTTTAGGGAGAGCTTGACAGTTTCAGAGAAGAACCGCCACCCCCCCACCCCACCCCCCACCCCACCCCCCACCCCCCACCCCACCCCCTTCCACCAGACAAGTGTTTCGGCCCTGAACTCCTTACACTCTAAGGGGGGGGGGGGGGGGGGGGGGGGGGGGGGGGGGGGGGGGGGAGGGGGGGCCGGGATTCATCCAGGTCATGACTCCCAAATGCTCTTCTGCCGCCAACTTTTTTCCCGTTTATTTTTTGCTCTTGCCGGGATTCGAACCTGCTCCTTTTGGATGGGTGGGCGTCTTAAAGCGTGCCTTTTTAGACGGATGTCTTACCCACATCGCTAACGGACGCCTATTCTAAGTTGGGAAATGTAAGCTTCCTCACGAGATCCAGCTGGAACTCTTTTCAGCTTCCAGCGCCATTACCTTCAAGGTTCTGGTCCTCTTCTTACCAGAAACCCCAGATCTGTATATGACCTCCCGCCCTTGAATTCACATCTGGTCGAGGGGGGGAATCGGATAATACTATGTGTTCACTCGGTCACGGCAAACAAAGGGTGGAACATGTCCTGAATTTATGCAACGCAGCGCTAAACCTGGAAAGGTGCACATGGAGGCACGACCAAGTGCTCAAGGAGATCGCACCAGCAATTAGCAGCGCCAGAGGAAGCACTAAGCTACCAGAAGTTCCAACAACGAAGTTCTACTCGGCCGGAGGCCACACATCATAGAATGGGGAACCATCCAGAGATAGTCGGGAAGAGGGGCATGAGACTGGATCTTGTTCTCCGCTAAGAGAAACAAAAGATTCCGATCGAGTTCACTGTGCCATACAAAAGCAGAAAGGAGCAAGCCCACATCTACAAGACTGTGAAGTATGCCAGTCTGGCCAGCATCTTGAGGGAATCTGTCTGCAAGGCCCAAGTCCTCGCCACAGAGGTTGGAACAATGGGGATTTGTAGGCTCATCAGCCTATGCTCTCATCAACCAGCTTGGGATTTCTGGTAAGAAGAGGACCAGAACCTTGAAGGTAATGGCGCTGGAAGCTGAAAAGAGTTCCAACTGGATCTGGATCGCCCCCCCCCCCGGCCCCCCCCCCCCCCCCCACCCCTTCCACCAGACAAGTGTTTCGGCCCTGAACTCCTTACACTCTAAGGGGGGGGGGGGGGGGAGAGGGGGGGGGGGCGGGATTCATCCAGGTCATGACTCCCAAATGCTCTTCTGCCGCCAACTTTTTTCCCGTTTATTTTTTTGCTCTTGCCGGGATTCGAACCTGCTCCTTTTGGATGGGTGGGCGTCTTAAAGCGTGTCTTTTTAGACGGATGTCTTACCCACATCGCTAACGGACGCCTATTCTAAGTTGGGAAATGTAAGCTTCCTCACGAGATCCAGTTGGAACTCTTTTCAGCTTCCAGCGCCATTACCTTCAAGGTTCTGGTCCTCTTCTTACCAGAAATCCCAAGCTGGTTGATGAGAGCATAGGCTGATGAGCCTAACAAATCCCCATTGTTCCAACCTCTGTGGCGAGGACTTGGGCCTTGCAGACAGATTCCCTCAAGATGCTGGCCAGACTGGCATACTTCACAGTCTTGTAGATGTGGGCTTGCTCCTTTCTGCTTTTGTATGGCACAGTGAACTCGATCGGAATCTTTTGTTTCTCTTAGCGGAGAACAAGATCCAGTCTCATGCCCCTCTTCCCGACTATCTCTGGATGGTTCCCCATTCTATGATGTGTGGCCTCCGGCCGAGTAGAACTTCGTTGTTGGAACTTCTGGTAGCTTAGTGCTTCCTCTGGCGCTGCTAATTGCAGGTGCGATCTCCTTGAGCACTTGGTCGTGCCTCCATGTGCACCTTTCCAGGTTTAGCGCTGCGTTGCATAATTCAGGACATGTTCCACCGTTTGTTTGCCGTGACCGAGTGAACACATAGTATTATCCGATTCCCCCATCGACCAGATGTGAATTCAAGGGCGGGAGGTCATATACAGATCTGAGGATGAAACTTCATCTAAGAGGTGCCTTGTGTGAAATTTGTCATTCCAGGCGAGACTTCTTTGGGGTGCGTTTTCCCACCTAGCCCCTGTCCTTGTTGGACAGTGTTTTGGATTATCTTGGCATCTCCTTCTTTCTTCAGCTCCTCTATTAGCATGTCTCTCTTTGCTTTCTCTTTTGCTTTTGACCAGCATTTCATTTCCGTTGACCCAGCCCCTGTCTGTTGGTCTGTGTGTGACCTGTTATTTCCCTGATCTTGAGGTTTTCCTTTGCCACGTCCACTGCCTCCTGAACTTTCCATTTCCTGTCATCTTCAGCTTGGACTGGGCTGATCTCACAACGCTGTCTTCGGAGTCCTCAAGCATGGTTAGTAACCTTACTTTTCTGACTTAGTATTCCTCGAGGATGGATTTTAAAGGAAGCTTCAACTTCGCTTGGCGGAAGAAGAGTGCAACATCAGTGAGACCAGGTGGGACATCAAACCATTTCCTTGAGTATTTGTTGATTCTGGCCTCTGTTGATTCCGCTGTGCTGGTGCTAATATCGTTGTGCAGAAGCCAGAGACATTTCAGGACCGGAATGATCGGCAGACACCAGACATTGCGTTTGTCAGGGAGCCCACACTGGTCTTTAATCTGCATGCTTTCTTCTGCCATTCGCTTGGTTTCCTCTCCCCTCTTTGTGTCTTTCAAGTAGTCATTATACCAGTCCCCAAGGCTCTTGACTGGTTCTTCTGTTACAGTTGGAATGGCTTGATTGGTTACAGAGTACGTGACTTTTCTAGCCACTTTTCCTTTCCGTTGAAAGAGTCTTCGTGATTTCTTTGGCTCGAAATTCATCCTGGGTGAAGCATGTAACCTATCTGGCTGCTTCAGTTTTGTGTGTGTCTCATCTTCCTTGGTGGAAAACACTGTTGTATCATCCATGAACGCCTGTAGAGGGGGAATTTGGTATTCATTCCCAAGATCTGCCGAACCTGTACAGATTATGGCAGCTTCAATATGATCTCGATTGCCAACACAAACAGCATTGGAGGAATTGCAATGTCCGTTACTAAGCCAGTCAATGGACTGATCCGGAAGTAATTCCTCAGTATTTCTATATATGTTCTTTGGAAGATGATACTTCTTGAGGGCCAGTTGAGTGGTCTTGGGTGGTCCATGTGCATTTGCCAGATCGAGCCACACCCCCTCCAAGTCCCGTTTCCCTGTCTTTTCTTAATTTGTTTCATCAAAAACGACACTTCTCAAAATAATAATCACACGAATGATTCTGCTTGCTACAATTTTGGTTATCTTCATGATAATGACAACGTTAACTGTTATTATTTTGATTATCATTATCTTTAACTTGATGATGGTGATGATGATGATGATGATGATGATGATGATGATGATGATGGTCATGATAATGATGATGATGATGATGATGATGATGATGATGATGATGATCATCATCATCATCATCATCATCATCATCATCATCATCATCATCAATAACATCATCATCATCATGTAGAAAAAGTCATTTTGGCATAGAAGATCATTAACACGCCTCACTCAGTCTTTCCTTTCCTCTCTTCTCTGTAGCACATGAATGGATAATAACTTTTTTTTTCCTGTCAGACGTAGAATGTGATTTTCTGTGGAAACAAGGTGGCCATGACAATGACAGAATCTCTTATTGGGCAGTCTGAGGATTGTTATTCAGAACTCCAGCTATTAACGGGGGGGGGGGGGGGGGGGGAAGAAGGGGGAGTAGGGGATGGGAGGGAGGGGGGGGGACGTTTTGCCTTGACAGCTGTCTTCTCCTCCATTAACCCCTGGGTCAGCATCATTTGTTCTCCTGCCACCGCTCTGTCTGTCTGTCTGTCTGTTTTCTTCAGTCTGTCTTTTTGTCTCTGTCTCTCTCTGTCTCTCTCTGTCTCTCTCTCTCTCTCTGTTTCTGTCTGTCTGTTTTCTTCTGTCTGTCTTTTTGCCTCTGTCTGTCTGTCTGTCTGTCTGTCTGTCTTTCTCTCTCTCTCTTTCTCTCTCTCTCTCTCTCTCTCTCTCTCTCTCCTCTCTCTCTCTCTCTCTCTCTCTCTCTCTTCCGGTTAACTCCCTTGCTTTGGCAGCGAGGAAGACGCACTTTACTTTACGACATCAACACAAAGCGTTGCTGCAGAAAGTACCATCCAAAATGCCTGCTGAGAGGTTTCCACCTGCTTGAGAATTTTACTCTGAATGCTGTACTGCAAGATATGGCAAGATGAGCTTTCCTTGAATCGTGACCGACTCACAAGGCAACATGAAATTCTTTGAATCGTGACTGATCTTCAGCCTGTCAAGGCAACATGAAATTCTTCGAATCGTGATAGACCTGCAATCTTTTCAGACAGCATTAACTTCTTTGAATCGTGACCGAACCGTAGTCCTTCAAGACAGCGTTAACTTCTCTGAATCGTGACTGATCTGTACTCCTTCAAGACAGCATTAATTACTTTGAATCGTGACTGAACCGTAGTCCTTCAAGGCAGCGTTTACTTCTAAGAGTCGTGACTGGCCTGTAGTCCTTTAAGATAAGACAGCATTATTACTTTGAATCGTGACTGAACCGTAGTCCTTCAAGACAGCGTTAACTTCTCTGAATCGTGACTGATCCGTAGTTCATTAAGACAGCAGTATTACTCTGAATCGTGACTGAACCGTAGTCCTTCAAAACAGCAACTTCTCTGAATCGTGACTGATCCGTAGTCCATTAAGACAGCATTAATTATTTTGAATCGTGTCTAAACCGTAGCCCTTCAAGACGGCGCTAACTTCTCTGAATCGTAACTAATCTGTAGTCTTTCAAGACAGCATTAATTTCTTTGAATCGTGACTGAACCATAGTCCTTCAAGACGGCGCTAACTTCTCTGAACCGTAACTGATCTGTAGTCTTTCAAGACAGCATTAATTACTTTGAATCGTGACTGAACCGTAGTCCTTCAAGACAGCATTAATTACTTTGAATCGTGACTGAACCGTAGTCCTTCAAGACAGCATTAATTGCATTGAATCGTGACTGATCTGTAGTCCTTCAAGACAGCATTAGTTACCTTGAACCTTGACTAATCTGTACTCCTGCAAGACAGCATTAATTACTTTGAATCGTAACAGCCGTAGTCCTCCAACACAGCGTTCATTTATTGAAATCGTGATTGACCTATGGTCCTTCAAGATAATGCGAACTAAACTGATTCGTGCTTGAAAACGGTTCTCAAGATTGAAATAAAATCGAACAAACTTCAGTTTTTGCCACCATGCACTAATCAGTCAGGGGTATGTAACAAAAGAGAACACTGAAAATGCCATTTTAGTGAAAAACCAAGTGTCTGGACTTTATGTGGAGGGGTGCACTTTTAATGAATTCTGCAGAACATTACTGAGAGATATAGGCAGTACCGCATCTGGTGTTAAGCATTCTCTTGGCAGGAATGATCAGTACACCGTTACTACACGACCATGCCGCATGTTTGGTAGTCATGTTCAATCATTTCAGTTGCAAAAGTAAGCGTCTCCACGCCGTAGGTTTTGAAGTGATGTGTGTGCATGTCTTAGAATCTCTAATTACAAACTACTGCTAGGAAATATGTCTCATGTGTGTAATCCACGCGTGGTGGAAATTGCGGAGTTTTGAGCGCAACTCATTCTCAGACGAAACAAGCGACTAAACCTGTCAAACTTCTTGTTGTCCGCACTATCCAAACACTGGATGTAAGGCTAGATAAACTTATGGAGCTTCAAAAAGAGGTTAACACTCTGAAGAAATGTTTTGAAAGTGGTAGAGGATAGTGTTTTAAACATTGCTACACATCAAATCGTAGTCCTGTGCTCACTGAGACGAACCAAAACGAATGTGTCACGTGATGCCTGATGACAGGACACTTTGGTGTTGGCAGAACTGTGGCCAGCGTGTTCTCCCTTTTTTTTTTTTACTGGACAAGTGTACGTCAGATGTTTCCAAGAATTGTCGCTGCACACTTGTAAATCTGTGACATAAAGAACTGTGTGTGTGTGTGTGTGTGTGTGTGTGTGTGTGTGTGTGTGTGTGTGTGTGTGTGTGTGTGCGTGCGCGTGCGTGCGTGCGTGCGTGCGCGTGCGTGCGTGCGTGCGTGCGTGCGTGCGTGCGTGCGTGCGTGCGTGAGTGTGTGTGTGTGTGTGTGTGTGTGTGTGTGGATGCCTGGGCTTGATTTGTTTTTTCAATTTTATGTATGTAAAGTTATGGATATACAAGTTGTTATTATTCATCCTTGTCTCCTTTTGCCTTGATTGGTCTTCGTCTGATGTATATTTTAAAAAAAACCTCTTCAACTGAATCCTATTCACTTACTAATACATGTACAACTATACTGACTTCCATAAAAAACGCGAAAACAAAACAAGCTGAAGGTTGGGGGTGAATTTTATTGGTCATAATTGTACAGAATGGAAGCGAGAATTCAACGTGATTTGATTCATTACACCGGTAATGTGTGAAAATGTCATCAGCAATATGTCTTTTGTGTGGAAAATCCAAGGTCACGTGACAAACCAGCTTGAAGTCCTAATACCGTGTGTGGCCACCATTTGCGTTGACAACTGCTTGACACCTGGGGCTCATTGAGTGGACCAGGTGGTTGATGCGTCCCTTGGCACACCAGCCCACACATGGACGATGGCCTGGTGAAGTTGAGCCGCTGTTGCTGGTCGTGGACGCAGGAGGTCCAGCCGTCTGCCAAGTTCATCCCAAAAATGTTTTATTGGGTTTAAATCGGGACTGAGGGCTGGCCAGGGCAGCACATTGACGTTGTTATGCTGAAGAAATTGCTGGGTGGCCCTGGTGGTGTGTGGTCTTGCATTGTCCTGTTGGAATGTCCAGTTTGGGTGTTGCGCAAAAACAGAACGACATGGGGTCTGAGCACCTGGTTGATGTAGCGCTGTGCATTTACACCCTGTCCGTGACCAGGACCAATGTTCTGAAAGATGATTGGTCCTATGGCGTGGTTAATGCCAATTGCACCCATATCATAACGTTCGGGCCTCCCAGGGTTCCGCTCTACCACACAGGAGTCAGCATAGCGTTCACCAGGTCGACGCCATATTCTGACACGACCGTCAGCCATGTCAATACAAAAACGGCTCTCATCTGAGAACAGTATGCGTCCCCACTGCTGCCTGCGCCAGTTGATTCGGGCTTGTGCCCACTGCAGCCTGTCCTGCCGGTGTCTTGGTGTCAGTACCGGACCTCTGTGAGGACGCCTACATGCCAGGCCGTTCTCCTAAAGACGCCGCCACACAGTGTTGAGGCTGATTCGTTGCTGGAGATTCCCAGGCACCTGTCGAGCAGTGTTAGCGGCTGTTTGCCGCCTGTCCCGCAGATGGGTTCGAACAAGATGGCGATCCTCTCTTGGTGTGGTGACCCGAGGACGGCCTGGCCGGGGACGATCATCAGTGGTACCAGTGACTCGCATGCGGTGCTGCAGACGATAGATGGTTGAGATGTGGACGTAAAACATGTTGGCGACCTGCCTGGCATCCACACCAGCCTCCAGGTGGCCTAGGGCACGATTGCGTTCCTCTGCTCGTAGTCTTGGCATCTCTGTAGCGCTCAGACGGCAAGTCGTTACCTGAACCTTGTAGCGCGTCTTTATAAAGGCTGCATGCCTGCGTACTTGTCGCTGGTTAACTTTGCTCTGCATGGTGTGCACGTGCCTCACATGCAGCAACCAGTTTGCCATTTTTGTTGACCCTCCAGTGCCGGGAATGATGTGTTGCTCACACAATGTTTTCACTGCACGTGAGTCTTGGACCCAAACAACTTGCCACAATGGTTCAATATTGTATATTCACCCCTTTTCACCTGAAAAAAAGCCTTTCACTTTTTTCGCGTTTTTTATGGAAGTCAGTATACATTTTTATTTTATTTTAAATCAAATTTTGAATGGATCATGACTGATAATGTGATATCACTAATGCTTTATGTTGAAGAAGGAAATAAAATGCTTGAAAACAAGAATTGTGTCGCTGCTATGACATTTGCCAAAAGGCATTCCCAAAGGGCAGCGTACCTTGTGTTGACAGAGTTGGCCCCGTCGTCTCCTTTCATCCTAATGTTACACACATACACATGGAAACATGCTTCATCGTGTTACATACATGCACATGGAAAACATGCTTCATCGTGTTACATACATACACATGGAAACATGCTTCATCGTGTTACACACATACACATGGAAACATGCTTCATCGTGTTACACACATTACACATGGAAACATGCTTCATCGTGTTACACACATACACATGGAAACATGCTTCATCGTGTTACACACCCTACACATGGAAACATGCTTCATCGTGTTACACACATACACATGGAAACATGCTTCATCGTGTAACAACAGATGAACAGGTGTCTAAACAAAGACAAACACCATGCTGACAAAAAAAAGGCCACAGTTTTGTCCCTTGGCTCAAAAGGTGTTGCTTTTTTTTTGGTCCTTGTCATGTTTATGTTGGTATCTGACACTTTAAACATGTTATAAGCACATTTTGTGCTGCCACTCTCAGTAGTTTTACTGTAGTATGGAAATTCTACATTAATCAACAAGTGCCAGCGAGCCAGGGATTGGTGTATTTACATTTGAAAAGATTTTTTAAAAATCATTTGGTATGCTTTTGTTCTTATCTATATTCCCGCTTGTCACAAAACTAGTTAGAATATTATTTCGTCAGTGCTGTTGAACAATCTAAAAAGCATAATGAACCTGCGAGTTGAAACTCATTGTAATTTGTGTCCGTGTGAAAAAGCGGTTGATCGAATTGAGGAACAAACTGATCTGAATGAATGATTGTCTGCATGATACGTTCCATGACATTCCGGATCGTTTGACCCGTACATTTTGTCCACGTTTTCTCTGAAAACAACAGCAACAAACATAGAGGTGAGGTGAGATGGGTGGAGGTGGGGTTGACACAAACAATGGGTAAAGGAGTGATTTTTCAATGTTTGCAGCATTCCTGTAGAAGTGAGAATGCATTACACGCTTCATTAGCAGAACGACAATACTCCTTTTGCAGCATTCCTGTAGAAGTGAGAATGCATTACACGCTTCATTAGCAGAACGACAATACTCCTTTTGCAGCATTCCTGTAGAAGTGAGAATGCATTACACGCTTCATTAGCAAAACGACAATACTCCTTTTGCTTTACCGACCAGGCAAGCTGTCGATTAGCGGATTTGTTTTTGTTTCAGAAGCCTTAAAATCTTCGATGGATCGGTTCGCCTGTAATCCGATGACAAATTGCTGTATTACTCTCGCGCTCTCTCGCTCTCTCTCGCGCTTTCGCTCTCTCTCTCTCTCTCTCTCTCTCTCTGGGCGTGTGTGTCCCACTCACGCCTCTCTCTCTCTCTCTCTCTCTCTCTCTCTCTCTCTCTCTCTCTCTCTCTCTCTCTCTCTCTCTGTCCCACCCATCCCTCTCTCTCTCTCTCTCTCTCTCTCTCTCTCTGTCCCACCCATCCCACCCCCTCTCTCTCTCTCTCTCTCTCCCCTCTCCTCTCTCTCTCTTCTCTCTCTTTCTCTCCTTCTCTGAATCGATCGTGTCGCACCATCCCTGTACCCCAATCACCATACAGAGAGGTCGTTGTCGCGTGCTTTGCACGGCTGATTTGCGGTCAAAGCAACGCAAGAGAGCATTGGTCAGAGTCCGAAAAAAGGGAGAGTCTACTGGTCAGTGCAGCGGACCACAGAGTGCCAAAGATATTAGCTTCCGGAACCTATAGTGCTAGACCCTACCTGGCGGCCGGTGACCCCATCTCTTTGATCTGTGATATCAAGGACTGACCGGTGCGGTCAGGAAAGGGAATGGAGGGGGAGGGGGGGAGAAGAGTGGAGGTGGGGGGGGGGAGAAGAGGTGGAGGTGGGGGGGAGAGAAGGAAGGGGAGGGGAAGGGAGGGGTGTGGGGCGAGATTTTGTAAGGTTGCTATCGAAGCCGGCAACGCTCATCCGACCCCTGCCAAGGGAAGACAGAAAGAAAGAAAGAAAGAAAGAAAAGAGAGAGAACGAAAGAAAGAAAGGGAGGAAGGAAAGGGAAGAAAGAAAGAAAGAAAGAGACTTTGAAAGAAAGGAAGGAAGGAAGGAAAGGAGGAAAGAAGGAAGGAGAGCGAGAGAGAGAGAGAGAGAGAGAGAGAGAGAGAGAGAGAGAGAGAGAGAGAGAGAGAGAGAGGGCAGAAAAGAAATCTTACCTGTATTAACAAGTGTGTCACTTGTTGGCGTCGGCTGCTCAAGAACAAACACCTCCTGGTCCTGCAGTTTCAAAGGCAGTCCTCTGATAAAGCAGGCTGGTCCCGAACTGACATAGCCTTACACTGCACAGATGTAGGGAGCGTGTCATTGGTCCCAAGGTTCGTTGGTCCCAAGGTTCGTTGGTCCCAAGGTTCGTTGGTCCCAGGTTCATTGGTCCCAAGGTTCGTTGGTCCAAAGGTTCATTGGTCCCAAGGTTCGTTGGTCCCAGGGTTCGTTGGTCCCAAGGTTCGTTGGTCCCAAGGTTCGTTGGTCCAAAGGTTCGTTGGTCCCAAGGTTCGTTGGTCCCAAGGTTCGTTGGTCCCAAGGTTCGTTGGTCCAAAGGTTCGTTGGTCCCAAGGTTTATTGGTCCCAAGGTTCGTTGGTCCCAAGGTTTATTGGTCCCAAGGTTCGTTGGTCCCGCGGTTTATTGGTCCCAAGGTTCATTGGTCCCAAGGTCCGTTGGTCCCAAGGTCCGTTGGTCCCAAGGTTCATTGGTCCCAAGGTTCGTTGGTCCCAAGGTTCGTTGGTCCCAAGGTTCATTGGTCCCAAGGTTCGTTGGTCCCAAGGTTCATTGGTCCCATGGTTCGTTGGTTCCAAGGTCCGTTGGTCCCAAGGTTCGTTGGTCCCAAGGTTCGTTGGTCCAAAGGTTCGTTGGTCCCAAGGTCCTTTTGTCCCAAGGTTCGTTGGTCCCAATGTCCGTTGGTCTCAGGGTCCGTTGGTCCCAAGGTTCGTTGGTCCCAAGGTTCGTTGGTCCCAAGGTTCGTTGGTCTCAGGGTCCGTTGGTCCCAAGGTTCGTTGGTCCCAAGGTTCGTTGGTCTCAGGGTCCGTTGGTCCCAAGGTTCATTAGTCCCAAGGTTCGTTGGTCCCAAGGTCCTTTTGTCCCAAGGTCCATTGGATCCAGTAAAAAGAAAGTCTGTCTGTCTGTCTGTCTTTCTCTCTCTCTCTCTCTCTCTCTCTCTCTCTCTCTCACTCTCTCTCTCTCTCTCTCTCTCTTCTCTCTCTCTCTCTCTCCTCTCTCTCTCTCTCTCTCTCTCGTGTTTTCAGGACAGCCACATACTACTGTATATTACACAGATTTATTGACTTTGGGACCAACGGACCTTGGACCAACGGACCTTGGACCAATGGACCTTGGGACCAGTGGACCTCGGGACCAATGGAATGACCCCCAGATGTAGGATATTGCAGCCGTGACGCAGACTAGTCCAGTACCAACGGAGATGGATCTTGTCTTGGCGTTTAGTTGGCCCTGCACCGATGAAGGACTGTCTCTTTGCCAGCGATATAGGAGAATGCTGTCTGGCACTGGTCTTTTTGCTGGCTCGGGCTGGTCCGGTAATAAGCTAAACAGGCCCTACATTAGTGTAACTTGATTGGGGGGGGGGGGGGGGGGGGGGTTGCAGTAGGGTTTTGGTTGTTCATGCATCAGCATAGCTTAGTCTTGTGCTAACAGAGGCGTGTTTACATACAGCACCTGCCAAAGTTTTTCCGTTGTTCCAACAGAGGCTTGTTCAGCTACAGCATCTGCCAAAGGTTTTTCGTTGTTCTGACAGAGGCTTGTTCACATGCAGCATCTGCCAAAATTGTTTTTGGTTCTGACAGAGGTTTGTTCACATACAGCGTCTGCCAATGTTGGTGGGTTTTTTT
>CM031607.1:39130440-39180440 GCA_018398815.1 Conus ventricosus | reverse complement strand
TAGGGCCCACTGATATCATTCATGCCATGTGTTTGTGATTTTAGCCTCCATCTCGATTCTGATCTCACTTTGAAACACCATAGAGTCAAAATCAGTTAAGCATCCATTTTTAACTGCGTCACATCAGCTCTGTCGGACCGTTGCTTTCAGATCAGGCCACAAAAACATTGGTGTCTTCCTGCTTCCTGTCTGGATGAGATTATTATACTGCTCTTCTTCCAAGTGTATTTGCAGCCTTACTTCAGCCACTTCAACGTTTTCAAAATTTAACCACCCACCTTATCTACATAATCCCAAAACGACTCCACAGACAGTATTTGTTGATGAAATGGCACTGCCTCAAAACCGAGCACAGGATTCATCTTAGATCTGCCTACCTCTGTTATATTTACTGCACGTGAAGTGTCTAACTGTGTTTCTGAACTGTTCGAAATATAACTTCTCTGCCAGTTCCCTTCTTCTTCTTCCTCAGGTGACCGGATATTTCGGATTCCTTGTTATAACCGAAAGCAGCGTTCTCATTTCTTGCGGCGACTTTCTTGAACCCACTTCCTTTCCAACTACGTCATGCTCCTTTTTAACATTAACGTAGGGGATGAGTGTGACGAAGTGACAGTCCTGTTGTGGCCTTTTGTGGTCGGCTAGGCTATAAACTACAGACATTGAATCCGTCCTTCCTGAAGTTGTCTTTCAAACGCCAGCTGCATAATATCACAGCAAAGATCCTGAGCTGCTGCCTGTCACTCGCATGCTTTTGCTTGTGCAAGAATGAGTTGCACACCTGTATCACGCTGTTGTGTATACACGTGCGTTTATGTGTATGGTGCTCTCTCTCTCTCTCTCTCCTCTCTCTCTCTCTCTCTCTCTCTCTCTCTCTCCTCTCTCTCCTCTCTCTCTCTCTGTTTCTGAGACTAGAGAGAGAGATAGACAGACGGACAGACACACACACACACCACCACACACACACACACACACACACACACACACACACACACACACACACACACACACACAGAGAGAGAGAGAGAGAGAGAGAGAGAGAGAGAGAAGAGAGAGAGAGAGAGAGAGAGAGAGAGAGAGAGAGAAACTCGCTTAAATCATCAGCAATTACAGATGTGTACGTTGTCACTGCACTAGTTATGTCAATGAATGATACCTATCACTCGCCATGCTTACTACGTGATGAAAATTGCTTCTCTTAAAATACTGTATTGTGTTTCTTACCAATGCCATTACCATCCTCATCCTGATCGCGAATTCCACCAACAATCAGAAACACACAGCAAACATCATAATTATAGTCACTGTTTATCTCAACAACTTACAAAGAAGTGTGGTGTGTGTGTGTGTGTGTGTGTGTGTGTGTGTGTGTGTGTGTGTGTGTGTGTGTGTCCACGTTTTTTTTTCTGGCGGTTCGCTAACATTTATTTAAGATTTTTTTAACAGCATTGGCATCTTTATGATTGCAAATATATTCATGCTTTTCGTCAAGCGTTTGCATATAAATGTGTGTTTGTGTGTGTGTATGTGTGTGAATCTGAAGAAAACGTTGTAATCGCCGAGGGCCAGTCCCAAACCGTCACCGTGTACATAGGTTGCGGGTTAATGATTGACTAGGCAGATATTTAAAACTGGCACCTGCTTGTGCATGTGGTCAGAGCAACGTGAATCGCCAGTCTCTTGATCGCAGCCCCACGAAGGGTAGTGTTCGCTGTTCACAACACATCTGACACCAAAACGTAACATAGTGTTCACTGTTCACAACACATCTGTCACCAAAACGTAACATAGTGTTCACTGTTCACAACACATCTGTCACCAAAACGTAACATAGAGTTCACTGTTCACAACACATCTGACACCAAAACCTAACAGTCAGCTGACGAACAGTTGTTGTAAATCACTAAACAGTCAGCTGGCAAACAGTTGTTGTAAATCACTAAACAGTCGGCTGACAAACAGTTGTTGTAAATCACTAAACAGTCAGCTGACGAACAGTTGTTGTAAATCACTAAACAGTCAGCTGACGAACAGTTGTTGTAAATCACTAAACAGTCAGCTGACGAACAGTTGTTGTAAATCACTAAACAGTCAGCTGACGAACAGTTGCTGTAAATCACTAAACAGTCAGCTGACGAACAGTTGCTGTAAATCACTAAACAGTCAGCTGACGAACAGTTGTAAATCACTAAACAGTCAGCTGACGAACAGTTGTTGTAAATCACTAAACAGTCAGCTGACGAACAGTTGTTGTAAATCACTAAACAGTCAGCTGACGAACAGTTGTTGTAAATCATTAAACAGTCAGCTGACGAACAGTTGCTGTAAATCACTAAACAGCCATTTGTTGAACATGCAGCTGCCGTAAATCCCTAATCAGTCGATTATTTTTATTCATGCAAATTAACAACAACAACAAATAAAAATAGTTAAATAAGTGAATAAATAAAGGTATCATTATGCTTGGAGACAACTGTTATTCATGTAAAATACACGAATCTAAAATAGAATCTAACTTTTCTTCGGCGACTCGGTTAAAGAAAAACCATGATTGAAATAATGCACAAAGTGAAAGTCACAAACATGAAGCCATGTCCGTGTTGTTCTTGGTGTCCGTGGCTCTTAGCCACACAGTGGGGCTCAAAATCATGAGGTTGCGGGTTCGAATCTCCGCCGGGGCGTTTCGGTACAGGGTATTTTTTCCCCTCGAGTTAACATTGCTTCTGACTCCATTTTCCAAAAGTCCTTCGAATGAGACTATAAACCGAGGTTCCGTGTGTGAACGCATGCATAACATCTTGCACACACGTAAAATCCCATCAGCAACTTTCGGAAGAGAAGGCCAGTTCGGCCGTTGGTATAGATGACATGTTACACATGGCATGCACCCTGCGTGAGAAATGGAAAGAATGAAGGAAGCTAGGAAATGGAGTGACCGATATTGAACGATACTGACTGGATGACACGGGAAACGACTGAATGAAGCACCAGCTGGCAGCTCTTCAGTCAGCACTACCCAGGTAGGCAGCCCGTTGTGTAAACGAGTGTGGATTGTAAAGCGCTTAGAGCTTGGTCTCTTGTCGAGAATAGGCGCTATATAAGTATTCATTATAATGATAGTAATGATAATGATTGCCCTTATGGAAATCAGTCTAATGGTTTTGTGACAAGACGCTTACAGACTGACAATGGCAGCGCGGTCCATTGCTGTAATCATTTTACCATTTCTCGGATCTTGAAAAGAAATAGCCTTCCTTACTTCTAAATTTAAAAAAAAGAAAAAAAGAATAAGTGTGAGGATGAGGAAAAGGTGAAGGTCGGATGAGAAATAGCGTGGTTTATCGGAGGAAGCAAAACAAAATCGTGATGTCAATACCATGAAGTTTTAGGGTTATTTAGGGGATACCCCCTCTTGCCCCCCCCCCCCCCCCCCCCCCCCCCCCCGCCCCCCGCCCCCACCATGCAAACTCTGTGCTCAATACTCACAGTCCCAGGGTAATGACGTCGTTGTCAGAACGGCCCAAGGTCTGTGGGAGTCAATCTATCCAATGCCACGGCCCCTCAAGGGATTCACCTGCCGGCTTTGCCTAATTTCCCATTGTTTGCTGTAAGGAAGGGATACAATGTTTAGCGAAGATTACGAACTGGTTTGTTTTTCATTACGGCGGCAGCGTTGACGCCGATCGAATCGGCTGGGAGATAAGGAAATGGGAGAATGGCAGATGAAGGAACTGAAGACAGCGAGTGTGCGTGTGTGTGTGTGTGTGTGCGTGTGTGTGTGTGTGTGTGTGGCGCGCGCGCGCGCGCGCGCGTGTGTGTGTGTGTGTGTGTGTGTGTGTGTGTGTGTGTGTGTGTGCGTGCGTGTGTGTGTGTGCGTGTGTGTGTGTGTGTGTGTGTGTGTGTGTGTGTGTGTGTGTGAGAGAGAGAGAGAGAGAGAGAGAGAGAGAGAGAGGGAGAGAGAAACAGAGAGAGAGAGAGAGAGAGGGTGGGATGGGGGGTGGTAGGTGGAGTAGGCGGGCGGTATAGAGTTACGACAGTTGTACAGGTCGATCGCAACGGTAGTGAATGTCAGATGCATACAAAGTGGATCTTCAAACCCACGAGTTTTCTGTTCTGGTCTTTTCATGTGAATGTAAAATAATGTACGCGCGCGCGCACACACACACACACACACACACACACACACACACACACACACACACACACACACACACACACAGGGATAGATGCGGTGTGTTATGAAAACTGATAATTTTTTGAGATAAGATTGACGGTCCAGGCGCGTGCGAGCGTGATTCTTCAGTTTGTTGTGTATTCACTTGCACATCATCCATGATAAAACTGTTACGAAACTGGTTCATCTGTCATCGATTTATATATGCATTGTTCAGGGTAAAGCACTCCTTTTCTGATCTTTTTGCTGGTGTCAGACAGTCTTTCTATCGTTTATTAATTCATATGCACATGATCCCGTGATGAACTGGTTCTATAGTGGTCTGTCTATTTGCATACATGAGACTGGTCTTTCCGTTATGTATCCACGTACACATGATGGTCAACTGGTTTGGAATGGTCTGTTGGCTATACACATACACATGGTCCATGATAACTTGCTTCGACTGGTCTTTCTAGTGTCTGGTCGTGCGTATATGGTCCAATATAGACTGGTTTAGACGGCTGTTTCTATTGTTTTGTTCAGATACTCTGTGATAAACTGGGTTTGGATGGGTCTTTCTATGATTAATCACTTAACATGGGTCCATCGTAAACTGTTTAATACGGTATTTCTAGTTTCAGAAATCGATTTGCTTACTGACTTTAAGGTTTTATTTTGAAACTTTATATAATTTGGTTTAAATGTGCTTGAAATCACACTACGTTTACACTTAAATGCTATCATTTTTCAGAAGTGTTTAAGTTGGGGGAGGTTACTTGTGATGTATTATATAAAACGCCTTAGTGCATCGGCCTACAATGAAGTCACACAAGATCTTCACTATCCAGTTACAAAAAAACAAACAAACAACAAAAACCCTACTGAGCCAGCAAACAAAGGAACGAATAAATTAACAAAACACACACTACTCGTTTCGACCTACTGGACCTTTTTTCAGGCAGGACAAACAACATTCAAAACAGCTGAAACAAAGGACTAACAAAGTCACTTATCTCTTCAATCTTGGTGCACACCAGACCCTGTCCTTCCGCTATCCCCTTCCACCACCACCCCCCCCCCCCCCCCCCACACACACACACACACACACACCTTTTCACAGCCCCCACCCCTCCGCCCTCGACCTCCGGTATTTCTTCTTACCCTTGCCCATTCCCCATCTTTCTTTTCGTCCCTCATAATCCCTTGCCTCCCCATCCCCACCCAAAACCTTTCTCTTCCCCCCCCCCCCCCCCCCCCCCCGTCTCCCTCCACCGCCCCCACCCCCGCTTTCCCTTAGAACCGCTTCGAATTCTGTCATTACCTCGCTTCAACCCTTTGCCTCTTTAAAAATGTGACTACTCCGACAATCGAGCACAACAGGAATTCGCTTCTAGTCTTTCCCGGGTCGGCTAATGTTATCATGCCAGCAACGGAGAAGATTAGGTGCCAACTGTGGGTTTGTAGATGAAGCCAGAAAAAAAAAAAAAAAAAGAAAAAGAAAGGGGGGGGGGGGGGGGGAGGGGGGGAACAAAGAGGGAACGGGGTTAATATATTAGCCTAATAGCCCGCCCCTCCCCTCCCCTCCCCCCCCCTCCTACTTCACTTTCCCTTTCTCCTCTACTTGTCCACTTCCCTTTCCCCCGTCTTCCCTTTCCTCACTCCCCCCCCCCCCCCCCCTCCTGTCTCCCCGTCCTCTTCTTGTCCTCCTCCACCCCCACCCTCCACGCCAGACTTTCCCCTCCAATCCCCTCTCCCCATATCTCCGTCTTCTACTCCTGTACATACAGTCCTCCTTCCTCCTCCCCAGTTCTCCTCCCCCCCCCCCCCCCCCCCCCCCCCCCCGCTTTCCCCGTAAACCCGTTTTAGTGTCCACAACATCACTTCGCTATCAAGTCGCTTTTTTTTTTTTTTAGTGGCACGGTAAATGCCAGTAATGCAATTGTCAAGCCCCAAAATGATCTCTCTTTATGTGCCCGGCGTGTTCATGGGTCAGCATGGCAAATTTAACAGGAGATCAGAGGAAAACTGTGGATTTGTGATTCCACCTTTCCTCTGTCCCCTCCTCCCCTCTTCTCTTGTCCCTACCGCCCCCCCCCCTCCTCCTCCTCCCCTGTACCTCCGTTTGTCACTACTCTTCTTCCTCTCCCGTTTCCTCCCCCCCCCCCCACCTCTCTCTCTCTCTCTCCTCTTCCTTTCACCTGCTGCACTTCCTCCTCTCACCCCTCCTCCCCCCCCCCCACCCCATCCCCCATCCCCCATCCTTCCCTTTCCCTGTGTCCCACCCCCACCGCATGTCCTCCCATCTCCCATCCTTTTTTTTTTTTAATTTCCCTACTTACTTTTCTTTATCAGTTTATTCACTTATTTTGCTGTCTCAGTTCGCATGCCCTCGTCCAAACTTACTCTTCAGTTCTTTCCCTTGAATTTCGATCACCGGTGATCGACGATTTTCTTCCCGGAATTATGGTATCTAAAACAACATTTTTCTTATCTGAAGCAATGTATCGCCTAAAAAAACAACAACCCCGAAATAGACATATTCATCACAAAATGTTATTATTTTAGAAATAATGAGCAGAATGCTACGGAAAAAAAAATGAACATCCGTCATGCAAAATGCAAACATCTCCAAAACTGTTGAGAGTTCTCGCACGATTTGTTCATTCTGGCTCTGAAATGTTCATCCAACCAGCTTCCTCAGCCACGTGCAAGGAGTCGGCTTTCCGATCCTTTGATGTTTTCTTGACTTTCAGTGTTTCTACGGCATTCAAATGAACACAGCCCTGTTGATTATGAACTGTGTTCTCTCTCGTGCCATTCTATAACGTAGTACTGGATATGTTCATGGGGACACGCATAGTAATTTGCACGTACATGTTGTGCTGAGAGAGAGAGAGAGAGAGAGAGAGAGACAGACAGACAGACAGACAGACAGACAGACAGAGAGAGAGAGAGAGAGAGCGAGCTTTGTATTCATAAAGCTGCGCTTGCAAATACATTTTGCGAGTTTTGTTTTCATATTCTTGAGTATTATTTAATGCGATTTACGGGTTGTTTTTTTTAACGTCCCTGTAAACACAATGAAACAAGTAGGACTCCCGTCTGTATTGATCAGTACTCGTGTACCTTTGCGGGTCATTTGACGTTTTCATGTTGACACCCATGGTATTGAACACGTAACATTTGTTTATGTTTATAACATACTTAAAGCTAAGGGGGGGGGGGGGGAGAGAAAGAGAGAGAGAGAGAGAGAGAGAGAGGAGAGAGAGAGAGAGAGAGATTATTTTTATGGGCATTGGTCTCTTTAAAAAAAACACTTCGGAAATAACTTTTGCACATCATCCACACAGTCGGGAGAGTATGTTGCTTTTTTATCTCCCAAACATACGCCTGGGCTTAGCGGGCTAACACATTTTAGTGTAGCAAAAGTCTACTGAAGAACATGAACATTTCAGGACAGGACTAGCAGCAAAGAAGAAACACAATAAATAGAAAACACAACAGATTGGAAAAAAAAGGTAATATGAGACTCGCACTTGGATACACACACATGCACGCAGACACACGCAGAGACACAGGCACACAGAGACACAGACACACACACACACACACACACACACACACACACACTCACACACACACACACACACACTCACACACACACACACACACACGCGCGCGCGCGCACACACACACACACACACACACACACACACACACATGAAACTGAATTTAATACTTTCACAGGTATGGAGAATAATGATTTAATAGGTCAATGCGGCAACAGCATAAAGAGGCCTATGCCTTTGTGTATGTGTATAAGCATAAGCGTTGTTTTGTGAATACACACAACATCTAAACTACACCAAACGCTCGCCCAAAAGTGATAGTAGTTTGTTTAAATAGAGAAGGGACTATACTTTTTTAAACCTCTGACATCACTTATCAGAAATTATAAGCACGTGGTGAAAGTCTCCTTTCTGGTAATACGTTGGTAAATACTGCTTTCGTAGCATTCTGTATTCGAGCATTCAATCATAAAGCGATTATCTGCACTTATGGTCAAGAGGAGAGTGGGAATGACTGAATCTTGCTTCAGTATCTACGAGTGTGCATTTTGATTCCACAAAATCAGTCAACCGTTTGTTCAAAATCAAATGTAAACAATTTGTCAAGACAATTAAGTAAACGTATTCCTTTCTAAGTATTACAGTCATGCTTACTACCACGAACTTAGTAAACGGGCACAATTAATCCAATTGTCCAGTCTTCAAGTATATTATAGACCGTATTCAAAAGCTTCCTAAAGAACTAGCAGTATACATCAATGAATGTAGGACCACTGTTCTTTAAATATTCAATACGTATGAAGTCAATTCCAGTAGCTTTGCTAATGTTCAATCGTGCGATAGCATTCTGGACTTCTGGAGTTGGTTTTGGTACGTTTGGGAAATAATTTCCAAGATTTATTTTAGTTTCCAGTGGCAGTTTTCCGTGGTCTTCAACAATATTCAAAGATTCAAAATGTTGAAAAATAACATTCAGATCTTCGTGATTTTTTTAAAAACCCAAGTGTGGATTTTAGGTATTCCTTTGGGTCAGTCTTTTTTAGATTCCGAAGATTACTGATCAGTGTCTACAACATATCTTGTTCTGCATGTCTGAAAGACTTCTTATATTCTTTACTATGTATTTTGAAGTGTTCTTCAATTTCACCGCTGTGATTACACAACTTTTCACATTGCATCGTAATCTTGTGTCAGTTGACTCGTTTTTGTTGGCAAACAAAATTTTACCACCTTCTATTGTTTTAACTTCACACACACACACACACACACACACACACACACACACACACACACACGCACGCACGCACGCACGCACGCGCGCACACGCACGCACGCACACACGCACGCACGTATGTACGTTCAACTCATACACAAGCACGAAGAAAACACAGGCAGAAATACATAGAAACGTACACACATACAAATACATAGCTTCCTTTCTTGACCTCACTGAAGCTTCTGACAATGTGTGGCACAACAACCTGGTTTCTTAATTAAACAAATTGGTTTATCTGGCCCTGTCTACCACTATAGCAAACCCTTTTTAAATTGAAGACATGTAATTACTAAACTGTATGTAATTTTGCCACCCGTCGGTCTATAAACATGGGAATAGGGCAGGGTTCCTTAGTTTTCCTTCGTTGTTCAACATTATGCTTTATTATTTACTTACGTGTTTGTTTGTTTTTTTCATCCACCAAGCTGGAACAATATGCTGACGATATCACAATATGTATTTAAAACATGTCTAAGGAAAAGAACAAGCTTGCGTCAAGTAATTTATATAAATAAACTTTTTCAGACATAGGTAGTTGTTATATGCATTTGGATCTCTTTAGGGGTGAGGGGTGGGTGGGAGTGGGGATGGAGGGTCGAGAGGGGGAGAGGAAGGATGGAGGGAAGGTGAAAAAGGACGGGAAATTTTCTTTTTTAAGTCCTGGGTGAAAAATTGTCGGTGCCTACTGACTTCACAAGTAAACTGGAAAAGTCGTATTTACTCAGGTGGGACTAAAGCAATCAAAACTTTGAATTTTCTGACAATTGTAAACCATTCTCCTTGAGGACACAACTTCAAGATTTTGCTGCTCTTATCAACCGCTCTTGTACGGTCAAGACTGACCTATGGTCAAGAAATTTTCTTCCCTGATTCAGCAGCACCGATAAAGAAACTGCAAATCATTGACAGCAAAGCTGCGAAACTGACCTTAAGAGTCTCTGTTCATACTAAAACCACCGAGACTTATGCGCTGGCAGGTCTTTTATCGCGTGGTGAAGTAAGATAATTAAAATCTGTCATATGAATAGTGAGGAGTACACCTTTGACAGATTTTGAAAAAAAACTTAATATAAGATGAGACCCACATATAAATCTAGTAAATCTTTCCACAATTGTGTCGGATGTTTCTTTTTAATATATCGAACATTAATCCACACAATACATGTGGCATTTCATGTACTTGTACCTCTTTCTCTCCCTGGGAATCAACAAATGCAAAACTTTATGTACTTGCTACTGAAAAAGCAAAAGCAGGTTGCCCACGTGTAAAAGCAGCGTCAGTCAGAACTGATTTGGAAGAGAGAAAAAAAAATGATGATCATTTAAAAGTCTACAGTGCCAGTTCGGCAACAGAAGTGAAGGATCTGCTCTTTGCAAATTCATGTTTTCAAACGGGGGAAAAAATCATACTACGCAGGAATGGTGCTTTCCCATTTTTTTTGACTGCGGAGCTTGTCGCCAGTTCAATGGCATTACGTCATTTTGCTGTCTTGCCAATGGCAATGGTTAATATCTTGTTTCGTGCTGATTGTCAGCTAGTTTTTGTTGTTGTTTTTTTTGTTTGTTGTAAGTTTGCAGCTTTTTCCAGAGCGTTCAAAGAGTTCAAAGGGTTATGTCAGACTTTGTTTCGATATAAAGCAATTGTAGACATTCTGTTTTGTGTTATTCTCAATTTTTTTTTTCGAAAATGTCACTGCTTTGTCAGAGCACACAAAAGAGGGGAGCTATTATTTGAAATGAAGCAACTGATTTATTTTCTGTACGTGAAAGGCACAAAGACACCTTTGTTAGATGTTATCCCACACTGTATTTCGTTTCGATGATTAAGCAGATACAGCCGCCAATAAAGAGAGAAAGAGAGAGAGAGAGAGAGAGAGAGAGAGAGAGAGAGAGAGACTGACTGACTGACTTACTGGCTGCCCGAAACCAGTTTATTGCAAGATTAACCTTTGGTTGTACTGACCCCTCCTTTCCTCACACACACATGCGCGCGCGCTGCACAAAGAGAGAGAAGGAGAGAGAGAGAGAAAGAGAGATACAGACAGACAGACCGACAAACAGACGAAGACAGAGAGAGGAGCCACAGAAATAGAGAAAGGAGAAGAGGGAGAAAAGAAAAATCTATTTTATTCCATGTGATCAACATATTTTTTACCTAAGGTTCCGTCCATCATTCCCTGCATTCCAGATGGGAGGATGGCGCAAGCGCAGCCTGATTGACGACGCCAAGTTCGAGACCGTGGCCAACCAGGAGTTCGAGAAGCGCCAGAGAAACCTCAGCCACACGGAGATTCCAGAGAACGATGACGTGTTCGCTCAGAACGGCAGCTGCGCCACCTCGCCGCCCAAGCGGGAAGGGCAGGTCATCAGCAGCTTCATCATCAAACTGAAGGAAGGGCTGAGCAGCAGCTCCCGCCTTCTGCGACTGTTCGAGGTGAGCATGCAGCTGTCTTGAGCTTAAATTTGTTGTTTTGTTTGTTTGTTTTGTTAGTTGTCTTTTTGCCTGTCTGCCTGTCTATTTGTTGTTTTTTTCTCTTTTTGTCTGTCAGTCTGTCTGTCTGCTTGTCGTTGGTTGGTTTCTTTTCTGTCTTTTTGCCTGTCTGTCTGTTTGCGCGTTTTTTTTTTCTGTCATTTTTGCCTGTCAGTCTGTCTGTCTGCTTGTTTTTTTCTGTCTTTTTTGCCTGCCAGTCTGTCTGTTTGTCTGTCTGCTTGTTGTTTTTTTTCAGTCTATTTGCCTGTCAGTTTGTCTGTCTGTCTGTCTGCTTGTTGAACTGTCGTTACGTCGGGTGACTGACCTTCATCATTATAGTTCCGATGTCAGCAACGTCGTGTCTCCGCCATCAGCACCTTATCTTATTTCCGTTTTCACCTGCCCAGCCTCACGATCCTTTGATACTCTTGTCAGTCAGACTGTCCATTACTTATTCTTTTGCTGCCTCTAGCCCTTCGTCCATGACTCTCGCTCTCCCTGTCCAGAGAGCTGCAGGTATGTGATCGGATATCTAGCCAAGATGTAAACTCATCTGGCAAGCTCTTGAGTGTGGAAGTGTAAAATGAATGCCCCGACAATGTGTAAACACAAATAATGAGATGTTCAGAACTAATGCCTGACTTATGTTTCGAAAAGTGCAAAGTATTTGGCATGCCAAGTGACCTTGAACTCCTGAAAATAAGACAAACATAAATGACACCAACGTAAATGTAGGTTATGTAATCAACCAGTCTTTTCCCTTTCCGCTTTTGAATTTTGCTGATCTTTACATCATCTTTATGAGAAAGGGGGAAGAACGGGGGAAGGAAGAAAATGAAAAAAAAATCGGGGAAATATATCATACATAGTAAAACCTTCACTGGCAGGTTATGGAACCATTGTAATCCATCTTGAAGACAGACCCATTCATATTGCCTGCTCCAAGGCCTTTCGGCCGCTGGATCGGACTCATCAGGGAGACACGGCTGTGTGTGCGTGTGTGTGTGTGTGTGTGTGTGTCCCTTGGCATCAAATGGAGATATACAACAGTCTGTAATTCTGCAGCACCCCAAAGCAGCTAGCGAAGGGTAGAAGAGTCAAATGAAAAGAAAATGTGGTAAGGAAACAGGTTGCTGAAAAAACTAAATTCATGGTATAAACAATGTGAAGTGTAGGGGAAAAATCTTTGAACCTATGCTTGAGGATCCATTTAAGGATGCAAGGGAGGTCAAAAGATGTCCAACAGTCTGAGTGGTCAGCTGTGCTGTTCAATAACTCGGGCATTGTTAGCAGCTAAGAATTGTGCAGAACGGCTTTACTTGAATCTCCTAAGAGATGCAACATCCCACTGATTGACCAAACGATTTTGCTGCACAATTTAGTAGTACATACTAACAATTCTTCCGCCATCACACTAATGACTTGGGAAAGATTCGTGTGTGTATATATATATATATATAGATATAGATATATATATATATATAGATATATATATATATAGATAGATATAGATATATATATATATATATATATATATATATATATATATATATATATTGGAAAATCTGTCAGTTCCACTAGTGTGCTCAACAACACCATTAAGACACACAATTCTAAAATAAAAACAAAAACAAAAAAACAAAAACAAATAAAGAAACAAGCAAATCATGGTTCACGCCACATGATTAATTGACGACGATATGAATGAAGCTTTCAGTTTAGTTCAATCTTCCGAAAGACAAAAAGCCGAATGTATGAATAAGAATGGTTTATCAGGCCTGACCACACTGCGGAAAAATGCACTTCTAGTAATATCTAATAATAATTCTGAGCCATATTGTGGCAAAAGTTTTCAGATCAAACTTGCTGAAGCTCAAATGCGAGTCAGACGGGGAAAAAATCTGACTGCTTGATGTCGCGCCATGGTGAGAAATCGGCCGTCTTCCATAAGGCGAAAGGAGAGGCAATCGTCAAGCATGAAGAGCCCTCCAGCTGAAGACAAATCGTGCGACAGGCCTTGCAGTCTAATTGGTCAACAATCTGAGCCCATTAGGACATCCGATTGTCAACGCCAGCCCGTTCAAGCGCGTGAAATCATTTTTGCGCATCGCAAATGAAAAGAGGAAATAGCTGCTCATACCGAAATTGGTTCGGACATAATTATGGGCAGATGGTATAGAACTATCCGACTATGACCTTATCCATGGACGTGAAGCTGAACAACGACAAACTCGACACCTTTGTGGATATTGTGGGCAACCTGGAGGCGGAGGTATTCGATCTTCCTGGAGAAAACACCAGACTGACAGATAAACACTCGCAAATAAAAAAAGAAACGTGAATAGAATGTACACAGAAAAGTGCATGAAGCAAAGTCTGAAGCAAAGCTAGCAGCAAAAGAAAAAAACAACGTCAGCCTGCTATTTGGCAATAAAATGGTAAACGAGACACCTGATGTATATGAGAATGAAGCTCTGAAAATATTGAACGAACAAAGAGATCGTAGACACATTAAGATCAAAACACACTTTGGCTGCCCATAGAACGCGAGAAAAGATAAACTGAAATATTACTGCATTAGAGAGCAGATAAATTGAAATACTACTGCCTAAGGGAAACAAACTTTGAAACCATTTCATCGAGGAACATTGTGAACATGTACTTGGCTTTTTTTTTTAACTGAAGCTCACTGCATTCATTTAATTCCGAATGTTCTATTCCTGCATTTTCATGTTTGTCAAACAATTTGTATTACTTGCCGTGTGCAAATGAAAGCTCCCCTGAGTAGCACCTTTTTTGTTTAGATTTATGGGATAAGAAACTCAATTCCCACTTTGTAGGAAACATTGACGAATAAACTAATTACACTTTCCTTTAATTGTCAAAGGTTTAGAAACTTAAAACAGACGTGGGATGAATATGATTGACTACCAAAAGGCACCCACTTTGATCTTTTTAAAATACAGTATACATTATCATACTAGAGATTCAATTGCTACTTTTGATCATAACAGTCAAATTCAACAGATCTGGCAAATCCGATTAGATTAACTTTTGATTTTAAACTTATTAAAATGTGCTGACTCAAAAGGAAATCGTATTGTCTTTTAATGCAATAGGCCAAGATCTAGTATTGGTTGATAACTATGGACCGAACAATGATCACCTCTCATTCCATCTGAACCTGCAAACAGCATTTCAGAAACATAATAATGAGAATTTGATTGTAGTTGGTGGTTCTAATGTTGTCCATGAGCCAGAAATTGATTATGTTAATTATAGACACGCAAGTAATCCGAGGACACGCAAGGAGGATGAAAATATGATGGTGGAACATGTAATGATTTATGTAAGATGAAAAACAAAACCACCCAACCCTAAGTGCAGACAATATACATGGCAAAGGCCAATCATTAAAGCGAAGCCAGCTTGTTTATGCAATCAGAACATTTATTTTGGTATTGTGAAAATGGTGACATTCTCCCGGGATATAGAACAGGCCAGTCCATAGTGACTCTGGAGCTTGAGTTTGGAAAGAGGTCAAAGGAAATACTTTTTGGAAATCGAAATTCCTTACAAAGCGACAAATGATATATAGATGAAATAAGGAATGAAATAAGAAATGTTCTGGGAGAATAAGCAACGGACCAATACACTAAATCAAATATAGAGAACGTAAAAACGCCGGTTCTAGCTCAGCCGGTCTCAACCAGTTTCGACCGGCTGACTCTAGAACCGGCGTTTTTACGTTCTCTGACAAGTAAGACTTCAATAACCAAAAACATAACGATTTTTTACAAACAAACATACTGTGTAGGGTTATCCGTTTTCAATTCTAATTTACAAAACTTTTCAGATTTCAGTTTTTGCTTAATCCTGTGTTTTTCCTGATCATTTTCAATAACATCATTTTCACGCATACATTCATCAAATGCATCTCTGTCTTTAATTGTTCTCTAAAGTCTTTTAAAATCCGCACACTTATCCTAGCATGATAAATCTTATAAAACGAAGTAGATAGACAGACAGACAGACAAACACTAGGTAATGGTGGGGCGGGTAAAGCTGGCCGGATTTTCCACACAGCCAGAATACTGCAGAGACCCGTCATTGGGTCGACACCTGATTACTTAATTTGTGGTGTTGGGTCTTATGACTTGGCAAAGTGCAATACCATGTGACCGGATCCAACCAGCGCCTCTCAGTTTAGCCATGGCTTCCAATGCAGACGGACGTGTTTGTTCACAGAGGAATAGTTTCTTGCTATAGATGATCATGTGTTTTAATACAACTGTATGGCGGAGTATCTAAACAAAAGAAAATCAGGCGGAGCCCAGTTCTTTACCTCTTAAGTCAAAGAGAAGTATTGCTTTTTTGGAAGGTGAGGAGAAAGAAAAAACGAGAACTTACTATTAATGAACTACACAAGCACCTTGAAAGCTTGTTAATTTAAGACAGAGATTTAGCTGATATATTTGAAAGAGATGTTGTTAACTTTGAAAAGCTTTTAACTTTTGAAGAAACGATTCCATTTTTAAAAAAAAGGCGCTTTTTTATTCAAAAAGCTCCAAATGTTCAGTGACAGGTGTACTACTTGGCAATCAAGAGCCGCCATAAAACAATGCTGGACCTAAGCCCAGATGAAAAAGAGGAGAGTTAAACTCTTTGTGAAACTCTTTGTGAAATCGACGAGAGGCGTGTGCTGCGGCGTCACAGTAGTTCAGAAAACTTCCCCACCTTGTGGTGTTCGTGACACAACGGCAAAGCAGACGACGCGGAACACGACTCGGGCTGGGCCCAGACAGGGCCGGTGTTGTTACTGGCTAATTATAGTGGGTGTAGCACTGTTCGCTAATTACTAAGTAGTCCAAAACCCGCACGCTGTTAGGTCGTATCGGCTGGCGGATGACCTTTGACCGCTCCTACAGGAGCGCCGGCTTGGCAGAGTACCAAGTTCCCTCTCCCTGTGGCCTTAACAGCCTAGCCTTCGCTGCTAGCCAGGCGGTTACGGCGTAACCGTTACTATTTTTAGAAGCCCGTCACAGTAGTTCAGAAAACTTGACAGACAGGTGCCCTCTCTTATCGCAGAAAACAGTATCACCCCACCCCACGCACGCACGTCCCCACCCCCACGCACACACCCCCGCCCCACCCCACCCCCGCCCGCCCCCACCCCACGCATGCACACACTCAAGTCACCCCAAGTCACTTCTAAGTTCTTACTCAAGTTGTCCTCAAGTCATCCTCAAGTTCTTACTCAAGTCACTTCTAAGTTCTTACTCAAGTCATCCTCAAGTCACCCCAAGTCACTTCTAAGTTCTTACTCTAGTCACCTCAGGAACTTGATCAAGACACCTCAAGTTCTTAACTTAAATCGCCTCAAGATCGTAATTAAGTCATCCTCTAAGTACAACCAAGTTCTTATTCAAGTTATCTTATAATTATCAAAAAAACAATACAATCTATGTTTTTGTCTTAAATAGTAGATGTCTAATATAGTACACACACGCCTCAAAAAACGCGTCATTGTTGAGGATGTCTTGCTCAGCGTCCTTGGCGCGAAATTGGTCAGCATAAATCTTAATGAAGTTCTTACATCGTAAGCAACCGCATTGATTACAATTCTGGTCTATGGAAATGTCTTTTATTGACTCCATGTCTTTATTTATTGACTCCATCATTTTAAACAAATAATAATCCGCCATGATCTATTTTTATCAAAAAAACAAAAAATTTTAAAATTAAGTTCTTAAAATATTATTGCATTTGAAATGGATCAAAATGATCTTTTGTTGTTGGCGGTTTTGGCATGCTTTTGTGTTCGGCTTCTGTATTTAGTGGTGGAGATTGTTTGGACTTCTTTGGTTTTTGCTGTCGCTGTTTAAATATTTTATAACCGTCATAACCGCCTCCAGCAGCATCAAGGGCGCCAAAATAACAACTGTGTAAGTTCAATATTCCATGAAGACTTTGGCGTTGTAGGCCCTTGAATTATCTGTTCTTGTTCTGGCGTTGTTTATAGCTGTCATTGAAGCAAACTGTTGCGGTTGGTGGTGTTATGTTTTGATTAAGAGTTATATTCTTGTACATTAATTTTTTGTTTGTTCCACACCGGCTAATCTTTTTCCTGCTTCAACACGCCCAGAATGGAAGGAGGCTTTTTTACAGGTCCTTTCTCCACCTGATTCAGTGTTTTCTGATTCCTGCGGAGTTTTCTGGCTCGGTCATTTTGACGGGTACCAAAATCTATATGATTAAAAGTAATTAATCACTGCGATCACTGGCGACATAATTTCCAAATCTGTAATACAGATCACACCCCTATGAGGACTTCTAATGACTTTGTTAAAACTGTGGATCCTGCGTTAAATCATACATAAAATCTTGTAACAGAATCGATGGGGTGCAAATCTACTAACTAGTATATAGTGTACAAACTAAGACCGTTTTGCCTACACAGTTTTAAACCATTCTCGACCCTAGTTTGCTCTTCATACCTGGTGATACTTTACAAAGTGTCTTGTGGCGACATTTTTTGATCTGTTCGAATGCGAATTCATTTCCCGAGTACTGTTTTGTTTTTCCACATGGCTGCCAAAGGCATACAGCCTTTCCTTTTTGACATAATAGCTTGACATCAACTTGAGTCATTCATAAGTTCAGGAAAGGGTTTAGGCTGCCCTGATAGCTGTAGTAGATCATCGCTGTTCATGTTTTGTTATTTAATTATAAATATTATTTTTTAAAAATGAGCACCGAAAAAACTGTTACCAACCTTGTATACCATTCTGCTGTTTATTGGGGGCCAATGTAGTAGATACCCAATGCTGGAAAAAGCCTGTTAAAAAATAAAACCGACAGAATCTTGGCCACACTAAACTTTGAAGACTGCGGCAAAGCTGATGCTATTATAGCAGGCTTCATTCTCTACTACGAAAATTTTCTAGTTTAAGCAAGGAATCATTCCAGAACAGTATCAATATGTAAAAATTAAAAAAACTCATTTATAAAAAATGGCTTCACTCGTAATTGATGATCGGCGGCGCAGTATGATGCGCTTGCTTTTAGCGAAGTAATTACTCAATTAAGTAAAAGCTGTCTGAGCGGAATGACGGCGAGAGAAAAAGACATAACAGCTGTGGAGCAACAACTGCAGAACAAGATCACTATTGAAAACAAGAATTGAGCAGTTAGATTTTATAACGATACACACAAAAAAACAGGACATGCAGCTTACACCATTTAAAAGGATGTGGATCAAGCGATAAAGAGAATATATCTGAAAACAGGCAAGCCAATCGAGACATTCCCCACCAAAATTCAGCGAGTTTCTTATCATCCATCAAAAAACTAAAGATGCAAGAAATCGTGTATTATCGCTTTGGTAGACCGTTGTGTAATTTGTTGCGCATATATTGGCTGAATAAAAATTCACAAAATTCTATTATTCGCCAAAGGATATTGGAAGGGAATAACAGCAATCAAAAAGCTAAGCCAAGGCAGCCTGCTCAGTGAATAACAAACACAAAAAAGAATGGTTATCTAAACAATGCGATTTGGCGAAATTAATTTTACCAGCGCCTAAACGAATACAGAGACCACAAACTTTGTGAACACAACGCCAAACGACAACCCAATCACATGGATCTTCTATAATTACCCCATAGATACGATTAACGAAAAAGATTTAAGATACGCACTTACGCGGGGGGGGGGGATTGTCATAGCTTCAAGATACAAAGATGCGGAACCATTACACAAAAGAGTGCTTCTGCTGTTTGCTGTTGCCATACAACTAATATTATCAACGAGGCCCGTTAACTTATCCTTGCATGATTCAAGTTGATGAGGGAAAAGAATTATTAAAGGCCGAGTGAATCAATTATTGTTAAAACATAGAGTTACCATTAAAAGAGGCATTCCGGAGTTCAGCTAAGATCACAGGCTTTCGTTGAAAACTTAACAAACATTATCAGAAAGGCTTTTCTCTCCTACACATATCACAGAGAGCGGATTTGACAATTCTCGCAACACCAGAATTGTTAAGACTGCCCTCAGTTTCTAAGTGCTATGATTAATGAAGAATTTAAATTAACGGTCCTAAAAACCAGTACAAGCAATCAAAAAAACCAACAATAAAATGCTGCTGAATGAAGTCTTGCATCAAGCCAACTATTACCACTTGGCTTGAAAGTAAAGGTACCTTTTATTTACCTCGGGAGAAGCAGAAGGGGACAACTCGCTCAGGCAACAGATCCATTTAGAGTGATGACCCACATGAAAATAAAAAAGAATTGTAAAGAATGACTCCACCCGTGTATTATTTACAGAAACTGACACAACAAAACAACCACTCCTCAAAGATCTTTTAGAAGGAATACCTGCCAGATAATTACGGTAAGCGCCAAACACAAGTTCTGCTTTAATTAATTTACGTAAATATATTTGAGTTAAAATGGAAGCTCAACAACGAAGAAACCTTACTATTGAAGCACAGAAGAAAGAATTCTTACATGAACTAACCGAAGCAAGATTATAATGCAGAGACCTTGGAAAATTGAGCGGGAATCATTTGATTTGAATTTGCTATTAGGGCAACATTTGCGAGGTTCATCGCACCTGGCACTGAATCCAGATCACCGAACAGCCCAAAATCCCAAATATTTGACTAACAAATATGGAATAAAGAAATATCTTGAATAATCAAAAAAGAATCAGGCGCATCAAAGCAAACATGAGAAAAAATTTGTCTGATTGGAGGTTTGATATGTTGATTTTAAAGATAAAGTTAGGAAAAATATGGACCCGAATATAAACCCCGATGAAGATTTATAATTATGAATGGCCCGTTCTCCAATGCGAGCCCGATGCATATGAAAATTCTGGTTTAACAAACACACGTTTTGGTGATTGTTCATCTAATGACTTCTTATGTTACACAGTTGTGTTAGATCACATGTAGATTAGATCGTATTTTTACGTTGTCCATGATGAAAAGTAATGTTTTATTGGAAGAGGGGGCAATGCTTCTTGTATTGTCATGCGATATATGTTTGACTGCACAACACAGCGAGATAATTCCCTGTGCTGTTGTGGAGAGGTGCTCCTGGCTCGAAATACTGACATTTTTTTGTACCTTAACCCAACAAACTCCTTGATCACCTTTCCAGAATAATTCATCCTTCATCTTTCCTCAAACCTTCTTTTAACGTTGAATGCAAAGCGAATCTTTAGGATAATCCGATGTGTCGTACCAACCCGCAGTCTTTAGCTACTTTCATTCCAATCTATATAGATTCATCAGTAGGGATATCTATACCAAACTGTCTGATCTGTGTAAACACTCTGGACTCAGGATACGAGGGCCTTTAAGTAGACGTAAATAAATTCTAACATCGAAAAAGCTTTGATAATTCCTAAAACAGTAAACCCAATAAAAACGGTTTGTCCAATTTGACTTACTTTTTTTACAATCATTATAACCAAAAGCTGATCATGGAAACTTCTAAAGTCCTGATAATTAGGTTATTTGAAGTCAGCTTAATTGCTTTCGTTTTCTTTCTCTGGTGACCAATCTGACAGCTTTACGCTTGTTGCGATGGTCTCCTTAGTCGTAACCAAAACACTGTTGTTTCCATCAGCTTGAAAAAGTCTTTTTCTGAACATCTGAGGATTTAGTTCGGAGATCAGTGTTCTTCATATATGTAAGGTTTTATGAACTGTTCATGTTCAAAAGCAATTATACGATAACAGCTGATAACTATAAAACCATGTCTTAAATAAAATTGCATAAGTATGTAAATGACAGACCTAATTTTTTTTTGCCACGAAGATTAGGCACAAGTTTAGGCGGTTTCTGTGTTTTACCATCTTAGACTTTCTGCTGCAAATGGATAGTCATTATCAGGTCTGGAGTTCCTGAGGAATTCTAAGTCAACTTCTAGAATGAACACACGCTGTTGATCAGAGGCGTCAAACTGGCTAACCACTTTAATGCTCTTTGAATATTATTTGTACCGCCACCTTTACATTTATAAAGTTGCGTAATGAAGCGATTGCGCAAGTTGCCCATCCATGACAGATTGTTTGCATCTAAATACAAAGATAGTTTAGAGATCCTTTTACTTGATCATAATCGGCCCAAGTATTTGTTGTTTGCTTTACATATAGGATGGTGCGACGCCATACAAATTCCTCCACGCAAATCCTTTTCAATCATCTGACTCATTGGTAAATCAGACAATAAATCAATCTGTAATTCCTGTAAATTTTTAAGAAAAGCATCCCAACTCATCCCGGGCGCAGAAATATAATGCCAGATCCCAAACTGGTAATAGTTTTCATGCAGGTCTTCTGTCATTTCAAAGACGTCCCGCCAACAAACATACATCTGCCATCAAGTATGAATCAAGATAGTCTCCCCAATGTTTTACACTCTAACTCCTTCCACGCATCTGACATTGGTAATCGAGTCACTGATTTCCCTTTCCTCTGAGACTAGAACAAAACGCACTTCGGAAGGAAGTGTGTCTTCGTCCAAACCTTTCCCAACTGTTCATGTCATTCATAAGGGTAAAACGCCCTTCTAACAAGAGTGGGTCAAATATCTTTTCCGTTATTGGCATTGATTTTAAAGGACATAGCTAGTGACTCCTAATGATCCCATCAAGTGCTGCATGAAGTCATAAAAAGACATGTTATTTAAAGTGAAACACATGTACTTTATCTGATGACTGGTGCATATGCATGACGCCCTAAAGGCGTCGTTACTGCTTGCATTATAAGGTGAGAGTCGTACCTCTCAAGTTATGAAAGAAGATGGGCAGCTCCACTTCGCTGGTCAAACATTTAGTTGAAGATTGAAATTACTGTGTGCTGCACCTCTGAACTTCCGCTAATGTGATCATGGTCTCTTACTGTCGGATTGGTTTCCTCTCTATAGACATTAGTTCTAACCACAATCCAGAGCCATGTGTGGCTGATTTATACTTTGTTGGTCGTCGGTGTCATTATGATTACAGATAAGTTTTAGATTATTAGAACAGTCCATATACTCACTTGGCTGCATGCGTTCTAAAGAAGTAATTCGGCAGCATTGGTCCCCTCTAGTACAATTCTGGTTCTGGATGGAGAACCATCCGACCTGACAACAATGAAGGCAAATGAACAAATCTTGGGGTTGATTACTTCACTATGCTGTTTTAGGAAGTCACTGTGGGGTTGGTCCTCATAAGGAACAATAAGCGACTCGAATCTGCGTAAACAACATATGGAGAATTTTGCCTCCGTATTACAGTTCTTAAAACTAACTTTAAATCCCAGGTGGGGCGTAATTTAGTTCTGTATTACCGTCAACTGGGGCGATACAAGTTCTATGTTCGCTCGCGCTTGAACGATGAATTCTTGTTAAACATTTTCTGGCATCCATTCTTGTATATGTCATGCTTTGAAGTATACGTCATAATCTACTCATTCGTGCGTATCAAGTGTGAATGGGGTAGCCCCGCTGGTGAAAGCATCAGTAGTAAGTCAACATGATTTGACTGGTTTCGCCAATTGTTTGGGCTGTTCTTAGACACATTTTATGGGGCGTAGATTTGTTTTCCTCATCCCATGTGTAAATATTAACAGTTTATTGGTTTGTTTTGTTCTTCACTGTTCAATTTGATCTACGCTAACAGAAAGTATATTCCCATCGAAGTCGAAGTTAAGATCATTAATGTAATCCCATAAGTTAGACACTCTGTCTGCGTTTTTGGCGGACGTGATGCAGCCTTGCGAGAACACACCACAGTTAAAACATTTGTAGTCTGTATACTTTAGTTTAGAACTGCTTTTTTATCGCTAACCAAATGCGGGTTGGGGGGGGGCAGCGAAAGTAAGCCTTGCCAACAATCGGCGGTGCATACTTAGCCTGTTTTAATCTGATCTCTAAACTCGGCCCTCTGACCAACCAGAACCCTCACATTTTTGCTTCTATCTTCAGCGGCTTCAACAACTGTGTAGCAGTGTCTGCCCAAACCGGTGTTAAGTCATTAGAGGAAAGAATAGTCTGCTGGTTTAGTTGAGACCCAGACTTCTAGATTTTCTCATTTTATTGTTAGATAGTCGATTAAAACAGCTAACATTACTTAAAACTTGGCGGGACTATTGTTAGTCTACCAGACTTGAGAAATAGCATGAACAACCCTGCCCGCACTTTGCAGATCAATGACTTCTAAATCAATATCATTCAGGTGCTCTTGACAACGCTCTTCCTTACCATTGCTTCAAACAATTCGTCTGGAACCTTCATATATATTATCCATTGCTTAGTTTTCTTTTCTAACTCAAATATTTTATTTAAATTTAAAAAAAATACAACGACTCCCAAAGTCGTCTAATCCGAATCAATAACAACTGTCTTTTTGTGCTTGGACTTCATAAACTAAAGTATAAACACCCTTTGGCGTTGTTTAATGTGAGCTGTTTAGAACAAGTTTAATGTTTCGTTTACTTTTTTTTTAAAACATTCCTTTTTTTATCTGCTCAGTGTCTGCTGTTGAGAAAAACTTGTCCTTGCCTTTCTTTGAAGATCAAACTTTGTCTTTTGTAGTCATTAAAATCGAGCCTGTAAACGACTAAATTCTTCTTCCGTGATGTTTGAGTCAGCTAGTGCTTCATTTGTTAACAGATGAAGGAACTAAGTTTACTTATTAGTTAACCATAGCTGTGTGCCTTTTGGAGTTGAGTTTTTAATTTTTTGTTAGCACACCTACACTAATAACACAGGCCAAGAGCTATAGACAAACCACCTAGAGTCAATCGCGGGTGCGCCTTATGCCCGTTGCTAAAAGACCAACACTCGTTCCTGCTGATGCAGCGCTTATATCGATTTCTCCATATTAACATAGTAACAGCATAAAGGCAGCAGAATACTTCTTTTGGTTTTGCTGTAATTTTGAAAGGTCTTGCTCTAGTATTTGCAGCATTTGTGTAAATGTTTGTTTATCTGAATGGTTTTTATGTCCGGGTTTTTCTATAGCAGCAGAATTGCCTACTATCTCTTCTTTGTGTGCGTCAGAAAATTCTCAAGCTATGACTGCTTTTTTTAAAATAAAAAAATAATTTAATATTGTATATCTTTTAATCTGTTCTCTTGAATATTACGCTGCGCATCATAATTAAAAACAAATGTGGCATTAAGTGGTTTATAATCGCTCCTCATTTTCTTTATCATTTGAATGTTTATATTACGCCTTTAAACCGTTCTGCTTGCTGGCTGCCTACCTTCCATGCAACTGATTACCTCTTTGACCTTAGGTCAATCCAGAAACCGTATTCGTTGTTTAAATAATCATCGAGTCTATCAGGTAAGCAGATCTTTAGACACAAGGTCTACTGTTGGATTTCTACACCTCCCAACCCAAAACATTTTCTTATTTCGTCAAATGTTGATACGGTTAAGCCCGCTAGCGTAGATTTGGTTTAGGACTACCCTCAATCGAACATATGTACTGTTCGTTATTTTAAGGATTAATAACTTTTCACTTCCTCTTTTAAATGGTTCTTCATCTTCACACTGCGACTAAATATACCTTAAAGCGATTCTTGCTGCGACACTAAAACTACAATTCCATATAGCGTCGGCCTTGCTTCGGATATGATTTATGATGAATCACGTCTTTCGTTAATATAATTTGCTAATTTGACTGATATTGTTGCACAATCAGCCTTGCGTAATTAGTGGGGGGGTTGCTAACAACGTCAAACTCTAACGAGATGTCAGAAAAGCTGTACGTTGCTTCGGTGTCTGATGATCTATAACGCGTTGGATTCATTCAAAGTTAGATCAAAGAGACAATCTGTCTTTTAATGCTCCTTGAAAGTTATGGCGCATGCGCTTTTACAACTACAAAATCCTAAGGGGAATGAAAAGCGATTTCCATACTCAAAATTTACAGCTACATGCTTTTTGCCGTCTGGGTTAGCATTTCCGGCGTCTATCTGTTTTAAGTCCTCATCATTTTCAATTCCATGAAACCAAGATCAGCACTTTCAATCTCGATAGCCAAAGATCAGATAGTAAAAATATGTCTGCATTGTGTAAAGAAAAATATTTCTTGCCCCTCAAGTTTATAGAATTTTCTTAACGATGCCCGTCCCAGAATTTCCTGACGAACTGTCCCCTGTTTGGGTCTTGTTCTGATCGAGTTCTATTTTGAAAGTAGACGTGCAGAGCATGGCACAATGCACTTCAACTGCTCCTAGGTCTGGAAATTTAACAAGGTAAGAATTTTGTGTCCGCATCAATAGTAGAATGGAAAAAATTATTTGGAACAGTATATGCCGCTTATTTCCCTTCCACGCCAAAGGGTCTTTCATCTTCTATGCGGGTCAAGAATTGAACCATATCTGCTCGAGACATTTTTTTTATAAAACAAAAATAAAAAAGTTAATTAATTTAAAAAACATGGCAGGCATTGAAGATTATGATGTTCCTGATCCTGGAGACGACATGAGTGAAATGACTCCTTTGATACAGCATCGCTCAACGCTCTCATTGCATCGTGAATTAACAGAAAGTAAGGTTAGATCATTGTACCAAAGTTTAGGCCTTGAACCTCCCGATTATAGCCTGATGATTTTGTAAAAGATGATGATGGCCATTTGTATTTTAAAGACAATCGAGGAAAACGTTTTCAGCTTACAGATAAACGAGACTCATCAAAGTTTGTAGGCATGAATACAATTAGACAAAGACTTAGGGGGAAGATCGAAATCGCCTTGGCATTACTAAACCAAAATTAGATAGGGAGGCAGTTGCTGAACTTCAAAACACACTAAAAGAACTCCCAACAGATAACCAAATACAAAACATGGAACTTCAAGATTTAAATCAATCAGCAGATGAAATAATAAATGCATAGAAGCAGAAACCAGTTTGTCAGAAGAAACAGTACCAAAACTATCCACGACTCCCCAACACCCCCGCGAGAATCAGAGGCCCTTGATCGTGCTTTGAGAACTGTTAGAAGCGAATTAACAAAAGTATAGCAATACTGAGTAAACTAGATGAGGATATAGAAAGAGAAAAAAAAAACTCGCTGAGGCTGATGACGCCAACTTAGGACCTGATGTTAAAGAAAGAATAACCCGAAGACTAAATAATTTTGAAGAACGGAAACTAGAAGTTTTGTCTACTACCCGAGAACAATTACGAACTCAAGTGACCAGAATAAGAGAAACTATCCGAAGAATTTTATATGAAGACACGAACTAGCAGAACGAATAAAAACACTGTTTAAAGAGCAAGGTGTCACATTAGCGAGCGTTATAACAGCCTTAGGATTTGCAATAAGTACACTGGTGTTGGCTATTACAGGGTGGTGGAGGTCAAGTTCATTACCTCCATCGCCATCCCCTCCATCCAAATGGTAAAAAAACAACTTGACCATCTTGCAGGTTTATTAAAAAAAATTAGCCAGTAAAGCCATGGACGCTTTACCAGGTATATTAGGAAGTATTGTTAGCTGGCTTTTGTCTACTGCAAGCAAAGTAGTTGGCTTTATGGCTGAGCACTTATGGGCATTAGTTGCCTTAATAGTTGGGTTACTTTTTAGTAAGATAAAGACCAAGTAATCCTAGGCCAGTTAATCCAAAAACAAGTGCCGCCTTTTCATATTCATGGTCATTATTTTTTGGACTTCGTGGACTTCGTGTTCTTCAATGACTTTTGGGCATTGGGCCGTGGGGATTGGATGACATAATCTTGGGGGGTTTCACTTGTTTTTTTTATTGTTTGTAATATAACTGGCTCAGATTTATGTCGTTTTTTCCGACCCTTCGTGTTCATTGCTGCCACAAGGATTTCATTGTTTAGTTTATTATTGTTCCTACTGGAGTCTGAGGTCAGCAAGTCAAGTATAACCAAGCCACAGCAAAGTCTACTTTCGATCTTGCGATTTGTAAAACATTTTGGACCTTTTAATACTTGAAGGCAAATCAACTTAAATAATGCGTCCTCTAAATTTGCCAAGTAACTGTTCTGAGCATCAAAGCCAGTAGAAGATCAGTTATGCTCGATCTTGCCTGTGCTTTGCGAACCTAGCAAAACACCAAACGTAAGTACGATAGCGTCGTTTATTCGTTCTATTCTGCTTAAGTTAAGGCCCTTAAATTGTCTAAGATAAATGTTTCCATGCGATTTATGCTCTGCTCTATTGACCCCGAGTGACCGACCTGTGTAGGGGGGGGTGGGGGGGGGGGGGGGGGGGGGGGGGGGGGGGGGGAGAGGGGAGGGGGGGGGGGGGGATGGAGAGGGGAGGATGGGGGGTGGGGGGTGAGGGGGGTTCAGGGGGGGGGGGGGGGTGGGGGGGGGGTGGGGGGGGGGGAAAGGGGGGGGGGACAGGAATGAGGGTTGAATGTATGTGACGCCCCAAAAAAGGGGTGCCTAAGCCATGATTAAGGTTCCTTCTTTTGTCTAAATGTCTCATTATCAGTAGATTATATTCGGTACTGATCATTTGCAAAAGCATTCAATGGCGTATGCGTTGCGGAAGGGGATTATAACGGTGTGTATTTGGAAGGCGCCTTGCATTCAGTCAAAATAAGTCTGAAGGTTAATAGAAATGAAATCTGGAAACTGACCTCAACCAAAGGATCAGAGAAGTGTTGATGATCAGCATTCGACACTCCACACCCATTGTTTGCACAAAACACAGCAAAGTTGAGGCAGTTGTCTGATAAAACGCAGCGATGACTGAAAACCACACTTTCCGGCGAATGTGGTCTTTTAATAGGGGGGTTAAGATATCTCTCTTTAATGGCAAACTCACCTTACTTGAAAGGTGTCAGACCGGTCTACAGAAATGATAAGGGTGTCATTGTTATATTTCTAAGATTGTAGTGCGGCCCAACAGAATATTTTTGCGTCAGTATTCTTGAATGCATCAGTTTTATTTCGTTTTAAAAAATGTTTGTAACAATAACAACGCAAGACAGTCCTCGTTTTAGAAGTTGCTAATTGATAACGAATGCGGAACCCCGAAGGGTTGCACTCCATGAAATATTCAATCAAGTCGTATGGTTAATATAACTAAAGCCAAGAACAAGAATAAATTCGAAAAGTTGACAAAACAGGGACCAAAGTTACCAGTTAACAATACCTGATGGTTATAAGTTGTGCTCACTAAAAGAACAATGAGTAACTTTCAACATTTCTCTCAAACTTAACAATGTAAATGCAAATCTAAAACAATGTTAACATCAAGCCCTGAAGAAGAAGCAGTTATTATTATGATAAAGAGCAAGCTAAAAGGTTAGGCTTTGCAGCTGCAATCATAGATTTAGAGTTACAACCAATAAAATCTACTTATGAGGGGAAAGTCGCTCGATCTTCATTACATTCATTACTCTATGTTCACTTGGATGAACTGACAAACTGATGAAAACTTTAAATGAAGGAAGAACCCTCAACTGTCTTAAAGCCTTCCCAACAGGGAAAGCTGCATATGGCGATTATAAATTTTACAATTCCCTAATTTACGTTTAAACGATTAGCTGTGTGGGAAGGGTCAATCAATTTAATATAAAGATCACAGACAAAACAGGGAAGTAGTAAAATGTGATAACCTACACATTGTTTGGAATAAAATAATAAGTTGTACTAAAAATAATGTCACAGGACCAGAAGAAATCGGGAGTTACTTAGCACCTGTGAGGTGTATACTTTAGAATTAAAAGACCTTGCAGACAAACCGCGACTTTGAACAGAATGCGGCGAAGATAGCGCTTTGTATGGTTTGAGTACACTTAAAGATGGTTTATTACAACGCAAAGAGAGTCAGATGGCGACAACCTAAAGTTTCCTAAACTAGAACAGCTGCGCAATCCTAGAAGCAAATAATGCGGGGCAAGTATGAAGGTATAAAAATGTACGAAAAACCTGACAGCAATGGCACTTAGCGACCATATTTAGATGGACACTAAATTTTAATTCTAACCCATTTACTTTTTTGACTCGTCAACGAAGTTTCAGAAAAGCTTTCAACTCTGGTTCCTTTACATATAAGGTCTATGCCAGAGGCCAAAGTACGGAAAGAGATCGAAAATAACCGCAGTAATCGAACAACGAGGTACACAATTCACCACACAGCCGAGAACACGTTTTAAAGAAAGCTCATACAAATTACAGTTCATTCCGGCGCACAAAATTAGGAGGACACATTCACAAAGATATTTGAAAATTTCTGTCTTAAAAGATGAGCAAAGAAATGGAGCTGTGGGGTCAGTGACAATCTTAATGACAGGAATTCTTATAGCAGGGCAAAACTTTGACGTTGAAAACTTACAGTTACTGTCCTGTTCTTCACAACGGCGAGGATATTAAGGCCATAACAACCAGCGACAAAATTGATATTAGTATAAATAGAAACGATCTTACAGAACTGAATTGGATTAATCTTACACATTTAGGCCTTATAGGATTTTATTATACTAAACAAGTTCTAACAGAGAGTATGATAAACATAATAACTGGATTAGATTAAATTCTGTTATAAAACTATGGAGCAGTTAAACTTTATGACAAAAACCCCTCATTGTTCATTAATTTGTGGACAGACTGGTTGTGGGAAAACAATATTTATCCTCAATCTGTTACAAACAGTTTATCGTTATAATTTTGATCATATTGGGATTTTCTGCCCAACACTTAAATGGAACAAAGCATATCATGATAGAAGGTTTATATGGACGGATAATGCCATATTTTTAGTTGATCCCAGCAATAAATTGAGTGAGTGTTTAGAAGCCTTTTTTAGATTGTTTGAGGAACGCAGACACTATTTATTATAGATGACTGTTCGGCAGAAAGAGACATAGTTAAAAAAAGAAACGCTTTGTCGAAACTAGCTTTTAGCGGAAGACATGCTGGGATAAGTGTGTGGATTTTATGTCAGAAATATAACTCGGTTTTAAAAGACTTTAGAGAACAGTTAAAGACTGTAGTTTTATTTCACATGAAAGACAGAGATGCATTTGATGAATGTATGCGTGAAAATGATGTTATTGAAAATGATCAAGAAAAACACAGGATTAAGCAAAAACTGAAATCTGAAAAGTTTTGTAAATTAGTATTAAAAACGGATAATCCTACACAGTATGTTTGTTTGTAGATAATCGTTATTTTTTTTGTTATTGAAAGAGAATGTGTGATGGATTATCATTTTTAATTCATTGTTGAAGTCTTACTTGTCAGAGAACAGTAAAATACCAATTCCAGGGCGCCCCGCCCGAAACTGCTGTTGAGGGCGGGGTGAGCTGGAATTGGTATTTTACTGTTCTCTGCCCTTCATGCCCTGCTCTTAGGGTATCACTTTCGATGTCCTCTCCACGTCTAAGGCCTTGCTTCGATTTTGTCGTGGTCGCTGGTATTGGCGAATTCTTGGAGACTGTCGTTGGATGGATGTGGTGGCGCCCTCCGGAGAGAGAGCTCACTTGCGCTAGCTCCGCGACCAAACAATTTTGGTCGTCAGTATAGGAGCTTGGTAGGTGGGTCCTGTGTATGTTGGATCATGACAGGCACTACTGAACCAACCGAAGTGACTTGGCAGCAGCGCTTCTGGTGGGTTGCCACCTGACGATTTGACATTGACTGCTCCCTGTGGATAGCCGGTGCCGGAAGTTGTGACGGGCCGGACCCGATCGGGCTGTGACATGAGGGTCGGAATGAGTGACGTGGGTGTAATGCTATTGAGGTGGCGCAGAAGACTGGGGGAAAGAGAGAGAGAGAGAGAGAGAGAGAGAGAGAGAGAGAGAGAGAGAGAGAGAGAGAGAGAGAGAGAGAGAGATAGACCCGGAGGTGCGGGTGGGACCAAGAGAGAGAGAGAGAGAGAGAGAGAGAGAGAGAGAGAGAGAGAGGGGGGGGACTGCTCTTTTTGTTGTGATAATTACTTCACTTTATTTTGAATGTCCATTGAGCAAGGTTTGTAGGCGTAGGCCTAGATATTTACAAAACGTTGTTCATAAAGCCAGTCCAGGAATAGCAATATCGATTTACAAGACCGTCTGAGAAAATATTTCTGATTTTGCATGGTCATGCATTTAAGTTCCAATATCAAATTCTTCAAAACAGATAGACCAGCATTGTGACATTTTCTTATGCAGATGTTCTTGCGGAAATCGTGGTTTGCTCAAAATGAGTACGTTGTGTGTACTAGTGCACGTGCAAGTGTGCGTGGGAGGAGGGACGTGTGTGTGTGTGTTTGTGTGTGTGTGTGTGTGGGGGGGGGGGAATGGGGGGGGTCTTTCTATCTCGTGTGTGTGTGTGTGTGTGTGTGTGTGTGTGAGAGAGAGACACTTGACACTTTGACACTTTGATATTTTATTGTCATTACCAAACAGGTCTTTTGACAAGGGGGAGAGGTAACAGAACAATAACATTTCCCTCTTCCTTTCCTGCAAACAAATAGTACACATTCATTCCTAAGGTGCACCAAATCAAAGGTTAAAAACAAATATATTCATAACATTTACTTATGTCCTCACGCACAGGAGTAATGCGATTAGGAAAAAAAAAAAGAAAAAAAGAAGACTAACTCGACCATCCACTCGTTCAAATGATGACAATGTATCTTACTGATCTCTTCCACTTGCGATGAATGATAATATTCATTCAGATATCTCTTATAATGCATTATTTTAAATTTCCCTATCCTCCATCTGTCTAATTTTCAATGCTTCTGCGATGAATTTCGCAACTGATTTAATTACAAGTTCATCATCTGATGATAACACGACTGCAACATTTTGTCTTTTCGCTATATCTAACTGGAAAAGTGAACAATTTGTCCGCACTTCGTTATAAGCAGTACAGTGGAACAGAAAGTGTTCTTCGTCATCAATAATGTGCCTACATGCAGGACAAGGAGATTCTGTGGATGTTTCACATTCAAACCATCTTTTGTTTGCATTAAAACCTAACTTTAGGAGAGAGAGAGAGAGAGAGAGAGAGAGAGAGAGAGAGAGAGAGAGAGAGAGAGAGAGAGAAGATTTTTTAAAACACTTTATTGTGTATTTGAACAGGAATTACTGCTAAAAGTCGATTTACGGAATACGTGTTCAAACAATGGCTATGGAAAGGCCTACAGGCTTTCCACGCCGACTGATCCGGCCGAGTGGAGAGGAAAAGAACGGATGGGGGTTGTGTGGAATGGGGGTTGTTTTTCCTTTAGTGGAATCTTGATAGAGCCTAAGTCACGGTTACTGGTCGTTTTTGAAGAGAATTGTTGATGAAAGATCCACAGCCCAGAACACGTCAAACTGTATTCTCTTCGTGGTGAAGATTTGGGCCTGGCTCTGGCCGGCATATCATAAAGGTATCGGGGGTCAAATTTAGACTACAAAGAATGAAACAAATGACATAACAGAGAGAGAGAGAGAGAGAGAGAGAAGAGAGAGAGAGAGAGAGACACAGAGAGAGAGAGAGAGAGAGAGAGAGAGAGAGAGAGAGAGAGAGAGAGAGAGAGAGAGAGAGAGAGAGACTTCAACACTTCGATATTGTCATTACCTTGGTCTTATGACAAGGGGGGTAACAGGGTAATAACACATTCCTCCTCCTTTCATTGCAAACAATATACCCAGTTATTCTCAATGATCAATCAAATCAAAACAAGCAAAACATGTAGAAAAAGGAGAAAAGAGTCTTCGGATATCCTCGTAAACACGTGTACTCCTTTATCATTACAACAACAACATACATACATACATACATATACTGACTTCCATAAAAAACGCGAAAGCAAAACAAGCTGAAGGTTAGGAGCGAATTTTATTGGTCACAATTGTACAGAGTGGAAGCGAGAATTCAACGTGATTTGATTCATTACACCAGTAATGTGTGAAAATGTCATCAGCAATATGTCTTTGTGTGGAAAATCCAAGGTCACGTGACAAACCAGCCTGAAGTCCTAATACCGTGTGTGGCCACCATTTGCATGGACAACTGCTTGACACCTGCGGCTCATTGAGTGGACCAGGTGGTTGATGCGTCCCCTTGGCACACCAGCCCACACATGGACGATGGCCTGGTGAAGTTGAGCCGCTGTTGCTGGTCGTGGACGCAGGAGGTCCAACCGTCTGCCAAGTTCATCCCAAAAATGTTCTATTGGTTTTAAATCTGGACTGAGGGCTGGCCAGGGCAGCACATTGACGTTGTTATGCTGAAGAAATTGCTGGGTGGCCCTGGCTGTGTGTGGTCTTGCATTGTCCTGTTGGAATGTCCAGTTTGGGTGTTGCGCAAAAAAAGGAACGACATGGGGTCTGAGCACCTGGTGGATGTAGCGCTGTGCATTGACACCCTGTCCGCGACCAGGACCAATGTTCTGAAAGATGACTGGTCCTATGGCGTGGTTAATGCCAATTGCACCCCATATCATAACGTTCGGGCCTCCCCAGGGGTTCCGCTTTACCACACAGGAGTCAGCATAGCGTTCACCAGGTCGACGCCATATTCTGACACAACCGTCAGCCATGTCAATACAAAAACGGCTCTCATCTGAGAACAGTATGCGTCCCCCACTGCTGCCTGCGCCAGTTGATTCGGGCTTGTGCCCACTGCAGCCTGTCCTGCCGGTGTCTTGGTGTCAGTACCGGACCTCAGTGAGGACGCCTACATGCCAGCCCGTTCTCCTGAAGATGCCGCCGCACAGTGTTGAGGCTGATTCGTTGCTGGAGAGTCCCAGGCACCTGTCGAGCAGTGTTAGCGGCTGTTTTTCCGCCTGTCCCGCAGATGGGTTCGAACAAAATGGCGATCCTCTCTTGGTGTGGTGACCCGAGGACGGCCTGGCCGGGGACGATCATCAGTGGTACCAGTGACTCGCATGCGGTGCTGCAGATGATAGATGGTTGAGATGTGGACGTTAAAGATGTTGGCGACCTGCCTGGCATCCACACCAGCCTCCAGATGGCCTTGGGCACGATTGCGTTCCTCTGCTCGTAGTCTTGGCATCTCGGTAGCGCTCAGACGGCAAGTCGTTATCTGAACCTTGTAGCGCGGCTTTATAAAGGCTGCATGCCTGCGTACTTGTCGCTGGTTAACTTTGCTCTGCATGGTGTGCACGTGCCTCACATGCAGCAACCAGTTTGCCATTTTTGTTGACCCTCCAATGCCGGGAAAGAGAACGGGGAAATACCAATCCTGGGCCACTTCCGCCCTCACCCAGTTTCGGGCGAAAGTAACCCAGGATTGGTATTTCCCTGTTCTCTGACAAGTAAGACTTCAATAACCAAAAATAACGTTTATCTACAAACAAACATACTGTGTAGGGTTATCCGTTTTCAATACTAATTTACTAAACTTTTCAGATTTCAGTTTTTGTTTAATCCTGTGTTTTTCCTGGTCATTTTCAATAACATCATTTTCACGCAAACATTCTTCAAATGAGTCTCTGTCTTTCATGTGAAATAGAACTACAGTCTTTAACTGTTCTCTAAAGTCTTTTAAAACTGAGTTATATTTCTGGCATAAAATCCACACACTTATCCCAGCATGTCTTCCACTGAAAGCTAGTTTCGATAAAGTGTTTCTTTTTTAACTATGTCTCTTTCTGCCGAACAGTCATCTATAATAAATAGTGTCTGCGTTCCTTCAAACAGTCTATAAAACTGTTCTAAACACTCACTCAGTTTATTGCTAGGATCAACTAAATATATGTCATCATCTGCCCATATAAACCTTCTATTATGATATGCTTTGTTCCATTTAAGTGTTGGACAGAAAACCACAATATGATTAAAATTATAACGATAAACTGTTTGTAATAGGTCTAGGACAAATATTGTTTTTCCACAACCAGTCTGCCCACAAATCAATGAGCAATGAGGAGTTTTTGTCATAAAGTTTAACTGCTCCATAGTTTTATAACAGAACTTAATCTAATCCGGTTATTGTTTTTATCATGCCCTCTGTTAAAACTTGTTCAGTATAATAAAATCCTATAAGGTCTAAATGTGTAAGATTAATCCAATTCAGTGCTGTAAGATTGTTTCTATTTAGACTAATATTGATTTTGTTGCTTGTTGTTATGACCTTAATATCCTCACCATTGTGAAGAATGACAACAGTAACTTTAAGACTGTCAACGTCTAAGTTTTGCCAGCTAATTAGAATTCCTTTAAAAAGGACGTCACTAACGCCCACAACCCCATCCCTCTCCTTATCTTTTAAGACAGAAATTTCAAATATTATTGTGAACGTGTCCCCTAATTTCATTTGCGGCATGAACTGTAATTTTGTAGAAGCATCTTTTAAAACCGCTTCTCTTCTGTGGAGGATGTACTGTTTTTTCCCATACGGCTTTATTTCAATCTCTTTCCGACTATTGTCATCTGGCATAAGACTTACATGTAAAGGGCCAGAGTTGAATGCTTTTCTGAAACTTTTTTGACGGCCAAAAAATGTAAATGGGCTTATGAATTCAAATTTTATTTCCCATTCTAAATATGGTTCTAAGTGCCATTTGAGGTCAGGTTTTCGAACTATTTTATATTCATACTGGCCAACATTATTTGCCTCTAGATTGCGCAGTTGTTCTAGTTTAGGAAACTTTTTTGCTGTCGCTAACCTCTTTGCGTTTATAATCACCATCTTTAGTGTACTCAAAACCATACAAAGCGCCTATCTCACCATTTTGTTCAAAGTCCGCAACGTCTGCAAGGTCTTTATATTCTAAGGTTATACACCTTACAGGCGCTAATGTAACTCCGGATTCTTCTGGCCCACGCGACATTTTTTAGTACAACTTATTATTTTATTTCCAAAACAATGTGCAGGTTATCACATTTTACGACTTTCCCCGTTTTGTCTTTGATTTTTATATTAAATGATCCGACCCTCCACAAACTAATCTTTTAAACTGTAAATTAGGGAATTGTATAATTTCATAATCGCAATATGCAGCTTTCCCTGATGGAAGAGCTCTTAAAACAGTTGAGGGCCCTCCATCATATAAGTTTTCATCAGTGCTTAGCTCATCTAAATGAACATAGAGTAATGAATATAATGCAAGATTGAGCGGACTTTCCCCTCATAAGTAGTTTCGTCTGGTGTAACTCTAAAACTATTATTGTTAGCTGCAAAGCCTAACATTTTAGCTAGCTCTATATTAAAAAGGTAACTTGCTTCTTCAGGTTTGAATGTTAACATTGTTGTCAAATTTGCATTGTTAAGTTGAGAGTAATGTTGAAGTTACTCATTGCTTCTTTTAGTGAGCAAAACCCGTAATAACCATCAGGTATTGTTAACTGGCTAACTAATTTCCTACATTATTAAATTTTTTAATCTTATTATTCTCTTGGATTCAGTTAATTAAACCATACGACTTTGTAGAATATTTCATGGAGCGCGACCGTTCTGGTTCCGCATTTGTTATTAATAGCATGTTCTAAAAACGAAGGGCGGTCTTGAGTGTTATTGTTACAAACATTTTTTAAAACAAATTAAAAATGAGTGGCATTCAAATATACTGATGCAAAATATTCTGTTGGGCCGCACTACAATCTTAAAAATATAACAACTGACACCCTCGACATTTCTGTGACCCAGACTGACACCTTTCATAAAAAGGTAAGTACTCCATTAAGCAGATATCTTAACCCTCCTATTAAAAAAGACTACATCGCGAAAGTGTGGTTCAGTCATCCGATGCAGTTTTATCAGAACCAGTTAAACTTTGCTGTGTTTTGTGCATCAACTGGGTGTGGAGTGTCGTATGCTGATCATTTAAATCATCCTGATCCTTTGGTGAGGTCAGTGTACAGATTTCATTTTTATTACACCTTCAGACGTATTTTGACTGAACTGCGAGCGCCATTACCAAATGACAAACCGTTTAATCCATTCAGCAACAGAATAGACATGAAGGCTTTTGAAAGAATCTGTAACGAATTCAATATTAACATCAAGACAGACTTTAGACAAAAGTCTGATCTTAATCATGGTCTAGGCACCCCTTATTTTTGGGGCGTGCACAGAAAGTATAACTATGCTTGGAATCCTCCTTACACATCTTTCTCTTCAGGCACAGCTGTTCACCTCGGGTCCATAGAGCAAGAGCATAAATCAGCATGGACAACATTTATCTTAGACACTTCTAAGGCCTAACTAAAGCAGGAATAGAACGAATAAACGACTCTATTCGTACTTACGTTTGGTGTTTGCTAGGTTCGCAAGCACAGGCAAGATCGAGCATAACTGATCCTTCTACTGGCTTTGATGCACAAAAACAGTACTTAGCAAATTTAGAGGACGCCATATAATTCTACTGTTGATTTGCCTTCAAGTATTAAAAGGTACCAAAATGTTTTACAATACGCAAGATCGAAAGTAGACTTTGCTGTTGGCACTGGTTTATACATGCTGCCTTCTGACCTCAGACTCCAGATAGGTACAATAATAAACTATAATAATGAAATTCTTATAGCAGGCAATGAACAGAAGGTTGGGAAAAAACGACATAATTCTGAGCAGTAATATTACAAACAATAAAAGAACACCCAAGATTAAGTCATCTAATCCCCGAAGTCCAAACCCCCAAAGTCATTGAAGACTCAGCAAAGCTCGCGGACTCTGTTCGCGATGACCATGAATATGAAAAGACAGCGCTTGTTCTTGGATTAACTGGCATAGGATTACTTGGTCTTTATCTTACTAAATAGTAACCCAACTATTACAAGAACTAATGTCCATAAGTGCTCGGCCATAAAGCCAACTACTTTGCTTGCAGTAGACAAAAGCCAGCTGACAATACTCCCCAATATACCTGGTAAAGAGTCTATAGCTTTACCAGCTAATTTTTTTAATAAACTCGCAAGATGATCAAGCTGTTTTTTACCCATGATTTATCAGGCGGAGATGGAGGCGATGGCGGTGGAGGCACTGACCCAGCACCACCGCCGCCTGTAATAGCCATTACCAGTGTACTTATTGCAAATCCTAAGGCCGTTATAACGCTTGCTAATGTGACGCCTTGCTCTCTAAACAGCGTTCGTATTCGTTCTGCTAGCGTTGTGTCTTCATATAAAATTTTCCGGATAGTTTCTCTTATTCTATTCACTTGAGTTCGTAATTGGTCTCGGTTAGTAGTTAGCACTTCTAGTCTTGCTGATCTTTCTTGTTCAAGATCTTTTAGTCTTTGGGTTATTCTTTCTTTAATATCAGGCCCTACGATGGAGTCGTCAGCCTCAACGAGTTTTTTCTTTTTCTCTTTTTATATGCTCATCTAGTTCACCCAGTTTTGCTAAATTGTTTGTTAATTCGCCTTTGATGGTTTTTAAAGTACGATCAAGGGCTAATAATTCTCGCATGGGTAGCGGTGAGTCGTGTATAGTCTTTAATGCTGTTTCTTCTGAAAAACTGGATTCTGCTTCTATTGTATTTATTAATTCACCTGCTGATTGATTTAATTCTTTAAGTTCCATGTTTTGCATTTGGTTATCTGTTGGGAGTTCTTGCAGTGTGTTTTGAAGTTTAGAAACTGCCTCCGCCCTTAATTTTGGCCTAACAAGGCCAAGGCAATTTTGATCTTTCACACTGAGTCTATTTCTAATTGAACCCACGGCTAAAAACTTTGATGGGTCTTTTTTAGTTGTAAGCTGAACAAGTTGTCCTTGGTCGCTCCTCACAAACAAATGGTCATCTTTTACTTCAAAATCATTAGGGTCTATAAATTCGGGAGGTTCTTGGCCTAAACTTTGGTATAATGATCTGACCTTACTTTCTGTTAATTTATACCGACTTGTTGGTAATGTACTCCGATTTCTGCTAATTCATCATGCAATGAGAGCCCTGAGCGATGCCGCTCCCAAGGGGGAATCACTCATGTCGTCTCCACGATCAAAAACATCATAATCTTCTTCATCTTCAATTCCTGCCATGTTTTTAAATAATTAACTTTTTATTTTGCTTCATAAAAAGGGCGCAGCAAACATATGGCTCGATTCTTAACCCGCATAGAAAACTGAAAGAGCCCTTTGGCGTGAAGGGAAATAAGCGGACTATTACTGTTCCAAATAATCCATCTACTATTGATGCAGATCAAATTCTTACTGTTAAATTTCCAGACCTAGGAGCAGATGACTTGATTGTGCCGGGCTCTGCGCGTCTTACTTTCAAAATAGTACTCGATTCAACAACAGACCCAAACAGGACAGTTGTACAGAATCTGGGGCGGGCAATCGTTAAGAAAATTTCTATAAAACTTGAGGGCAAGAAATATTTTCTTTACACAATGCAGACATATTTTTAACCTATTCTGATCTATGGCTAACCGGGAATGAAAGGGAAGATCTTGCGTTTCAAGGAATCGGCAATGAAGAAGCACTAAAACTTAGAATAGGCGCTGAACTCGCCTCAGGTGCTAAAAGCAGCAAAAAGGCTTTAGCTGTAAGTTATGCGTATGGTAATCGCTTTTCCATTCCCCTAGATTTTGAGTTGTTAAAAGCGCATGCGCCATACTTTCAAGGGGCATTAAAAGACAGATTGTCATACGAACTAACTTTTAATGAATACAAACGTGTTATCAAATCAACAGACGCCGAAGCAAAGTACAGCATTTCTGACATCTCGTTAGAGTTTGACGTTGTTAGCAACTCTAATTTAGCAAGGCTGATTGGGCACCAATATGAGTCTGAATTAGTAATATATTACGAAAGAGTGATTCATCATACAACATATCCTAGAAGCAGGGCAGACACTATATGGAATTTTAGTTTTAGCGTCTCAGCAAGATCGCTTAAAGTATTTTATTGCTGTGTGAAGATGAAGAACCATTCAAAAGAGGAAGTGAAAAGTTTTTTAATCCAAAAATAACGAAAGTACAATGTTTGATTGAGGGCAGTCCTAACCAAATCTATGCTAGCGGGCTTAAACCTTATCAGCATTTTGATGAAATAAGAAAACTGTTTGGAGGCGGGAGGTGTAGAAATCCAACAGTTGACCTTGTGTCTAAAGATTTACATCTTCACAATGTTAGGCTTGATGATTATTTAACAACAAAATACGGTTTATGGATTGACCTAAGGTCAACGGAGGATAATCAGTTGCATGGAAGCGGGAGAACTGTGAGAGACGTAATAAACATTCAAATTGATAAAGAAGAAGAAGCTGATAAACCGCTTAATGTACATTTGTTTTTAATATATGATGCGCAGCTGAATATTGAAAATAACAGATTAAAAGATATACAATACTAAATTATTTTATTTTATAAAAAGCATGTCTGTTCGGGTTTATCCAAATGTGCCTACAGCGCCGCCAAAAGAAGAGATAGTAGAAACCCCTAACATAAAAACCTTCAGATTAACCAACATTACACAAATGCAGCAAGTACTAGAGCAAGACCTTTCAAATACAGCAAAACCAAACGAAGGTATTCTGCTGCCTTTAATGCTGTTACATATGTTAATACTGGAGCATCAACTATAAGTGCTCTATCAGCAGGAACGAGTGTTGGTCTCTTAGCAACAGGCATAGCGCACCCGCAGCTTTACCTCTAGGAGGTTTGTCTTTAGCTCTCGGTCTGTGTTCATTAGCTGTAAGTGCGGCTGGCAAAAAAATTAAAAACTAAACTCCAAAAGCACACAGCTATGGTTCAACTAATAAACAGCTAAACTTAGTTCGTTTAAACTGACAATAAATAAAGCGCTTGTTGACTCAAACATCACGGATGAAGAATTTAATCGTTTACAGGCCGATTTTGATGACTACAAAAGACAAAAGTTTGATCTTCAAAGAAAGGCGAGGACAAGTTTTTCTCAACAGCCAGACCCCGAGCAGATAAAAAAGGAATGCTTAAAAAAAGTAAACGAGACATTAAACTCTGTTCTAAACAGCTCACATTAACAACACCAAAAGGTGTTTATACTTTAGTTTATGAGTCCAAGCGCAAAAAGACCGTTGATATTGGTTCTGATTAAGTATTTTTTTTTAATTTAAATAAATATTTTGGCTTAGAAAAGAAAGACAGCATGGCTAAGATATATGAAGGACAAGACGAATTTTTTGAAGGAATGCTTGAGAGAGAGCGTTTATCAAGAGCACTGAATGATATTGATTTAGAAGTTATTAACCCAACAAACGTACAGGCAAGCGTTGTACATGCAATTTCTCAAGTTCCAGGCAAACTAACAATAGACCCGCCAGTTAAAGTAATGTTAGCTGTTTTAATCGACTATGTAACAATAAATGAAGAAAATCTAGAAGTCTGGGTCTCAACTAAACAACAGACTATTCTTTCTCATAATGACTTAACACCCGGTTGGGCAGACGAACTGCTTACACAGTTTGACGCTGCCGCTGAAGAAGCTAAAATGAGAGGCTCTGGTTGGTCAGAGGGCGAAGTTTTAGAGATCAGATTAAAACAGTCTAAGTATGCGCCGATTGTTGGCAAGGCTTACATTCCGCTACCTCCAGCACTGGCAGCGAAAAAAGCAGTTATAAACATAAAGAATTCAGACGACAAATGTTTCATGGGGTGTGTTCTTGCAAGGCTGCATCATGTCCGCGAACACGCAGAGAGAGTGACTAACTATCGGCAATACACCAAAGATCTTAACTTCAATGGAATATCCTTTCCTGTTAGTGTAGACCAAATTGATCAGTTTGAAGAGCAAAACAAACCAATAACCGTCAATATCTACACATGGGATGAGGAAACAAATCTACAGCCGATTAAAGTGTCCAAGAACAGTCCAACAATTGGCGAGCCAGACAAAAATCATGTTGACTTACTACTAATGTTTTCACCAGCGGGCTGCCACATTACACATTGATACGAACAATGAGTAAACTAATGCAGCATACTTCAAAAGATGGGCACAAACAAGAATTCTGCAGAAAATGTTTAACAAGAATGCCATCTGTGCAAGCCGCGAGTGAACATATAAAACATTGTAAAAGTTCTGTAGACTGTAATACAGAACTAATTACGCCCCCGCCAGGATCTAAAGTTAGTTTTAAGAACTGGAAAAAACTGCAACATTCTCCATACGTAGTTTACGCAGACTTCGAATCGCTCATTGTTCCTTATGAAGGGCCAGCGCCACAAAAACTTCGAAAAACAGTCTTAATGAGTAATCATCAGATTTGTTCATTTGCCTTCATTATTGTTAGGTCGGATGGCGCTCATTCAACGCCAGAATTATATAGAGGACCAGATGCGGCTAGAAGATTTTTACAGCGCATGCAGCAAGTGCGTAATGATTGTTCTAATAATCTGAATTTATCTGAAATCATGATGACGCCTGAAGACCAACAACAGTATGACTCAGCCACGCATTGTTGGATTTGCGGTTTAGAGCTAACGCCCAAGAGTGTAAACCCCACAGTAAGAGACCATGATCACATTAGCGGAAAGTTCAGAGGAGCGGCGCATAACAAATGCAATCTTCAACTAAAGTTTGATCCAAAGACATGGAAGCTGCCCATCTTCTTTCACAACTTGCGAGGTTACGACTCTCATCTTATAATGAAAGCAGTGGACGATGCCTTCAGGGTGTCATGCATTGCACAGTCATCAGAAAAGTACATGTGCTTTAATCTAAATAACATGTCTTTTTATGACTCTATGCAACACATGATGGGTTCATTAGAGTCACTGGCTATGTCCTTAAAGTCCTGCCCAATAACGGAAGAACATTTTGACTCAACTCTTGTTAGAAAGGGCGTTTACCCTTATGAGTACATGAACAGTTGGGAAAGGTTTGATGAAGATACACTTCCACCTAAAGGCGCGTTCTTTTCTAGTCTCAGAGGAAAGGACATCAGCGACACCGATTACCAGCATGCTCAAGATGCTTGGCAAAAGTTAGATTGTAAAACGATGGGAGACTATCATGACTCCTATTTAATGGCAGATGTATGTTTGTTGGCGGACGTCTTTGAAAATTATAGAAAGACCTGCATGAAACATTACAGTTTGGATCCTGCGCATTATATTTCTGCGCCCGGGATGAGCTGGGACGCTTTCTTAAAGTTTACTGGGGTACAGATTGATTTATTGTCAGATTTACCAATGATTCAGATGATTGAAAACGGATTGCGTGGGGAATTAGTATGGCGTCGCATCATTACTGTAAAGCAAACAACAAATACTTGGACGACTATGATCCGAGTAAAAGGTCTAACTATCTCATGTATTTAGATGCAAACAATCTGTATGGTTGGGCTATGGCGCAATCACTTCCATTACGTAACTCAAGATGTACACAGGTACAAATAATATTCAAAAGGCATTAAAGTGGTTGAACAGTTTAACGCCTGATCAGCAGCGTGGTTTCATTCTAGAAGTTGACTTAGAATATCCTCAGGAACTCCATGACCTGCATAATGACTATCCATTAGCAGCAGAAAGTCTAAAGATGGATCCAAGAGAACCACCTAAACTTGTGCCTAATCTTCGAGGCAAAAAAAATTATGTCTGTCATTACAGACTTCTACAATTTTATTTAAGACATGGTTTGAAGTTGACAGCAGTTCATCGCATAATTGCTTTTGATCAAGAACAGTTCATGAAACCATACATCATGAAGAACACTGATCTCAGAACCAAATCCACAGATGCTTCAGAAAAGACTTTTTCAAGTTGATGAACAACAGCTGTTTTGGAAAGACTATGGAGAATCCGCACAAGCGTAAAGATGTTAGATTGGTCACCAGAGAGAATGAAGCAATTAAGCTGACTTCAAAACCTAATTATCAGGACTTTAGAAGATTTCATGATCAGCTTTTTGGCATAATGATGAAGAAAAAGAAAGTCAAATTGGACAAACCTGTATTTATTGGGTTTACTGTTTTAGAATTATCAAAGCTTTTGATGTTAGAGTTTCTTTATGACTACTTTAAACCCTTGTATCCAGAGTCCAGAGTACTTTACACAGATACAGATAGTTTTGTTATAGATATCCCTACTGAAGACATCTATAAAGACATGGAAACCGAAGTGGCTAAAGGGCATGCAGGATGGTACGACACATCTGATTACCCTAAAGATTCGCCTTTGCATTCAACTGTTAACAAGAAGGTTTTAGGAAAGATGAAGATGAATTATCTGGAAAGGTGATCAAGGAGTATGTGGGGTTAAGATCGAAAATGTACAGTATTTCGAGCCAGGAGAAAATCATTAAGAAAGCAAAGGGAATATCTCGCAGCGTTGTGCAGTCAAACATATCACATGACAACTACAAGAAGCATTGTTTGGCAATAAGACTTTTCATCATGACAACGTAAAACTGCGATCTAATCTACACGAGATCAACACAACAGTTGTAACAAAGAAGTCATTAGATAGAACAAACACAAAACGGGTGTTTGTTAATCCAGAGTTTTCATATGCAATTGGGCACTGGAGAACCGTAAATTAATTAAAGCGGAACTGTGTCTGGCGGAATTATCTGCAGTTCTTCTTTCACAAAAGATCTTTGAGGAGCTGGTTGTTTTGTTGTGTCAGTTTCTCGTAAATAATACACGGCGGATTCATTTTTACAATTCTTTTTATTTCGTACGGTCAACACTCCAAATTGGATCGGTTGCCCTGATGCGAGTGTCCCCTTCTGCTTCCCCCGGTAAATAAAGGTACCTTACTTTCAATCCAAATGGTAATAGTTTGCCGGATGAAGACTCTCCTTCAACAACATTTATTGTTTTTCTTTTGATTGCTTGTACTGGTTTTAGCCCTTTAAATTCTTCATTATTCATTGCGCGCAAAACTGAGGGCAGTCTTCTAACCCATTCTGTGTTGCGAGAATTGTCAATCAGCTCTCTGTGATACTGGTAGGAGAAAAGTCTTTCAGCTAACTGTTTGTTAAAGTTTTCAACTAAAGCCTGTGATCTGTGAACTCCTGGAATGCCTCTTTTAATGGTAACTCTATGTTTCAACAATAATTGATTCACTTGCCCTTTAAATTCTTTCCCATCATCGACTTGAATCATGCGAGGGTAAGTTAGCGGGCCTCGCTGGTATATCAGCTGTATGGCAACAGCAACAGCAGAAGCACTCTTTTGTGTTAATGGTTCTGCATCTTTGTATCTTGAAGCCATGTCAATGACTGTGAGTGCGTACTTAAATCTTTTTCGTCTAATCCTATCAGAGGGTAAATATAAAAGGTCCATTTGATGGGTGTCGTTCGGTATTGTGTTCACAAAGTGTGGTCTCTGTATTCGCCTAGGCGCAGGTAAATAAATTTGCCAAATCGCTTGTTAGATAACCATTCTTTTGCTGTTTGTTCACTGACTCCAGCTGCTTGGCTTAGCTTTTTAATTGCTGTGATGCCCTTCCAATATCCTTTGGGCGAATAATAGATTTTGTTCATTTTTTATTCAGCCAATATTATGCGCAACAAAATACACGACGGTCATACCAAAGGCAATAAACGCGATTTCTTGCATCTTTTGTTTTTCTGATGGATGATAAAAGTCGCTAAATTTTGGTGGGGGTAATGTCTCGATTGGTTTGCCTGTTACAAGATAATATTGTTTTATTGCTTGATCAACATCTTTAAATGTGTAAGCTGCATGCCCCTGTTTTTTCAGTGTGTTATTAATAAAATCTAACTGCTCAATTCTCTGCTTTTCATAGCGATCTTGTGCTGCAGCTAGTTGCTCCACAGCTTTGTTATGTCTTTTTCTCTCGCCTTCATCTCGCAGTTTACTAAATGCGTAATTACTTCCGCTAAAAGCGAGCGCATTAACCACAGCGCCGCCTATCATCATTACGAGCGAAGCCATTTTTATAAATGTATTTTTTTCTTACATATTTATATTGTCCGGAATTATTCCTTGCTTAACTAGAAAATCTTTCGTGGCAAACGAAGCTGCAATGATAGCAATTAGCTTTGCTGAATCCTCAAAGTCTAGTTTGCCAAGATCTGCTGGTTTAATTCTTAACAAGCTTTTACCAAGCATTGAGTATCCTACACTTAGGCCTCCAATAACAGCAGAATGGTATACAAGGTTAGCAACAGTTTTTTTCGGTGCTCATTTTTATAAAATAAAATAATTATAATTTAATAAAAAACATGAACAGTGATGATCTCCTACAGCTACAAGGCGGCCTAAACCTCCCGAACTTATGAATGACCAAGTTGATGATCAAGCTATTATGCCCAAAAAGGAAAGGCTGTATTCTTTGGCAGCATGTGGGAAAACAAAACAGTTCCTCGGAACTGAATTCAGCATTGAACAGATTCAACAGATGTCGCCACAAGACATTTTAAAGTATCATAACAGGTATGAAGCGCAGCTGGGGTCTAGAATGGTGAAAAGTGTGGGCAAACGGTTCTTAGTTTGTACACTAAACTAGTCAGTAGATTTGCTCCCATTGATTCTGAACAAGATCTTACGTATGATTTAACGCAAGATCCAGTTTTAACAAAGTCATTAGAGTCTCTAGGATGTGATCTATACTACAGATTTGGAACATTGTTATCGCCAGCGATCATGGGATTAATAACTTTTAATCATATAGATTTTGTTTCCCTTCAAATGAACGAGCTGGAAAATCAGCAGAATCAGAAAACACTGAATCAGGTGGAGAAAGTAACCAAGCCAGAAAATCAGCAGAAAACGCTGAATCAGGTGGAGGCCATTAAAAATCCTGGGCGTGTTGAAGCAGGAAAAAAATTAGCAGAGTGGAACAGACAAAAAAATTAATGTTACAGAATATGACTCATCATGAAAACATAACACCGCCAACGCCAGAACAAGTTGATTCAATGCCAGCTATAAAAACTCCATGTGATACAAGGGCACCAAAGTCTTCATGGAATATTGAACTTAAAACTGTTGCCATTTTTGGCGCCATTGCTGCTGTTGGGGGCAGTTATTATGGCTATAAAATATATACACAATGGCAACAGAAACGAAAGCTATCAAAAAAATCTGAGCCACTAAATGCAGAAAAAGACACCAGCACGCCAAAACCGCCAATAACAAAGCGTCATTTTGATCCATTTATAATGGAATAATATTTTAAGAACTTAATTTTAAATTTTTTAATAAAAATAGATCATGGCGTATTATAAAATGATAAAGTCAATAAATAAAGACATGGAGTCTATAAAAGACATTTCCATAGACCCAAATTGTAATCAATGCGGTTGCTTCGGATGTAAGACCTTCCTTAAGATCTATGCAGAGAACGCTGAGCAAGACATCCTCAACGATGACACGTTTTTTGAGGCGTGTGTGTACTATATTAGACATCTACTATTTAAGATAAAAACATAGCTTGTATTTTTTGATAATTATAAGATAACTTAATAAGAACTTGGTTGTACTTAAAGGATGACTTAATCAAGAACTTATTAAGAACTTGATCAAGAACTTAATTAAAAACTTAATCAAGAACTTATTAAGAACTTGAAGTAACTTAATTAAAAACTTGGGCGACTTAATTAAAAACTTAATTAAGAACTTGGGGTGACTTGGGGGTGGGAGTGTGTGTGGTGTACACAGAGCTTTATTATTTGTCATGTGTAACACCACTTGGTGCAAGACAGTGCTTGCGTTTTTGTGATGCATTGGCTCTTTTGTTGCAAGTTCAAAGCAGCCGCCAAGTGCACAAAAAAAAAGTTTATACCACACCCCTCCTCTTTTTCATCCAGGCTTGGACTGGCATTGGCAGAGTTACCTAGTGTTTTTTTAAAGTAAAATACTGCTTTGGCAGAGCTAAAAGGCAGCCTAAAAGTTTGTAACGGGGCGTAGACAGCAAAGAGACAAAGCAGCAAAAAAAGTCTGATCTCACTGCTGATAACCTTTGACCGCTCTAGGTGAAGCGGTGGAGCGTTGAAGAAATGGCTTGCCACTGTGACCTTTAACCGCTCTAGGGTAGAGCGCTGAAGAAACAGCTTGCCCCCGTGACCTTTGACCGCTCTAGGGTAGAGCGCTGAAGAAACGGCTTGCCACTGTGACCTTTGACCTCTCTAGGGTAGAGCGATAGTTCTCTCACTGCTGCGGACTTTGAGAGGAGTGTGTTTGGAGTTGAATTGGTTCTTGTACAGGAGTAGTCCAATAATTTCTAATCTCCTCACTGCTTGAAAACATTAAATACAAATCCTTCCTCCTAGCGTAGACTTCTATGAAAGAAAGACCAACTGTAGAAAACCTTTTAGCATATGGATTCAACAAACGAGCAATCTCTCTTAGTTTGCGAGAATATGAAGGGGATATCCCTACATTGCTCTTCAACCACTCATCCCATTTTTGAGTATGCGCCCCACTGTCTTTTTCTTGTGAAAAGGCCTTGAAGGTCTGTTCTAAAAGCCAACCATATTGCAAGTTAAAACACATTGTTGTAGCTTCCTGCCTTTGAAGCTGCCTATACCCCTCCTTCAGTTTATCAATAGCAACAGCAACAGACGTTATTTCCTCTGCCCCAAAAACAAAAACTTCTTTCCTAACTGTCATTCCCACATCAACCTCTTTTGTTTTCAAGTATTGGTGGAGTTCTTCTGGCGCCATCTTTTGTTTTTTTGCTTGCTCTCCATACAAATCAGATAGCTTTCTTTTTGGCGGTTTAGGGAAGACGGGTAGTTTCTTACTTGATGATGGGCCTGCCGCTCTCAACTCATCCAAAGCACTAACAAATTGTGCATGGTACTCAACATGCTCGTCAAGTATTGTCAGCTTAGAAATCTCCCACTGTCTTTGTTCTGCCATGATCAAAATATTATATAAACAAAACCAACCTGCACAAAACCCAGTAAATATCTTCTCACTACACCACACAGTCACTTCACAGGTCTTTCTGCCACACGTATTAAAACTGGCTGTATCTTTGTCAACAATATTGTCTTCAACGAGCCAACAACCCTTCAAGATACACAATTCTGTTCTTCAGTAAACCGGTTACACACCCACCGCACAAGTAAACCGTCCTGCTCGTCCGACTGTCAGCGAAAGAATGTGTGGGTTACCTAGTCATGTGAGCGCCCCGCTGATTGGCCAGGCTGTGACACGCGACGCCACGCGGGCAGTGTTAGCTGATGTCATATGGTGCGATCGAGCAAGCTGGGCAGGAAGGAGTGGGGGTAGGGAGGGAGTGCAGCAGTATTGATTTTTGGCCGAAGACACACCTGCAATGTAAACAGGGAGCACGCCACTGTAGGCGGGAGTATGCTACTGTAAACCAGGGCACATTTTTTTAAATAGTGCGTGTGTGTGGGTGTGTGTGTGTGAGTGTGTGTGTGTGTGTTTGTGTGTGTCTGTGTGTAAGTGTGTGTTTGTGTTTGTGAGTGGGTGCATTTTTGTGTGTTTGTGCATGTGTGTGTGTGTAGTTTGAAGTCTTACTTGTCAGAGACGTAGATATACCAATCCTGGGTTACTTTCGCCCGAACTGGGTGAGGGCGGAAGTGGCCCAGGATTGGTATATCTACGTTCTCTCGGGAATGATGTGTTGCTCACACAATGTTTTCACTGCACGTGAGTCTTGGACCCAAACAACTTGCCACAATGGTTCAATATTGTATATTCACCCCTTTTCACCCGAAAAATCG
>CM031607.1:39117372-39130340 GCA_018398815.1 Conus ventricosus | reverse complement strand
TTTTTTTTCGAATTTTTCTTTTTTGGGCCCATCTGACATCTTTCGTTGTGCGGATTTCCTAGTCTTTAAAAAACAGTGTTGTTATGTTTGAAAAAGCTTTTTCTAAAGTCTGTGGATTTTAGTTTGAGCGTGTTTTTGATGTATTTTTTCATAATGTTCTTGTCAAAAAAAAATTATACGTGAACTGCTCTCAATTTAAAACCCCATGTTTTAAAAAAAAATTTGTAGGTCTTATGCAAAAAATTTTTTTTTTGCCCCAAGATTAGGCACAAGTTTGGCGGTTGTTTTCGCCATTTTTGGGCTTTTGCTGCTAAGGTAGTCATTTGCGGTCATGGATTCCCTGGGATATTCTAATAAAATTCCAAAATGTACCCGCTGTTGATCGGGCGCAAACTGCCAACCATTTAAGCCTTTTGAATTTTTTTTTCGGTTGCTTCTGTGACATTTTAAAGTTGCGAATGGAAGCGATTGCCCCCGCCCAACCCATACAGATTTTTGCGTCAAATTGAAAAATTTTGATTTTACTTGGATCAAGTCGTCCAAGTATTTGTTGTTTCTTTACAGTAATGTCGCCCCATACAAATTTCCCCCACCAATCCGTTTTCAATCATCGAATCTTTGGTAAATAAACAATAAATCAACGATTTTTAGAAAATTTTAAGAAAGCCCCCACTCATCCCGGGCGCAAAAATGTAATGCGCAGGTTTTCCAAACTGTAATTTTTTCATGCAGGCTTTCGTAATTTTCAAAGACGTCCGCCAACAAACATACTACCAAAAGTATGAAATCATGATAGTCTCCCATTTTTTTTCACTCAACTTCTCCCCGATCTGGGCAGGGGTAATGGGAAATCACTGATCCCTTTTCCTTAAGACTAGAAAAAAACCCGTTTTTAGGGGGAAAGTTTCTTCGTAAAACCCTTTCCCAATGTTCAGTATTCTAAGGGGTAAACGCCCTTTCTAACAAAGTTGGGTAAAAATATTTTTCCGTTATTGGGCAGGACTTTAAGGACATAGCCGTGACTCTAATGATCCCTCATGTGCGTAGAGTCAAAAAGCATGTTTTTAAAGGAAAAAATGTACTTTTCTGATGACTGGCAAGTGTTCCTTAAGGCGTCGGTTACTGTTTAATAAAAGGGTGAGAGTCGTAGCCTGAATTTTTGAAAAAAGAGGGTAATTTTCCTGTTTTTGGGTAAACCCTTTTTGTTGAAGTTTTGCATTTGTTGTGTGTGCCCCTCTAACTTTCCGCTAATGTTATGGCTCTTCTTTCGGTTTGGTTTCTTTGGGGGGCTTCACTGTTAAAATTGTTCTAAACCGGGGGCAAAAAGGCCGCCCCAAAAACCAACAGTGATGGCTGAGAATACTGTTGTTGGTCTTCGGGCGTATTAATTTAATTTTAAATTATTGAACAATCATTAGCACTTCTGCTGCTTTTTAGAAGTTTTCTGCAGCATCCGGCCCTCTATGCAATTTGGGGAAGGGGCCCATCCGCCCCTGACAATAACGGGGAAAATGAAAAAATCTGGGTTTACTTCTAGGCTTTTTTAGGAAGTCTCGTGGGGGTCCTTCTAGGAACAAGAGCGATTCGAATCTGCGAAACAAATGGGGACTAGTTTGCATCGTTTCCGTTCTTAAAACTACCTTTATGCCTTCTGGGGCGAAATTTAAATTTTGTATTACAATCAACGGGGTTGTTACAATGTTTTTTTTTTGTTCAAGCGCGGGCTTACCGAGGGAATTCTTGTTAAACATTTTCTCAAATTCTTGTTTTTTTTTTTGTTTTGAAGTATGCCCTTTTAAATCTACTCTTTGTTCGTATCAATGTGTAATGCGGTACCCCCCGGGTGAAAAACATCAGAGAAAGTAAACGATTTTTGTCGGTTCGCCTCGTTGGGCTGTTCGGGGACACTCTGAGGGGCTGTAATTTTTTTCCCTCATCCTGTGAACTTAACGTTATTGGTGTGTTTTGTTCTTAAAACTTTTAAATTTTTTGTCCACGTAACGGAAAGGATATTCCCTAAAGTTAAGATCATTGTTGAAAGGTTCTTTTAGACACTTCTCTGCGTTTTTACAACCGAGCAGCCTTGCGAAACACCCACATGAACATTTTTTTGTCTGTATTCTTTTTGTTAAAAATGCTCTTTTTGCTACAATGCTGGAGGTAGTGGAATGTACCCCTTACCCAATCGGTGATACTTAGCCTGTTTTTAATCTGATCTCTAAGACTTCCCCCTCTGACCAACCGAGCCTCTCATTTGGTTTTCAGGGCCACATCAAACTGTGTAAGCGTTGTCTCCCCAACTGGGTTTTTAAGTCTTTAGAAAAAATAGTTTTGTTTGTTGAGACCAGCTTCTAGATTTTCTTCATTTATGTTATATAGTCTTTAAAACAGCAACATTACTTTAACTGGGGTTTTTTTTTTTTTAGTTTATTTGGGAAATTTGGGAAAAATAGCATGACCAAAACTTGCCCGTACGTTTGCGGGATAAATGACTTTAAAAATATCTTAAAAAGTTTTTGATAAATTTCTTCCTTACGCATTGTTTCAAAAATTCGTCGGGCCCTTTTCATATATCTTATCCCCCCGGTTTCTTTTCTAATCAAAATTTTTAAAATTAAAAAATACTTAATCCGAATCAATATAAAGGGTTTTTTTGTGTTTGGGGCTCAAAAACTAAGTTAAACACCCTTTGGCGTTGTTAATGTGAGCTTTTAAAACAGGTTAAAAATTTTGTTTTTTTTTTTTTAACTTTCCTTTTTATCTGCTCGTGTCTGGCGTTGAGAAAAACTTGTCCTTCCCTTTCTTTAAGATAAAACTTTTGTTTTTGTAGTCATTAAAATCAGCCTGTAAACAAAAATTCTTCTCCGGAGTTTGAGCAGCTGTGCTTTTTTTAATTTAATTTGAAGGAATAAGTTTAGCTGTTAATTGAACCTAGGTGTGCTTTTGGAGTTTAGTTTTTAATTTTTTCTAGCGCACCTCAGTAATAAAACACGGGCCCAAGAGCTAAAGAAAACCACCTAAGGTAAGCGGGGGTGCCCTATGCCCGTTGCTAAGGGACAACATCTTTCTGCCGATAGAGGTTTATAGTCGATCTCCAGTTTTAAACTGGGAACAGCAAAAAGGCAGCAAAATACCTTCTTTTGGGTTTGCTGTTTTTTAAAAGGGTCTTGTTTAGTTTTTGCAGCATTTGGTAATTTTTGGTAATCTAAAGGTTTTTTGTCAGGGGTTTTCTAGCCAGAATTCCCTACTATTCTTCTTTGGGTGCTGTCAAAAAATTCTCAACAGACATGTTTTTTTAAAAAAAAAAAAAAAATTTTTATTGATTCTTTTAATTGTTATCTTGAAAATTCGCTCGATCATAATTAAAAAAAAAATGTGCATTAAGTGGTTTACCTCTCTTTTTCTTACAATTTGAAAAGTTTTTTACGTCTTTAACCCTTCTGCCACTTCCTGAACTGATTATCCCTGCTGACCTTAGGTCAATCCATAAGCCCTATTTCGTTTTAAATTCCGAGTCTAACATTGTGAGGTGCGATTTTTAGCCAAGGGCATGTTGGATTCTACACCTCCCACCCCCCCAAAAATTTTCCTTATTCGCAAAATGTTATAAGGGTTTTAAACCGCTAGCGTAGATTTGGTTAGGACTCCCTCAATCGAAAATTGTACTTTTGTTATTTTAGGATTTAAAAACTTTTCCTTTCCCCTTTTTTAATGGGTTTTTCACTTCACACAGCAATAAAACCTTTAGCGATCTTGCTGCGACACAAAAATAAAATTCCATATAGCTGGCCCTTTCTTCTGGGGTATTTTGTATGATAAATTTATCTTTCGTAATTTTTCTAATTTTCTGATATTGTTGCTCAATTGCCTTGCTAAAATTTGGGTTGTAACAACGTCAAAATCTAACAGATTCGAAAAGCGAAATTTTCTTCGGTGTCGTGATCTGATAACGCGTTTTTATTTCATTAAAAGTTAGTTCATAAGAATCTGTCTTTTAAAACTCCCTTTAAAAAAGGCGCATGCGCTTTTAAAACCCCAAAAACTAAGGAAGGGAAAGCGATTTCCATACGCAAAATTTAAGCACATGCTTTTTGCGTCTGGGGTTTGCATTTCGGGTCATTCGTGTTTTAGTCCATCATCATTTTCAATTTCCCGAACGCAAGATCAGCCCTTTATTTTCGGTTACCCCAAAATCAAAAGGTTTTAAAAAAATTTCTGCATTGTGTAAAAAAATATTTTTTTGCCCTCAAGTTTTTTTTGAAATTTTTTTTAAAAGATTGCCCGTCCGATTTTGGACAACTGCCCGTTTGGTCTGTTTCGATTCGGTTTATTTTTAAAGTGAACGGGCCTGGGACAATCACTTCATCTGCTCCCAGGGCTGGAAATTTAACAGTAAGAATTTTTTCCGCATCAAAAGTGATGGGGTTATTTGGAACAGTAAATTCCTTTATTTTCCCCTTTACGCCAAAGGGTTCTTTTATCTTCTATACGGTCAAGAATTGAACCATTGCTTTCGACATTTTTTATAAAACAAAATAAAAAAGTTAAAATTTTTTAAACATGGCAGGCATTGAAGATTAGATGTTCCCGATCTGGAGCGAATGATGAAATGATCCTTTGTACCATCGCCAACCCCCTCCTTGCGTCGGAATTAACGAAAATAAGGTTTTGACATTTTACCAAAGTTTAGGGCCCTTTAACCTCCCGAATTTAAGCCCCTGGATTTTGTAAAAGATGTGAGGCCCTTTTTATTTTAAAGACAATCAGGAAAACGTTTCGTTTAAGGGGTAACGAGACTAAACAAAGTTTTTGGCTAATAAATTAGACAAAGATTTGGGGGGGAAATCGAAATCCCTTGGTTACTAAACAAAATTGTTAAGGGCGTTGCTAAACTTCAAAACACACTCAAGAATCCCAACAGTAACCAAAAACAAAAATGGAACTTCAAGATTTTAAAACAATCAGCAAATAAATTTTAAAAATGAAAAGAAGCAAAACCAGTTTGTCAGAAAAAACGACCAAAACATCCCGACTCCGCAACACCCCCGCGAATCGAGGCCCTTTATCGTGCTTGAGAACTGTTAGAACGAATTAACAAACAGTAAAGCAATATGATGAACTAAAGAGGATATGAAAAAGAAAAAGAAAACTCCTGAGGTGATGAGCCCCCTTTGGACCCGTGATAAAAAAGAATAACCCCAAAGACTAAAAAATTTTGAAGAACGGGGAAAATAAAAGTTTTGTCTATACCAGAAAAATACGAACTCAATGACCGATAAGGAAAAAAAATCCGAAGAATTTTATTGAAGACACGACACTAGCGAACGAAAAAAAACACTTTTAGAAAAGCAGGGTAATTAGCCACTTTTAAAAGGCCTTAGGTTTGCAATAAGACGTGGTGTTAGATTAAGGGGGGTGGTAAATCCCCCGTGCTCCAAACGCCCTCCCTCCAACCCCCTGATAAAAACAGGGGAAAAAAAAACTTACCCTCTTGCGGGTTTATTAAAAAAATTTTCCAGTAAAACTATAGAGCTTTAACAGGGATATTTAGGGGGTATTTTTAGTGGCTTTTTCTACTGCAAGCAAGTAGTTGGCTTTTTGGTGAGCACTTATGGGCATTAGTTCTCTTAAAGTGGGTTAAATTGTAAAAATAAAGACCGGTAACCTAGGCCATTAATACAAAAACAAGTGCTGTTTTTATATTTATGGTCATTATTTTTTTTGACTTCGTGGGCTTCGTGTACTTCGTGGTCTTCAAGGCCTTTGGGGTTTGGGCCTTGGGGATTGGATGACTTATTCTTGGGGGGTCTCTTTTTTTTTATTGTTTGTAATATTACGGCTCAGAATTTAGTCGTTTTTTCCCATTTCTGTTCAGCCCCCGCCACAAGGATTTTATTATTGTGTTTTTATTTTCCCATCTGGAGTCTGGGTCAGAAGGTAGCAAGTATAAAACCAGTCCAACAGCAAAGTTACTTTTGTCTTTCAAATTGTAAAACTTTTGGTACCTTTTAAAACTTTAAAGGGAAATCAACTGTAAATTAAAAAGGTCCTTAAATTTTCCAAGTATGTTTTTTTTGGGATCAAAACCCGTAAAGGGTCGTTATGTGATCTTGCCCTTGCTTCGAACCCAGCAAACCCAAAACGTAAGTACGAATAGAGTCGTTTTTTGTTTTTCCTCTTTGTTAGGCCCCCAGAAGTGTCTAAGATAAATGTTTCCATGCTGTTTTATGCTCTTGCTCTATGGACCCGAGGTGAACGCCTGTCCTGAAGAGAAAGATGTGTAAGGAGGATTCCAGTCATAGTTATACTTTCTGTGCACGCCCCAAAAATAAGGGGTGCCTAAGCCATGATTAAGGTCCAACTTTTGTCTAAAGTCTTCCTTAACATTAATATTAAATTCGTTACAGATCCTTCAAAAGCCTTCATGTCTATTCTGTTGCTGAAGGGATTAAACGGTTTGTCATTTGGCAATGGTGCTTGCAGTTCAGTCAAAATACGTCTGAAGGTGTAATAAAAATGAAATCTATACACTGACCTCACCAAAGGATCTGGATGATTTAAATGATCAGCATACGAACACCCACTCCCAGTTGTTGCACAAAACACAGCAAAGTTTAGCTGGTTCTGATAAAACTGCATCGGATGGCTGAACCACACTTTCGCGATGTAGTCTTTTTTAATAGGGGGTTAAGATATCTGTTTAATGGCGTACTCACCTTTACTTGAAAGGTGTCAGTCTGGGTCACAGAAATGTCAAGAGTATCAGTTGTTATATTTTTAAGATTGTAGTGCGGCCCAACAGAATATTTGCATCAGTATATTTAAATGCGCTCATTTTTAAATTTGTTTTAAAAAATGTTTGTAACAATAACAACACAAGACAGTCCTTCGTTTTTAGAGTATCTATTGATAACGAATGCGGAACCCGAATGATTGCACTCCATGAAATTTTTTACAAAGTCGTATGGTTTAATATAACTGAATCCAAGAAGAATAATAAGATTAAAAAAGTTGACAAATAGAGGAAACTTAGTTAGCAAGTTAACAATACCTGATGGTTATTACGGTTTTGCTCATTGAAAGAAGCAATGAGAAACTTAGACATTACTCTCAAACTAACAATGCAAATCTAAAAACAATGTTAACATTCAAGCCTGAAAAAGAAGAAGTAGGTTACATTTTTGATGGTGAGCTAGCTAAAATGTTAGGCTTTACAACAGCCAATCGAGACATTCATAGTTTAGTGTTACGCTAGACAAAACTACTTATGAGGGAGAAAATCCGCTCGATCTTGCATTACATTCATTAATCTATGTTCATTTGGATGAGTTGAGCACTGATGAAAACTTATATGATGGAAGGCCCTCAAATGTCTTAAGAGCTCTTCCATCAGGGAAAGCTGCATATTGCGATTATGAAATTATACAATTCCCTAATTTACAGTTAAAGATTAGTTTGTGGGAGGGTCAGATCATTTAATATAAAGATCACAGACAAAACAGGGAAAGTTGTAAAATGTGATAACCTGCACATTGTTTTGGAAATAAATAATAAGTTGTACTAAAAATAATGTCACGAGACCAAAGAACCGGGAGTTACATTAGCGCCTGTAAGGTGTATAACCTTAGAATTAAAAGACCTTGCAACGTTGCGGACTTTGAACAGAACGGTGAGATAGGCGCTTTGTATGGTTTGAGTACACTAAAGATGGTGATTATAAACGCAAAGAGGTTGGTGACAACAAAAAGTTTCCTAAACTAGAACAACTACGCAATGTAGAAGCAAATAATGCTGGCCAGTATGAATATAAAATAGTTCGAAAACCTGACAGCAAATGGCACTTAGAACCATATTTAGAATGGGGACATAAAATTTGAATTCATAAGCCCATTTACATTTTTTAGCCGTCAAAAAAGTTTCAGAAAAGCAATCAACTCTGGCCCCTTTTACATGTAAGTCTTATGCCAGAGGACAATAGTCGGAAAGAGATTGAAATAACGCCGTATGGGAAAAAACAGTACATCCTCCACAGAAGAGAAACGGTTTTAAAGGAAGCTTCTACAAAATTACAGTTCTTTCCACATAGGAAATTAGGAGACACGTTCACAATGATATTTGAAATTTCTGTCTTTAAAGATGTGGAGAGGGATGGGGTTGTGGGCGTTAGTGACGTCCTTATAAAAGGAATTAATATTAGCTGGCAAAACTTAGACGTTAAACGTCTTAAAGTTACCATCGTCGTTCTTCACAATGGTGAGGATATTAAGACCATAACAACAAGCAACAAAATCAATGTTGACTTAATAGAAACAATCTTACAGAACTGAATTGGATTAATGTTACACATTTAGGCCTCATAGGGTTTTATTATACTGAACAAGTTTTGACGGAGAGTAATGATAAAAAATAATAACTGGATTAGATTAAATTATGTTTATAAAACTATGGAGCAGACAACTTTGGTGTCAATGCCGATGTTAAACTTTATGATAAAATCCCCTCATTGTTCAATGATTTGTGGGCAGACTGGCTGTGGAAAAACAATATTTGTCCTCGACCTATTACAAACAGTTTATCGTTATAATTTTTGATCATATATGATTTTCTGCCCAACACTTAAATGGAACAAAGCATATAATGATAGAAGGTTTTTTATGGGCGGATGATGACATATATTTAATTAATCCCAGCAATAAGCTGAGTGAGTGTTTAGAACACTTTTATAAATTGTTTGAGGGAACGCAGACACTATTATTATAGATGACTGTTCGGCAGAAAGAGACATAGTTAAAAAAGAGAAACACTTTGTCAAAACTGCTTTCAGTGGAAGACATGCTGGGATAAGGTGTGGATTTTATGTCAAAATATAACTCAGTTTTAAAAGACTTTAGAGAACAGTAAAGACGTAGTTTATTTCAATGAAAGACAGAGACGCATTTGATGAATGTATGCGCGAAAATGATGTTATTGAAAATGATCAGGAAAAACACAGGATTAGCAAAAACTGAAATCTGAAAAGTTTAGTAAATTAGTATTGAAAACGGATAACCCTACACAGATGTTTGTTTGTAAAAAAATCGTTATTTTTATTGATATTGAAGTCTACTTGTCAGAGAACGTAAAAAAGCCCGGTCTAGAGTCAGCTGGTTCGAAACTGGTTGAGACCGGCTGAGCTAGAACCGGCGTTTTTACGTTCTCTAATATGTATGTAGCCCATTCCAAAATCTAAAGTTAAACTAGATCAGCTTTTTTCTTGTTTTCTTACACATGAAAGTAAAATCCAAAACTATAGCCAACGCAAGTGGTTGAAGATCATGACTTAAAAGAAACGATCTAGTAGGAGCAGATAAGATCAAGGAAATGAAGAAAATGAAATAACACACTAAATAACAAAATTTGCATCCGTTCCAAAAAGCATTGAAAGATTTTGTCCCAAAACATCAGAGCCCGAACTTAAAAAAAAGAAATGTTCTGTTCATTTTTTTTTTTATCAGACTGGTTTCCTCCATTGATATTTCCCTTCCAGGGATAGCGATGATTCATTGAAAAAGAAAAAAGTCTAGGTATGTCTTGTAAAAGTTCCGGCTCTGATGGTTTGGGGACAGAATCTTTCAAGTGCTTTTGGAAACGGATACACATTTTACTAGTAACAGCATTAAATGAAGAATTCAGCCGGGTGAAACCATCAACAGCCTAAAAGGAGTGTATATTAGAACGGCAAATGAAACAAACTGCGGCGTTACTGAAACACGACAAAAAAGCAGAAGAGCACACAAAACAAAGTGTGAAGTAACGACGATTTATTGCACGACACAAAACAGGACAAGAAATTTTCGGCAAAATGCCTTCCTCAGCGACAAACAAAAAAAGTTCAACATAAACATGCAGGGAAGTATTGTGCATGTTTATGTCTGAACTTTTTTGTTTGTCGCTGAGGAAGGCATTTTGCCGAAAATTTCTTGTCCTGTTTTGTGTCGTGCAATAAATCGTCGTTACTTCACACTTTGTTTTGTGTGCTCTTCTGCTTTTTGTCGAGTGTATAGTTATAAATAATCCGACATGATAACCTAAAGAATTTGTTAAAAACTGGCGACCGATTTCTGTATTTAAACAGCATTTATAAAGTAGGGTCATTGTGCCTTGCTAACAGGATAGATAAGTTTTCACCTCAATGATAAATATGCATCAGACATGATTCATCCCTAGCAGACATCTTTTGGAGAACAATAGAATAATTTATGACATAATCAATTTTCTCACCAAAAACAACTTTCCAGGCCTTGTTCTTCAGTTGAGTTTGAAAAGGCCTCTGATTCGTTAAACTGAAACTTCATGTATACAGTCATGCACTCTTGATTTTTGTAAAGGTATAATTCAGTGCATTGAAACATTCTATGGCAACTTTGAGGCAACAGTAATAGTGAATTGGTCGGTAACATCATGATTCTCAATTGCGTGCTGATATTGCAAAGTGACTCACTTTCTCGTAACGTTTTTGTAATTTGTGCAGATGTTTTTGCAACAAGGATTACAGAAGACATAGCATTTAAGGTATCAAAATTGGAGTCGTTGAACCAAAACAGATCACACTGTTTACAGACCATGCACAACTTATGAACAGGACAAAAAGAGTCTTTCAAAAGTCTATAGAAATGTTGATTACGTTTAGCTGCATACTTAGCCTGTTCGTCAATGAAGATAAAACAGAGGCATTTGGGCTAGAAATAGAAAAAAAATCCCAGACAAAATCTACGCGTCGCTTCAAAATATGACATGGAATCCAAATCAGTTTAAACGTATTAGGCATATGGTTTAGTCATCACTTAAAGATGTTGAGAATGATTATACAGAAAAACTTAAAATGAAAGCCTTACTTAACACCTGGATAAGAGACTCGTCACGTCACGAGGTAGAATAACAGTTTTGAAATCACACATTCTTACAAAACAAAACTTGTTTCTCTATGGTTGATGCTACCATATCCACCAGAGGACTTGATAAGAAACTCATCAGACATGATACTTCAGATTTATCTGGAACAACAAACGCACAGAATAAGCAGAAAGACAACAATCAAGGAGGCAGAAAATTGTGTCTTGCTATGCCAGACTTAAAAACACATATGTTAGCTTTGCAATTAACAAGGTTGCGAACATTGCACCACAGTGGTGATAAATGAAAGAAAAAGTATAATATGCAGCATTTCACAGTTATCCAACAACTAGAACATATGGGTTCTACGTTTTTTGCCTGTCAAAAAATAAATGCCAACTCATTCTGGCAAGATGTCTTCAAAGCACATAAAGCAACGTTTTGCGAAACTGAACCCCAAAGCTCTAGAGATCTGTTAGCAGAATCAGTGAATTAAAATGGCAAATCACAAGTGGGTGCTAGAGTGATCCTGCACAAGTCATGGTCTCAAAAGGGTATCAACAGATTGTCTGATCTATTCAAAGAAGATTGTACATTGACCACGCACAAGGATTTAAAAAAAGAAAGAAAATACAGTGTCGATGCCGACTTTATAAAGTGCCCTGGTGTATATCGTCAGTTAAACAGTGTATCAGAAAACTGAAAAGCATATGAGTGATTATCTGCTGAGTAAAATGATGATTGCACATAGGGTAATGTTGCTTATAGCCCAGCCGACCGCAAAGGGCCATATCAGGGCTGTCACGAGGTTAAAATCAACTCACAAGTCATCAAAAAAGACTATATAATTCCCTAAATAGAAAATACGGCACAGACCATTATTCATAAAATTCCGATCTCCTGTGTTACTTGTCCGTCTGCGTCTTTCTCTCTGTCTGTCGGTCCTCTCTCTCCTCTCTCTCTCTCTCTCCTCTCTCTCCTCTCTCTCTCCTCTCTCCCTCTCTCTCTCTCTCTCTCCTCTCTCTCTCTCTGTCTGTCTCTCTATGTCTCTCTCTCTCTCTCTTTCTTCCCATCCTCTGTGTGTGTGTGCTTGTGTTTATGGTGAGAAAGAGAGAGAGAGAGAGAGAGAGAGAGAGAGAGAGAGAGAGAGAGAGAGAGAGAGAGACGGAGAGACAGAGGGAGCGAGAGACAGAGGGGGGACAGACAGAGGGAATGTTTAAAAGTCGATATGGAAGGAGCCGGGAACACGTTGGTCTGGTGTGTTTATGGCGTATCAGTTCCCATCACGATATAAAACCGTGTAACAAAACAGAAGACGGAAATGTTGGTGATGGCGTACGTGGAGAGGACGTCAATGAAGATGGCCAAATCGTTACATGCTGGTAGTGAAGCAGACCAAGCCTTGTTAGTGAGGTTGTAACTCTTCGTAATGCTTTAAAATGTAAACCCCACACTGTTCGGATCGTATGTTGGTTACCATGGTTTTCGTGTCATTCCAGCTGGTTTTACTACGAAGTATCTCTTCCTCTCTTGAACACCCATCTGTTTCCTTCTCATTCTCTCTGTCTCTGTCTGTTTGTCTCTGTCCCTCTCTGTCTCTGTGTCTGTCTGTCTGTCTGTCAGTCTGTGTCTTTCTCTCTCTCGTGCTTGCTTGCTCTGTCTGTCTGTCTGTCTGTCTCTGTCTCTCTCATTGTGCGCACGCACGTCCACACGTGTATGCTCGCGCTTGTGTGTGTGTGTGTGTGTGTGTGTGTGTGTGTGTGTGTGTGTGTGTGCGTGTGTGTGTGTGTTCATGTGCGTACGCGCGCGCGCGCGCGCGCGCGTGTGTGTGTGTGTGTGTGTGTGTGTGTGTGTGTGTGTGTGTTTAAGATGGTGCAGGGAGCTGAGTCTGCATGTCTGTCCTCGTATATTGTCGATCTAGTCGATCCCATAGACCACACCACCACCACCCCCACCCCCACCGGCGGCCCCCTCCCCTGCCATACCACATCCACTAACGCCATTTCTCTCTCTGTTCCCTCCATTCACCAAACCCAACCTCCTTGCCCTTTCCAATAAAAACGCGGTTTAAAGTATAAGAAACAGAGAGCAGGCTG
>CM031607.1:39107372-39112372 GCA_018398815.1 Conus ventricosus | reverse complement strand
ATTACCGGCCTGTTTGGATGGCTAATGCCCCCGGTCCGCTGGATGTCGGCCTCGAGGAGTGGCTGGACCAGGTATTCACCGACGAGTCTTGGCCAGAACCGGATCTTTGTTAATGAATGGTTGTGTGTAAGCGGCATAAATGGAGTGAAGTACCCTTTGCAGCAGCTTGCAAAGAGTCTTGGTGTTTTCCCGAGATCCTTCTGAAAATATTTTCATATCTAGACGTGCTGTCATTGCGCCGATGGAGCTTAAGTATGCAAGCTCTTGGATGACCTGTATGAGCAGCGCAGGTCATTGCGGGTTCTACACAAATATCACAGTAGACTGTCTTTCATGGTTACCTTTCAAATCTGCTCATCAGATTATCGGAAGAATTAGGTTGGGTAAAAAAAAGGGGTCAACAAAGAGCTGTTATATGTACTTCCTCTCACTGAAAGATTTGTTTATGCCCATATTAAAATAACATCACTATTACTTCGACGTTGTTTTACTTATATTTATCTTTATGTAATTTCTCACTATTGATGTGTTTTATATGTGCATGTAATATCTATACAGAATTGAGTAATCTAGTAATGGGTTTAGAGTTAGTGCAATATTACAGTGTCGAACAATCTAGTAATGGGTTTATGATTAGTGCAAAGTAATACGAAACAGGTTGAAAGCAGAGAGTGGGATAGAGAAAGAGCACTGACTTAATATTCTGATTTAAATGTGAATTTTTTTTATCAGTATGTGAGAATCACACATCTGTTTCTGGTTGTCTATTCAGAGATGTTTATTCAGAGAGACTCGACTAACTGCCCATTTATTCATCTAATGGTTGCACAGACGTGCCAATAAAGCATTTCTTAGCAATTCCAGTTTCCTGAATACATATATATAGATAGTGTAGAAGTATATCTTCACTGTTCACTACATATATATACATCTATTCTTATTCATTTCTCATACGTATTGTTTTCCATTCTCCATATTCTAGCTAGGTCTATATATTTCACTATATATAGCCATGCGTAGTTCTAGAAATTATGGGGGCAGAGGTGGTCGTCCATCCTCCGAGACATACTATGGGAGAGAAAGGGGTGCTCAATATTTCAGTATGCACTCCCGTGACTCTGAGTACCAAGCAGTCCTTTTCAGGACGAGGTGGATTTTCTCAGCGTCGGGGCCAGCGACAGAAGGAGAGGCCAGCGACAGAAGGAGAGACCAGCTCCACCACGCCAAAACGCTCCAATTCCTTCCGGTGTAAAAGGAGATTTCCTCTCCGCACCAAAAGCTGTCGCAGAACCGTCTGAACTGCACAATACCTTCCTTGTCATCAAATATAGATACACCACAGTCTATAATTCTGCGGTGTTTTCACCACTAAGACTTGAAAACCAGAACCCAACAACATCTCAAAAAATCCAGCGAAGAGCAGAAAGGTAAAATGAAGAGAAAGTGCGGTAAGGAAATAAGTTGTTGAAAAACGAAAATTATTATTTTTTTTTACAGAGAATTAAATGTGGAGGGAAACAGTTGAGCCTAGGCTTGAGGATCCGTTTAAGGATGCAAGGGAGGTCACAAGGTGTCAACGGTCAGCTCTACGTTTAGTAATCCAAGCATTGTCAGTCACATAAATGCTGACAGAGCTCAGGATTTTGCAAAGCAGCATTTCGTTTTCTCTCTCTCTCTCTCTCTCTCTCTCTCTCTCATTCTCTTATATATATATATATATATATATATATAATATTTTTTTTTTTTTTTTTCTTCATATGTCTGGCTATCTGTCTATATATTGCTATAACTTGCAAATTAGGATTTGGAACCAAGCCAGAAAGAACACTTTCATCATTCAGTTTTGCTCATCTTCTGAACATTCACGCAAGCAGTCACAACACACGCACGCACACACACACACACACACACGCGCGCGCGCGCGCAGTCACACACACACGCACATGCGAACGTGTGCGCGTATGTTCGCTCGCTCTTACCCACACACATATACACATGTGTGCATGTGTACGCCCACACCGACACACGAGCGCACACACACGCATACACATAAGCGTACAAATGCACGCACATACGCACACGCCCACATACAAAGACACACACACATACACACAGATATGTACACATATAGCCTTTATGCAGATACATGTGCTCACACAAACCCACAAATTACACACACACTTCTGCACACACCCCTTTTCAATACAACAACAATAAAGGGGATATCATAGGAACGTTAAGGAGTAGAAGATGCGAAAGAAACAAAGCTACAGCCAAACGAATCGTTCAGCCCCTTTGGTGGAATGTAGACACAGAAACAGCCTGGAAAGATAAGAGAAACGCCAGTCTGTCAGAATCTGGCGGTGTGGGCGGCGTAAATGGAGTGAAGCCCCCTTTGCAGTGGCTTGTGGAGTCTTGGTGTTTGCCTGGTGAAAGTGGTGATGACCCATCACTACTGTAGATAGGCTGTTATGAAGAGAACACAATTTTGCATGGATTCTTTTTCTTTTCTTTTTTTTTTCTCTCTCCCCCTCTGCTCTCTCTCCCCCTCTCGCTCTATGTCTGCCTGTCTCTTTCTGTCTGTCTGTCTGTCTGTCTGTCTCTCTCTCTCTCTCTCCTCTCTCTCTCTCTCTCTCTCTCTCTCTCTCCTCTCTCTCTCTCTCTCTCTCTCTCTCTGTCCTTCTCACTTTTCCAGTTAGATATAGCGAAAAGACAAAATGTTGCTGTCGTGTTATCATCAGATGATGAACTTGTAATTAAATCAGTTGCGAAATTCATCGCAGAAGCATTGAAAATTAGACAGATGGAGGATAGTGAAATTTAAAATAATGCATTATAAGAGATACCTGAATGAATATTATCATTCATCGCAAGTGGAAGAGATCAGTAAGATATACATTGTCATCATTTGATCGAGTGGATGGTGGAGTCAGTCTGGTATTTGTTTGTTTTTTCTAATTGCATTACTCCTGTGCGTGAGGACATAAGGAAATGTTATGAATTTATTTGTTTTTAACCTTTGATTTGGTGCACACTAGGAATGAATGTGTACTATTTGTTTGCAGGAAAGGAAGAGGGAAATGTTATTGTTCTGTTACCTCTACCCCCCCCCCCCCCCCCCCCCCCTTGTCAAAAGACCTGTTTGGTAATGACAACAAACTATCAAAGTGTCAGAAGTGTCTCTCTCTCTCTCCCCCGTTTCTCTCTCTCTCCCCTTTTCTTTCTCTGTCTGTCTCTTCCTGTCTCTCTCTCTGTCTGTCTCTTCCTGTCTCTCTCTCTGTCTGTCTCTTCCTGTCTCTCTCTCTCTGTTTGTCTCTTCCTGTCTCTCTCTCTGTTTGTCTCTTCCTGTCTCTCTCTCTCTCTGTCTGTCTCTTCCTGTCTCTCTCTCTGTCTGTCTCTTCCTGTCTCTCTCTCTGTTTGTCTCTTCCTGTCTCTCTCTCTCTCTGTCTGTCTCTTCCTGTCTCTCTCTTGTCTGTCTCTTCCTGTCTCTCTCTCTGTTTGTCTCTTCCTGTCTCTCTCTCTCTCTGTCTGTCTCTTCCTGTCTCTCTCTCTCTCTCTCTGTCTGTCTCTTCCTGTCTCTCTCTCTCTCTGTTTGTCTCTCTGTGTTTCTGTTTAGTTCTCGTCTGCCTCTCTCTTCATAGTCTTAGGAAGGGGAAAGTAGGAATCCATGACAATGTCTCCTGTAGATTCAATGAAATGAACTGTCGTCCACATCGATCATCGATCACTTCCCGTTAACCCCCCCCCCCCTCCCCGCCCCCCGCTTCCCTCCCACCCAGTCACCCACCTCCTCCCCTTCCCGCATCCCCTTTCTGACCTCCACATACCTCTGGAAAATGTGTTCCACTCACTCATCCTTCCTGCCTCATTCCTCTCAAGCAGAGGAGAAAAAAACACACGGAACAGGGAGTGACATGGTTGTCCTTTCCATTTTTAGTGGCTGTGGTTTTTCGTTTTCTTGCCCTGATCAAGACCTTCGATCGTCGCCATTACCGGCCTGTTCGGATGGTTAATGCCCCGGTCCACTGGATGTCAGCCTCGTGGAGTGGCTGGACCAGGTATTTCACTGAGGAGTCTTGGCCAGATTCCTTGGCCGGAAATGACGTCCCTCTGGCCTGGGCCGGGGTTTGGATCTTCAGGGGTGAATGTCGGTGTAGGCGGCGTAAATGGAGTGATGTCCCTTTTGCTGCAGCTTGGAGAGTCTTGTTTTGCCTGGTGAAAGTAGTGATGACACATCACTACGACATAACGACAGCAACAACAATAACGACAACAACAACAACAATAAAAATGATAATAATGATATTTATAATAAGAATGATAATGATGATAATATAATATAATAATAATGATAATACAACAACAACAACAACAACAGTAATAATAGTAACAATTAAAAAGGCGCAAGTCTGAAAAAAAACACGTCTCACTGGTGGGACATTCAATGGACAGACAGATATACCGCAACTTCGCACTTGCCCCCTACCCCCCCCTCCCCCTCCCCCTCCCCCCTCCCTCGCCCGCTCTTCTCTCCACCATAGTATAGTACGCGGAATATACGACGCGCGCAACCACATATACCATCTACCACCACCACCACCACCACCACCACCGCCCCCCCCCCCCCCCCCCCACCATCATACAAGCACGCGCGATCCCGGACCGCTGACAAGACAGCTGGCCCACTCCCTCCTTCCATCCACTCCGGCACACCCACTGGCGCCAAAATCCCACGGCTACGAAGCCGAGAACGTCATGAATCCATGGCGCACCCCAGAATGTGTCTTGTCTCATGGCGCGTCATCAGCGCATTACCCGATGACTATCAACAACAAAAAACCAAGACGAATCAACATATCCGTCCAAAGAAAACAAAGAAAACACGCACACAAGAAAACCCCAATCCACATGTCCAAAACCAACAACAACTTCAAACAAATGTCCCAGAAACACACACACACACACACACACTTGCATGCACGCAGGTACACACACACAAA
>CM031607.1:39084872-39102372 GCA_018398815.1 Conus ventricosus | reverse complement strand
TCTCTTCTTTCCTTCCTTTTCTCTTTTCCTCTCTCCCCTCTCCCCCCCTCTCCCTCCCCGCACATTTAACACAGCACACCACACCACACACCATACACAGACAAAACACACACACACACACCCCACACACACGCACACGCTTTATGCACAGTAAAAACCATGCAGCACGCCCCCCCCCAAACACACACACAACACACACCCACAACCCCCTTGCCCCACCACATGCACACAACCACACACACAACACACACCCACACACACACACACCCACCACAAAACACAGTGCAACCCGAGCGGCTCTTTTGCACCTGTGGGGCTTCCTAGTTGTGGCAAAAAATCAAAAAACCCATCCTCGCGGCTTACTGCGTTTGTCTTTCCCGGGCCAAAGTCGCGCGGGAAAACTTGCCCTTTTTGCGTCAGCAAAGTCACGAATTTTCTAGCGCAGGACCCCCACGCCCCAAAACACTACTACCGGGGCAAGGGGCCCATTTACCATGGCTTCAAATTAAAACGGAGGCTTTGTTTACAGAGGACCAATTTTGTTATGGGGGAAACATAGAAATACACGCTTATGTGGGTTTAACAAAAAAAAATTAGGGAGCGCTTTTTTTTACCTTTAACCAAAGAGCGTATTGCGTTTTTAGAAGGTGGGGTGAAAGAAAAACGAGAACAAAAAAGATAACTACACACTCCCTTGAAAGCTTGTTGGTTCCACAAAAGAGTTTTAAAAAAAGTTTGGGCAATATTACTAAAAGATTTTTTTTGGGGCTTTAAAATTTTTTTAAACTGTTGACAAAATGTTTCCATTTTACAAAGTGGTCTCTTTTACTAAAATTTGGCGAAAAAAAAAACTTCCCATGCTCTGATTAGGGGCACTCCCTTGAAAGGCCCAAAACAAGTTTAAAAAGATAAAAAAACCAACTGAGAAAATGAGGTGAGGAGGGTGGGGTTTAAAAACTTTTTTGGCAAAAAGGAAAGAATAAGAAACTCTTGTTGTGGGCAACTGGGTGAAGTTGCCTTGCTGACTGCACTTAAATGCCGTTCATGCGTAACCCTATTTTCGTAGAAAAGGGGTTTGCGGTAAAGTTAGCCTTGCGACTGCTACATAATGCTTCAGCGTGAACCCCTTTATTTTCGAGCAAGGGGCGCGGTAAATCCACCTTGCTAAAATAACCCGTTCATGCGGTGAACCCTTTTTAAGGCAAGAGGGTACGGAAAAAATCCCCCTTTGCAAAAAAAACCGTTCATGCGGGGAACGCCTATTATGTGAAGAGGGCACGGAAAAATCCGCCTTGCTATAAATAACCGTTTATGGGTGAACGCCTATTATAGTGCAAATGCACGGTATGCCTTATTTGCTATGGCGGACACAAAGGGAGGAACTCTCGCACCCCCACCCCACGCCGCACGTCCCCCCCCCCCCACCCCACGCCGCACGTTCCCCCCCCCACCCCACGCCCACTTTTTAAGTCTCCCCAAGCATTCACAAGTCATCCTAAAGTCATTCACAAGCACCCTTAAAGTCATTTACAAGTTATCCTCAATCTTTTACAAGTTATCCTCAAGTCATTCACAAGTCTCCTTAAGTTTTCACAGTTCTTTTTTTAAGTCATCCTCAAGTATTCACAAGTCATCCTCAAGCCATTTACAAGTTCACTAAGTATCTTTAATCCCCCAAGCATCCCCAAGTTCTACCCAATTTTAACCTAAATCAAAACTAATCACCCAAGGGACAACCAAGTTTTTTAAATTTAAGTATTTAAAATTTTTTATCAAAAAAATACAACTATTTTTATCTTAAATATAAATGTCAAAGATAGTAACACACCCTCAAAAAACGCGTCATTTTAGATGTCTTGTCACGTTCTCGCATAAATCTTAAGAAGGTTTTATCCAAGCAACCGCATTGTTTAAAATTGGGTCTATGGAAATGTTTTTTTAAGACCCATGTCTTTTTTTTTTGCTTTACATTTTTAATCGCCTGACTTTTTTTTAAAAAAAAATTTAAAAAATTAATTCTTAAAAAATTTTCCATTATAAAGGATCAAAATGAGCTTTGTTTATTGGGGGTTTTTTGGCGGGGGGGTTGCTTTTTTGTTTTTAACGGTTCAGGTTTTTTTTAAAACTTCTTCGTTTCTTTTGCCATTGTGTAAATTTTTTATACCATAAAAAATGCCCCCAACAGCAGCAAGGGGCGCCAAAAAAGGCAACATTTTTTTAATTTTCAATTTCCATAAAAGACGGGGGGCCCTTGATCACATGGAGTTTTTATAGCTGGCATTGAACAATTGTTCTGGCGTTGGCGGTGTTTGTTTTCATAAGCTGTAACATTAATTTTTTTTGTCTGCCCTCTGTTTTTTTTTTTTCCTGCTTCAACAGCCAGGATTTTTAATGGTTCCCCCTGGATTTCATGTTTTCTGGGTTACTTTCTCCCCTGATTCATGTTTTCGGTTCGCGATTTTTCCGATCGTTCATTTTAAGGGAAAAAAATCATAGATTAAAAATTATTAACCCAGTTTAAGGCGAAAACAATGTTCCAAATCTTAGTAAAGATCCATCCTAGAGCCCTTTAAAGTTTTGTTAAAAACTGGATCTTGCGTTAAATCATACTAAAACTTGTTCAGAATCAATGGGAGCAAATCTAACTAGTTTAGTGACAAATAAGAACCGTTTCCCCCACATTTTTCACATTTTTGACCCCACTGCGCTTAAATCCCTGTTATGAAACTTTAAAATGTTTTGGGGCGACATTTTGAATCTGTTCAATGTAAAAACGTTCCCGAGGAACTGTTTTTGTTTTTCCACATGCGAAAGAAAACGCCCTCCTTTTGGGCAAATACTTGGTCATTGTTTGGTCTTTAAAAATTTCGGGAAAGGGTTTGGGCTCCCTTTTTAGTGTAGTAGAAAGCTTTTCATGTTTTTAAAAAATATAATTTTTATTTTATAAAAATGACACCGAAAAAACTGTTGCTAACCTTGTACCATTCGCTGTTATGGAGGCTGGGTTAGGAACTCAATCTTGGAAAAAGTTTGTTAAAAAAAAAACCGGCAGATCTGGAAAACTAGATTTTGGGGATTCAGCAAAACGATTGCTTTTATTGCGTTTTCATTTGCTACGAAAGATTTTCTAGTTAAGCAAGGAAAATTTCCCCAGAATAAAAATTAAAAAAAAAAAAATAATTAAAAAAAAAGGTTTTCACTCGCAATAATATAGCGCGCTGTGGGAATCCCTGCTTTAGGGCAGTAATTTTGCTTTTAGTAAACGGGGAAGGGACACGAGAGAAAAAGGCAAACAACATGGAGCAACAGAGTGCAAAGACCCCTATGAAAGGCAGAGATTTAGCAGTTAGTTTTATTAAATGACAAAATGAAAGACGGGGGCATCAGCTTTACATTTAAAAATGTGATCAACAATAAAACATATTTTCTGTAACAGGCAAACCAAACGAGACATTGCCCCCCCAAAAATTCTGATTTTATCAACCACAAAAAACAAAAGATGCAAAAAATTTGGGGTTTTTTGCGTGGTATGACCGTCTTTATTTTGTTGCCTAATATGCTGAGTAAAAAAGAACAAAATTTATTATTCCCCCAAAAGGGATATTGGAAGGGCTCACGGCAATACAAAAGCAAGCCAAGGGGCAGGGTCAGTGAACAAACAAAAGGAAGGTTATCTAAACAACAATCTGGCAATTATTACCACCCTAGACAATACATGACCGCATTTTGTAACACAACCCAAAACACACCCCATCAAAGGGATCTTCTTATTTACCCTCTGATGGGTTAGACAAAAGAATAAGTACGACCACAGCTTTGACAGGTTTTCAAGTACAAAAGCGGAGCCATTAAACCAAAAAAGAGTGTTCTGCTTTTGCTGTTGCCAACATTTATATACCACGGGGCCCCTAATTTTTCCCTGCATGATAATTTGAGGGAAAAAAGAATTTAAAGCCAAGTGAATCAATTTTTGTTAAAACACAATTTTACATTAAAAAGAGGCTTTCCCGGGGAGTTCACAGCCCCCCCGGGTTTTTAGTTAAAACTTTAACAAACATTACCCGAAAGACTTTTCTCCTACCATACACAGAGATGTTTGAAAAATTCTCGCAACCAAAGGGGTTTTGAAGATCCCCTCAGTTTGCGAGAAATGAAAAATGAAAAATTTTAAAAGGGCAAAACCAGTCAAGCAAAAAAGAAAAACAAAAAATGTTGCAAAGGGACCCATAAACCAGCAAACTAAAAACCTTTTGGGATGAAAAAGGACCTTTATTTACCGGGGAAGCAAGGGGACACTCGATCAGGCAAAAATTTCCGTTTGGAGTTTGATCCATCAAATAAAAAGAATTGAAAAAATAACCCGCCCGTGTTTTATTTCGAGAAACGGGCAAAACCCAAAAAACCACCCTCAAAGACTTTTTGTAAAGAAGAACGCAGAAATTCCGCCGCACGTTCCGTTTTAAATTAAATTTAGGGTTCTCCAGTCCCCAATTGCAATAAAACTTGGTTTTCAAACACCCGTTTTTGTTTGTTCTATTAACGACTTCTTTGTTAAAACTGTTTGTTGATCTCATGTAATTAGATCGCGTTTTACTTGTCATGATGGAAAGTTTATTGCCGAACAATGTTCTTTGTAGTTGCATCGTTTGTTTGACTGCACACGCTGCGAGATACCCCCTTTGTTTTTTAAATAAATTTTTCCGGGCTCGAAAATGTACATTTTTGACCTTAACCCACTTTTCCCTTGGGTCACCTTTCAGATAATTCATCCTTCATCTTTCCCTAAAACCTCTTTTAGTAATTAATGCAAAGGCGAATCTTTAGGATAATGGGAGTGTATACCATCCCGCAGCCCCTTTAGCCCTTCGGTTTCCATGCTTAAGATTTCTTCGTAGGGATTCTAAACAAAACTATCTGATCTTTGAAAGTACCTGACTCAGGAACAGGGCTTAAGTATCAAAAAGAAACTCTAACATCAAAACTTTGTTAATTCAAAACAGTAAACCCAATAAATACGGTTTGCCCCAATTTTGACTTTTTTTTTTTTTTTTCATCTTTATCCCAAAAAAGCTGATCTGAAATTTTGAAGTCCGATAATTTGGTTTTTGATTTTAGCAAATTGTTCATTTCTCTGGTGACCAATCGACATCTTTACGCTTGTGGGGATTCTCCATGTCTTTCCGAAACACTGTGTTCATCAGCTTAAAAAGTTTTTTCTAAAGCATCTGGGGATTTAGTTCTAAGATCATGTTCTTCAGAGTATGGTTTATGAAATTTTTTGATCAAAAGCAATTATACATGAACGCTGTCAATTTAAAACCATGTCTTAAATAAAATTGTAAAATCTTAATGCAGACAAAATTTTTTTTTGCCTCGAAGATTGGGAAAAGTTTAGGCTTTTCCTTGGCCATCTTTAGACTTTTCTGCTGCAAAGGGATATCATTATGCAGGTCGGGTTTTCTGGGGGATATTCTAAATCAATTTCAGAATAAAACCACGCTGCTGTCGGCGCCAAACCCCCAAACCCACTTTAAGCCTTTTGAATATTTTTTTTTGTACCTGTGTACTTTTTAAAAAGTTGCGAAGGGAAGCGTTTGCGCCAAAGCCCATCCATCAGTTGTTTGAAAAATACATGAGATAGTTTAGACCTTTTATTTGGGATCAAGTATCTAGGTATTTGTTGTTTGTTTTTACAGTAAGGGTGCGACCCCCTCAATTCCCCCACGCAATCCGTTTTTAAACAGAACTTTGGTAAACGCATAAATCAACGTCTCCAGTAAACTTTAAAAAGCTCCCAGCTCCCCGGGCGAAAGAAATGCGGGGGTCCAGGCTTAATGTTTCATGCAGGTTTTCAAAGTTTTCAAAGACGTCCCCCAACAACGTATCTGCCATTAAATGGGATCTAAGTCCCATCTTTTTACAATCTAACTTTTCCCAAGCATTTTGAGATGCGGTAATGGGAGTCGTGATGTCCTTTCCTCAAAGACAAAAAGAACCGCCCTTGGGCGGAAGTTTTGTCTTTCTCAAACCTTTCCCAACTGTTCATGACCAAAAGGGGTAAACGCCCTTTCTCGATTTGGGTCAAAATATTCTTTTTATTGGGCAGGATTTTAAAGGACATACCCAGTGCTTAATGACCCACATGGCTGATGAGCATAAAAAAAAAATTTTTTTTTAGATTAAAGCACATTACCTTTTCTGGACGTGCAATGCTGAAACCCTAAAGGGCATCGTCCACTGCTTTCATTAAAGGTGAGAGTCGAAACCCCGCAAGTTTTGAAAGAATCAGGCAGCTTCCATGTCTTTGGATCAAACATTTGAAGTTTGCATTTGTTATGGCTCACCTCTAAATTTCCCCACAATGTATCATGGCTCTTCGTGGGGTTTACACTCGGGGCGTTCTCTAAACCCAAATCCAAAAATTTGGGGGCGATCATACTGTTGTTGTCTTCGGGGCCCCTTTTATGATTTCAAAATAAGTTTATTTTATTAGAACAGGGGTTCCACTTTCTGCGGTTTTAAGAAAGTTTCTGCAGCATCTGGGCCCCATAAATTCTGGTTCTGAATAAACGCCATCCGACCCGACAAAAAAAGGCAAAAGAACAAATTGTGTTTCCATTAAGACGTTTTTTGAAAGTTTTTGGGGGCGTGGCCCTTTATAAAGGAACAAAAGTGATTCAAAGCCGTAAAAAATAGGAGAATGTTCAGTTTTTTCCAGTTCTTAAAACCCTTTTGACCGGGGGGGGGCGTAATTTTTTCTGTTTACAGTTACAGAACTTTACAATGTTTTATATTTCACTCGCACTTTCACGATGGAATTCTTGTTAAACATTTTCGCAGAATTCTTTTTTTTCAAAAATTTTTTTGAGTATAACTCTAATCTACTCATTGTGCGTATCAATGTGTAAGGGGTACCCCGCTGGGGAAAACTTAGTGTAAGTCAACATGATTTTTTTCTGGTTTGCCATTGTTGGACTGTTCTGGCACTTTAATTGGCGCCAAATTTTTTTCCTCCTAACCCATGTGTAACTTTAAAAGTTTGGGTTTTTGTTCTTCAAACTGTCAAATTTTGGTTACACAACAGGGGAAAGGATATTCCCTTGAAATTAAGCTTTAGATTGCTGATAGTTAGCACTCTCTCGCGATTCGCGGACATGTGCAGCCCTTTCAAGAAAGCCCACTGAAACATTTTTGGGCTGAATTTTTTTTTTTTTAAAACTGCTTTTTAAAACCAACCCCGAGGTAGCGAATGTAAGCCTTGCCCAATCGGTCATACTTTGCCGTTTTTAAACTAATCTCTAGGACTTCGCCCTTGACCAACCAGAGCCTTCATTTTGGCTTCTTCAGCGGGAGCGTCAAAGTGCAAGAGTTCGTCTGCCCAGCCGGTGTTAATCGTTATGAAAAAATATCTTTGTTTGTTGAACCCGACTTCTAGATTTTCTTCATTTATTGTTACATGCAATTAAAAAACTAACATTCTTAACGGCGGTCATTGTTGTTTGCCCGAACTTGAGAAATAGCAGAAAAAACGCTTGCCTGTACGTTTTTGGGGCAAAGACTTTTTAAAATTTAATATCAACAGGGCCTTTGTAACGCTCTCTTCGACATTTCCCCAAACAATTCGTCTTTTCCTTTATATATCAGCCAGCTGTTTTCTTTTCCCGCCAAAAAATTTATTTAAATTAAAAAAAAAAACTTTAACAGAAAACCAAAATCACGGTCTTTTTGCGCTTGGACTCATAAAATAAAAATATAAACACCTTTTGGGGTTGTTAATTGAGCTGTTTTGAACAGAGTTTTAATGTCTCTTACTTTTTTTTTAAACATTTCCTTTTTATTGTGGGGGGTCTGGCTGTTGAGAAAAAAATTGTCCCGCCTTTTTTAAGATCAAACTTTTGCTTTTGTAGTCATCAAAAAACGGCCGTAACGATTTAAATTTTTTCCCCCCGTGATGTTTGATTCACTAGCCTTTATTTATTTCAGTTAAAAAGAACAAAATTTTGCTGTAATTTGTGAACCATAGCTGTGTGCTTTTGGAGTTTTAGTTTTTTTTTTTTGCACGCCCCACAGCTAATGACCAGCCGAGGCTAAAGACAAACCTCCTAGAGGTAAAGCGCGGGTGCGCCTATGCCGTTTCTAAGAGACCAACCTCGTTTCCCGCTGATAGGCCTTTAGTTGATGCTCCAGTAAAACATGAACAGCATTTAAAACAGGGAGAAAACCTTCGTTTGGTTTTGCTGTATTTTGAAAGGGTTTTCCCTAGATTTCTGCATTTTTGTAATTTGGTTAATCTAAGGTTTTTTTTTTCAGGGGGTTTCTATAACAGCAGAATTGCCTGCTATCCCTTCTTTTGACGGGCTTAGGGAATTTGGATAAACCTGAACAAATGCTTTTTTAAAAGAAAAATAATTTTAAGACATCTTTTAATCTGTTACTCTAATATTCAGCTGCCAATATAAAAAAAAACAAAGTACATTTAAACGGTTTTAAAAGGCTTCTTTTCTTTATCAAATTTTAATGTTTTTAGTCCCACAAATTCTCGCTTTCCCTGCAACTGTTATCCTCTTTGCCTAGGGCAATCCATAACCGAAATTTCGTGTTAAATAAACTCAAGCCTAACTTGTGAAATGTAAATCTTTTGACGCAAGGGCAACTGTTGGATTTTACACCCCCCGCCCCCAAACGTTTTCTTTTTCTCAAAAGCGATAAGGGTTTTAACCCCTAGCGTAGATTTGGTTAGGACACCTCAATCGAAAATTTTCTTTCGTTATTTTTGGATTTTAAAAAAATTTTCACTTTCTTTTGAAAGGTTTTTCATCTTCGCCAGCAAAAAATACCTTTAAACGATCTGCTGCAACACAAAACTAAAATTCCCTATGTGTCTGCCCTGCTTTTAAAGGATATGTTTATGATGAATCACTCTTTCGTAAATTTTTAAAATTTTTGACTCAAAATTTGGGGCCCAATCAGCCTTGCTAAATTTGAGTTGTAAACGTCAAACCTAACAAATTCAGAAATGCGTACTTTGCTCCGGGGTCTGATGATTTGTAACGCGTTTGTATTCATTAAAAGGTTTTTCATAACAAAATTCTTTTATGCTCTTGAAATATTGCGCTGCGCTTTTTAACAACCAAAATTAAGGGAATGGAAAAGCGATTTCCATACGCAAACTTTACGGGTACATGCTTTTGTTTCTTTAGCATTGCGGCTCTTTTTGTTTTTAGCCTCATCATTTTTAATTTCCTTTAACGCAAATCACCTTTCATTCCGGTTAGCCTAGATCAGATAGGTTAAAATATGTCTGCATTGTGTAAAGAAAATATTTCTTCCCCCCAAGTTTTTATAGAAATTTTCTTAACGTTTTCCCCCGATTCTGGACAACGTCCGTTTTTGGGGTTTTTTTGAATCGAGCTCAAATTTGAAAGTAAACCGCAGGGCCCGGACAATCAATTCATCCGCTCCAAGTCGGAAATTGACAGTAAAATTTTATTGCTCAAAATAATATTTTTTTGGAACAATAATACCTTTTTCCCCTTCACGCCAAAGGGGGGTTTTTTTCCCCTTTTTATACGGGGCAAGAATCAGCCCCATTCTTTTGGCTTTTTTTAAAAAAAAAAAAAAAAGTTAATTATTAAAAACAGGCGAATTGAAGGCGAAGAAGATTATGATTTTTTTGCGGGAGACACAAGAGTGAAATGACCCTTTTTAAAACGCATGCTCAACCCTCCAAAGGGCGAATTAAAAAAAAGTAAGGGAAAAATTTTACCAAGTTTAGGTCAAGAAAACCCCCCCGATTTTAAAACCCCCAAAATTTTTAAATTAAAAGATGATCATTTTTTGTGAAAAACGTAAGGACAAATTTTTTTCAGTTACAACAAAAAAGACCCACAATTTTTAAACCGTGGGTTCAAAAAAAAATAGACCTGGAAAGACAAAATCCCTGGGCCTTTAAAGGGCCCAAAAAAAGGAGAAACATTGCTAAAATTCAAAACACACGCAAAAACTCCCAAAAAAATAACCAAATGCAAAACATGGAAAAAAAGAATTTAAAATTTAACAGAGGTGAAGTAAAAATGTAATAGAAACAAATCCAGTTTTCAGAGAAACAGCGTTAAAAACATCACACTCACCGTACCCATGCGAGAACTAACGGCCCTTGACAGCAAGAACCATTAGAGCGAATTTAAAAAAAAAATTTTTGCAAAACAGGTGAACTAATGGGGATAAAAAGAGAAAAAAAAAACTCGTTGAGGCGACACCCCATCGTAGGGCCTGATATTAAAAAAAAAATAACCCAAAACTAAAAGATCTGAACAAGAGATCAGCAAGACAGAAGGCAACACAACCAAGACCAATTACAAATCAAGTGAATAGAATAAGAGAAAATCCAAAAAAATTTTTTTAAAGAAAACACAACGCAGAAAGAAACGAACACGTTTAGAGACAAGGGTCCATTAGCAAGCGTTTTTTAAAAGGCCTTGGTTTTGCAATAAGACACTGGTGATGGCATTACAGGCGGCGGGTCAAAACCATGCCCCCCCACCACCCCCCCACCTGAAAAAATGGGTAAAAAAACAGCTTTATATCTTTCGAGTTTTTTAAAAAAAATTTGCAGGTAAAGCAAGACTCTTTTCCTGGTTAAAATTGGGAGATTGTCAGTGGCTTTTGTTATGCAAGCAAAATAGTTGGCTTTATGGCCGAGCACTTTTGGCATTTGTTCTTGTTATTGGATATTTAGAAGATAAAGACCAAGTAATCCAAGGCCAGTTAAACCAAGAAAAGGGGTTTTTTCATATTTTGGTCCGCAACGAGTCTGGAGTTTGCTGATCTATATACTTTTTGGGGTTTTTTGGGCTTCGGGAATTAAAGCTTAATCTTGGGGGTTTTTTACTGCTGTAATAACGGGTCAGAATTTAGTCGTTTTTCCCAAACCTTTTTTTTGCCTGCTTTAAAAAATTTATTATTATATTTTTTATTATTCCCACCTGGAGTCTAAGGTCGAAGAAAATGTATAAACCATTTTCCCAAAAGCAAAATCTACTTGATCTTGCGTTTTAAAACTGTTGGTCCTTTTAATACTTGAAGGTAAAAAACTGTAAAAAATGGCGTCCTCAAATTTGCTAAGTATTTTTTTGTGCGGCAAAAGCCCGAAAAGGAACAGTTATGCTTATCTTGCCTGTGCCGGCCCTAGCAAACACCAAAAGTAAGTACGAATAGAGTCTTTTTTTCGTTCTTTCCCGCCCGTTTGGCCTTTGAACGTTAAGAAAATGTGCCCTGCTGTTTTTTTTCCTTGCTCTATGGGCCCGGGGTGAACAAATTTTTAAAGGAAACGCCCTCAAAGTTTTACTTTCTGTCGGCCCTTAAAATAAATGACGCCTATGCATGATTAAATCCAATTTTTTTCTAAAGTTTGTCTTTGTTAATATTTAAATTCGTTACAAATCCCTTTTAAAAGCCTTCATGCTTTTGTTCGAAGGATAAACGATTTGATTTTGGAAAAGGGCTTGCAGTTCATCAAAATACGCCTGAAAGGGGGAAAGAAATGAAACTGTACACTAACCCACCAAAAAAATATGGGGGATTTAAATGACGGGATACGCCACCCCACCCAGTTGATGCACCAGACACAGCAAAGTTTAATGGTTCTGATAAAAAGCATCGGAGACTAAACCCGCTTTCGGTGTGTTTTTTCAAAAGGGGGTAAGATCTCTTCAATGGTAAAAACCCCTTTTAATGAAAAGGGCGTTTGGGGGCACAGCAAGTCAAGATATTAGTTGCATATTTTTAAGTTGAGTGCGGCCCAAAAGAATATTTTGCGCCAGAATTTGAATGCACTCAATTTTTTAAATTTTTTTAAAAAAAGTTTTAACAAAAAAACCAAGACCGCCTTCGTTTTTTGAACAGCAAAAGATAACGAATGCGGGGGCCAAATGGTTGGGTCCATAAATTTCCAAAGTCTATGGTTTAATATAAGCAAAAACCAAAAAAATAATAAGGCTAAAAAAACAGAGCAGGGACCAAAATGGCCCGTTTAAAAATACCGATGGTTATTACGGTTTGCTCACAAAAGAAGCAATAGTAAATTTGACATTACTTCAAACTTAAAAAGCAAATCTAAAAACAATGTTAACATTTAGCTTGAAGACAAGGAACATCTTCTTTTTTTGATAGAGAGCAACTAAAATGTTAGGGTTTACAAAAAAAATTTTCCCCCATAGTTTTTATTGCTGGGGCCCAAAAAAACACTATGAGGGGGAAAATCCGCTCAATCTTTCATTACATTCATTACCTATGTTCTTTGGATATGAGCCTGATGAAAACTTATATATGAAGGCCCCCCCCATGTTTTAAGAGCTTTTCCCTCAGGGGAAAGCGCAATTTAGGATTAGAAATTTAAAAAAATTTTCCCCAATTACAGTTTTTAAAGATAGTTTTTTTTGGGGAGGGTTGGGTCATTAATATAAAAAATTTAGCAAAACAGGGAAAAACCTGAAAAGGATAACCCCACATTGTTTTGGAAATAAAATAAAAGCTGTACAAAAAAGTCGCGTGGGCCCCGAAGAAACCCGGGTTACTTAGCGGCCCGGGGTGTATAACTTTTAGAATTAAAAAACCTTGCAGACGTTGCGGACTTTGAACAAACGGGGAGATAGGCACTTGTATGGGTTTGAGTACCTAAAAGGTGATTATAAACCAAAAAGGTTAGCGAAGCAAAAATTTCCCAAAACTAGAAAAAACGCGCAAACAGAAGCAAATAATGTTTGGGCCCGTTGAATAAAAATAGTTCGAAACCTGACCTCAAAGGCACTTGAACCAAAATTTTGAAAGGGGCATAAAATTTGAATTATAAGCCCATTTACATTTTTAGCCGTCAAAAAAGTTTTGAAAAAACCTTTAAACCTGGCCCCTTTAAGAGTTTTGCCAGACGACAATAGTCGGGGAAAAAGATTGAAATAAAGCCCTAAGGGAATAAACATACATCCTCCACAGAAGAGAACGGTTTTAAAGGAGTTCTACAAAAATTTCGTTCATTCCGCAATGAAATAGGAGATTGTTTCACAATATATTAAATTTCTGCTTAAAAGTGGGGAGGAGGGGGTTTTGGGCGTTATGAGTCCCCTTTTAAAAGGAAAAACTAATAGCGGCAAAATTAGACTTGAAAAAAATTAAAGTTACCGTCCCTCAAATTTTTACAAAGACGGGTATTAAGGGCATAAAACAAACAACAAAAACAATATTTTCAAAGAAACAAACTTCAAACTGAAATTTGGGTTAATCTTACGCATTTAGACCTAAGGATTATTTTTGAACAAGTTTGACAGAAACATGATAAAAACAAAACGGGGTTTTAATTTAAATTTTAGTAAAAAACAAGGGCAGTTTAAACTTTTATGACAAAAACCCCCCATTGTTCATTGATTTGTGGGCAGACTGGTTGTGGAAAAAAAATATTTTGTCCTCAACCCCATACAAAAAGTTTTTTGCTAAAAATTTTTTTCATATTGGATTTTTTTGTCCAAACTTAAAAGGAACAAAACATATAATAGAGGTTTTTTAGGACAAAAAAGACATAATTTTGTTAAACCCAGCAAAAAAGATGAGGTTTTAGAACAGTTTTATAGACGTTTGAAGGGAAAGCAGACACTAATTTTTAGATACTGTTCGCAGAAAGAGACAAGTTAAAAAGAGAAACACTTTGTCGAAATAGCTTTCAGCAAGACTGCTGGGGTAATGGGGTTTTATCCGAAATAAACCGGTTTTAAAAAGACTTTAGGAAAAGTTTAAAAACTGTAGTTTATTTCACAGAAAGACAAAGACCATTTAAGAAAAAATTTTCGCGAAAATGTGTTATTGAAAAAAACCAGGAAAAAACAGGGTTAAACAAAAACTGAAAAATGAAAATTTAGTAAATAGTATTTAAAACGGAAACCCCCAGTTTTGTTTTTTTTAGAATCGTTTTTTTTTAGTTATTGAATCTTACTTGTCAGAGAACAGGGAAAGGGGCATTCTGGGTTACTTTCGCCCGAACTGAGTGAGGGCGGAAGTGGCCCAGAATGCCCCTTTCCCTGTTCTCTCCTGTGAAAAGTCAGTGTTACATTTACTGTTACAATTCTGTTGTTACACATGCATGCGCAGACACAGACGCATGCACACATACTGACACAAAGACACGTACGCGCGTGCGCGTGTACTCGCACACACACACACACACACACACACACACTCACACTCACACTCACACACACACACACACACACACACTCACACACACACACACACTCACACACACACACACACACTCACACGCACGTACGCACACACACTCACATGCACACACACACACACACACACACACACACACACACACACACACACACACACACACACCAACATACACACACACACATACATACACACACGCGCGCGTGTGCACACACACGCATTCCTGCACGCACACACACGCATGCACGAACGCACGCATGCACATATGAGTGCCTGCAGAGAGACAGAGGGAGATAGATTTAAGAGAGAGAGAGAGAGTCGAATATGCAGGCTAGCTCCACTCTACAAATTTGAATTATCTGAATCTGCTCATGCCGCTGTCTAGAAAAATGAGTCTGTTGGAGAGGGAATGAGGATTGGGAAGAGGGGCGATAAAATCTCTCTCTCTCTCTCTCTCTCTCCTCCTCTCTCTCTCTCTCTCTCTCTCTCCTCTTCTCTCTCTCTCTCTCTCTCTCTCTCTCCCCTCTCCTCTCTCTCTCTCTGTCCATGTAGACGAAACACGAGTTTGCACTCACGGCTAATGAAATAGCATTTCCGGTGTAAACCAGGAACTGGGTCGATGAACATGCGCATTATATCGAAGTGCCACCTAGCGTGAAGAAAACCAACCAATCCCATTCTTTTTTGTAAACGGCATTATCGACAGGGTGAGGATTGTTAGAGCGCCGTCATAGCCCGTTCAGAGACTCACGAGGGGGTGTGTTGTCTTTTATAGGGCCACTCTTGAGGAGAGATTGGCAGCCATGTTTGCTGACTCCTCAGGCAGGGGGCAGACCGTTAGTCCTGGAGCGCCACGTACCATTTCACAGGCTGCCACTGTCTGCGCTTTATAAAGATCAAGACATTGATTTTCAGTTCTGTTTGATTGAGGGCGCATGCACGTACGTGCACACTCGTGTGTTTATGCCTTTGTATGATGTATATAGAGAGTGAGCATTTTAGTTTACTGTGTTCAGCACTAGAATATATTTCAAGTTGAACAATCATACCAAGTGTCAATATGAACACTCAGACAATTTCAGTGTCAAATTAGATTTAATTTGGCAGTGTTGATATCAGTTTCAGTTGTGTCCACTTTTTTGTGGTACACAGATGTGTATTTGTATGAGAGAGAGAGAGAGAGAGAGAGAGAGAGAGAGAGAGAGAGAGAGAGAGAAGAGAGAGAGAGAGAGAGACTCGTGACTCGTGACTTTAATGTGAGGCCATCAGCCTATTCACATGAGTACACAACAAGAAATAAATCAATTTTATATAATTAAAACAAAATTTACCATGACTGCTACCAAGCATTCTTCCATGACAGTATGTACATGCGGAATTCTATCTTAATTATACATGAATACTTCTTGATACATTCTTCCTTATGAACGTGATGTAAGTATATAATTATATATATTATTATTTTTAAAACTCACAATGTTAATGCTGTTGATACTAGCATACAAAACACATGTTTTCTATTTCATTCCCCTCATCACATTTTCGTTTACATATACAGTGAAGACCTTTCATCCCTGCATCACATAATTCTCCGGAAAGCCGTACTATTTTAAGCTTCTTTTGTAACAAAAGCTGCCATGCTAACCTTTGACACTCAGTGTGTGTTCTTCTGTGGTCGAGTGCGTGTGGTGCTGGACTTGTATTGTTTATATTCATTGGATTTAGCAGCCCCATGGATAAATTACTATAACCTTGTCGCTGAGAGAGAGAGAGAGAGAGAGAGAGAGAGAGAGAGAGAGAGAGAGAGAGAGAAAAGAGAGAGAGAGAGAGAGAGAGAGAGAGAGAGAGAGAGAGAGTTTCCTGGCTTCGGCACAATGATATATTTCAAATTGCACAATCTTACCGACAGTTGATATGAACGCTCAGACAATTTAGATATGTGTTTAGATTTAATTTGGCGATACTTACTTCAGTTTCAGTTTCGTCCACTTTTTTCGTTGTATACGGATGTACATTTGTTTGTTTGAGAGAGAGAGAGAGAGAGAGAGAGAGAGAGAGAGAGAGAGAGAGAGAGAGAGAGAGAGAGAGAGAGATGGAGAGAGAGAGAAACAGAGAGAGATGGGGAGAGAGAGAGCGTTTTAGTTTGCGGACTTCAGCACATTGATATATTTCAATATATCTTTATTTAGATTCAGTTTGGAAGAGTTTATTTCAGTTTCAGTTCTCGCCATTTTTTTCGTGATATGTACATTGAACCATTCTTCGTTGTAACTGTGAATATGTAAACCCAGCAAATAGGCCTGATTGTAAGCAGTGAAGGAACACTTACTTAATAATTATTTGACCTGTTCTGTCCCTTGATTAAGGTGTTGTTTCGTAAGATCAGCAGATAGGCCTATTTGTAAACGTTGACAAAATACTTACCTAACCTAAACGTTATTCGATCTGTTCAGTTCCTTAAGGTGTTGTTCCGTATGAGAACTGTTACTAATAGTGAAGAGTTCACTGATCATTCAGTTTTCAATGTTTAACAAGGTTTTTTGTAACAGCCTTTTAAACACATTTTCTTTAGATGGAAAGTTAAAAGTGTTGTTGTTTTTTTAATGAATTACCAGTATCTATGTACATGAGAAGAAATGTCCCTTTTTCTGAGAACGAATTACTTAGTCATTTGTCACTGGAAGTGCTAATACGGTATTTCATTAGTTGCAAAATCATAAGAGATTTTTTTTCAAAATGAATGCACTGATATTACTACCGAAAGTGGTGCTGAACACGTACAAAATGTTGAAAACAGTTACTTCGACATGGACAAAATTAAAAGCTTTTGATGTAGCTGAAACCTATCATTGTCCAAGGTTTAAGATAGCTTTTGTCTTTTTAGTGTTGACTGTGGTTGAATTGTACAAGACCTAGATATGTCACACACACAGCATCCCCATTATGAATTTAAAAAAAAATGCTTGGTAGCACGGATTGGGACTGAACGGTCCATGATCGTGTTTTGTTTTGTGAACAGAGGTCAACAGAAGCATTTATGCACATGTATGTGTACGCACACACACACACACACACATGCACACTCACACTACACTCACACACACACACACACACACACACACACACACACACACACACACACACACACACACACACACACATATGCGCACGTGCAGAGGGATAGAGAGGAAGACAGGTTTGACAGAGAGAGAGAGAGAGACAGAGACAGAGACAGAGACAGAGAGAGAAATAGAGAGAGAAAGAAACAGAGAGAGAT
>CM031607.1:39067372-39082372 GCA_018398815.1 Conus ventricosus | reverse complement strand
ACATCGCATTATATCGAAGTGCCACCTAGCGTGAGAAAACCAACCCATCCCATTCTTTTTGTAAACGGCATTATCGACAGGTGAGGATTGCTAGAGCGCCATCATAGCCGTTCAGAGACTCGGGAGGGGTGTGTTGTCTTTTATAGGCCACTCTGAGGAGAGATTGGCAGCCATGTTTGCTGACTCTCAGCAGGGGCAGACGTTAGTCTGCAGCGCACGTACCATTTCACAGGCTGCCACTGTCTGCGCTTATAAAGATCAAGACATTGATTTTCAGTTCTGTTTGATTGAGGGCGCGTACGTGTAAATATGTGCACAACGTGTGTTTGTGCTTTTGTATGATATCTAGAGAGAGACTGAGCGTTTTAGTTTGCTGGCTTCAGTATAATGATATATTTCTGATATACAATCATACCGACAGTCGAAATGAACGCTCAGACCAGTTTGATAATTATGATATATAGATTTAATTTGGCAAGGTTTATTTCAGTTTCAGTTGTGTCCACTTTTTTCGTAGTAAAGAGATGTGCATTTGATTGAGAGAGAGAGAGAGAGAGAGAGAGAGAGAGAGAGAGAGAGAGAGAGAGAGACAGACAGACAGACAGACAGACAGACAGAGGGAGAGAGAGTGAGAGAGCGAGAGAGAGAGAGGAAACACGTTTTAGTTTGCTGGTTACAGCACAATGATATGTTTCTGTTGTACAGTCTTACCAACGGTTGATACGAACACTCAGATTATTTTGACATACATCTATATTTGATTTTCCAGTGGATATTTCGGTTTCAGTTCTGTCCACTTTTTTCGTGATATACGGATCGAACCATTCTGTGTTATAACTGCGTATATGTATTCGTAAAACAGCAGATGGGCCAAATTTTAAACGGTGAAGGAATACTTACCTACTAATTCTTCGACTTATTCTATCCGTCGAGGTGTTGTTTCGTAAAATCAGCAGATAGGCCTCTTTGTAAACGGTGAAGAAATACTTACTAATTATTAGATGATCTTGTTCTATCGCTCAGGAAGTTGTTCAGTATGAGAACTTTTACTAAAAGTGAAGTGTTCACGGATCATTCAGTGCTAAAACTCAGATGTTGAACAAAACTTGTAAAACAGCTTTTTGAACAGATTTTGTTTTCTTCTTTCATTTTGCTGAAATGTTAAAAAGATTTTTTTTAATGAAATACTGGAATCTATATATGTGTAATACTCCACGGTGTATTGACTCTGTCAATGAACTTGAAAGAAAAATTAACACGCCATCGAACGAAAGAAACAAACAGATTGTAATTAACTGTCTTGTAATTTGTTCGTTTCCGTCGTTAGGTAGGTGACTAGCATAGTTACTTTTCTTTTAGGCTTCTTTCAGTTTCTGCCCGCAGTCCCCTCATTTTGAGATTAACTGTCAATAAAATTCAACTCAGATCATGAGAAGATATGCCCATCTTTACTGGGAACAAATTATTCTAATTTATTCGTCACTGGGAATGCTCGTACAGTATTTCATTAGTTGCAAAATCATTTCAGCAGTTTTTCAAAAATAAATACTCTGATAGTATCACGCAAATTGGTGTCCAATATCGTCAAACGTCGAAAGCAATCGCTTTTATTGGGGCAAAATTGAAAGCTTTTGATATAGCCAAAACCAGTCGTTGTTCAAGATCTTAAGATAATTATTGTCTTTGTAGCGCTGACTACGGCTGAACTCCACAAGACCTAGATTTGTCACACACACACACACACAGGATCACCCTTTTGTTTTAAAGAAAATGCTCAGTACCACACACTTGGATTGAACGTTCCATGATCGTATTTATTTATTTCGTGAACTAAGCAACTAAAATGAGATGCCACAGAAAGAGTTTGGGCATCAATTACACAAACCACGTGACAAATGAAGAAGTCCGCAGAATAATTCAACAGGCAATTGGACCCCACGAAGACCTACTCACAGTCGTCAAAAAGCGGAAAATGAAGTGGTACGGACATGTGTCCCGTTCAGCAGGCCTTGCAAAGACAGTCCTGCAAGGAACAGTCAGAGGAAGCCACAACAGAGGAAGACAAAGGAAGAGGTGGGAAGACAATATCCGAGAGTGGACAGGAATGAGCCTGGCGGAATGTCAGCGAGTGGTGGAGGACAGGGACAGATGGAGGAGAGTGGTGGCCGGATCTTCAGGGGTGCCCCAACGACAACAGACGATGTCAAGGGATAGGTGAAGGTGAAGGCACTAAGACTGCAGAACAATGGAGAAGTACTCACAGAAGATGGGCATGTCCTGTATTACAGTTGAAAAGAAAGGAAACATGTACACAGAATGGGATTTTCAGTTAACAAGAACATCAAGAACGCTGTGCAGGGATGCTACCCTGTTTCCAGCGGTCTTATAACCATCCTCCTGCGAGCAAAACTATTCAGCATCATGGCAGTGCAAGTATATGCTCCCATATCAGATGATGATAATGACCAGATTGAAGAATTCTGCTCCCAGCTTCGAACAGTCAACGGTGAGGTTGACAAGAAAGACATCCACATTGTCCAGGAAGACAGAAATGCCAAGGTTGGTGTAGACGTCCAAGAAGAGCGGAAGAAGTTCTGTGGCCCCTATTGCAATGAGGACGAGGCTTGCTAGAATTTGCAAGTGATAATAACGTGATTCTTGCTGACACTCTCAGGAAAAAGATCCAGCTGAAGGTGCAAGTGGGACCCAGAGAAGTGCCGTCTTCAACTGCCAAACCAACCAGCGTGGGTAACTACTCCTGCATCACCCTTGGAAACCTGCGCTGCGTTCGCATAGTGTGCAGGCATGCACAGGGCACTTCATTAATACGTCAAGGGACATAACTGCTCCCTGCCACACGCAGTTGTGTAATGACCGCTGGGTGTGACACGACAGCACCTCCACGGGAACGTTCCTGTGGGTGTACCAGCCCATATTTCATGATTGCAGAACGCACCGGTAAAACACGCCGCCGTCAAGCAACTGCCATGTGCATCCCACAGCCTCACTCGTCGCTGTTGCGCTGACAGGTGAAGACAGCACAGCTCTAGATAAGGCCAAGCTTTCGCTGTGAGTTCTTATGTGCCCATCAAAGACTGTGTTCTTGCCAGCGCTCTTAGTAAGCATATTATCAATGTGTCCGGGCTTGTATGGAACAGGTCTGACATCAGCAGGGTTAAAACAAGGACATTTTCAGGACCTGATGCTGGCAGTGGCCACGACCTTTTTGAACTTTAAAAAAGTTTGAACGACAGGAGAAAAGTGGAAAACAGCTGTCTCAAACTCAGTCTTGACAAACGTAAAGATCATGACATCGCTGAACAAGTTCAAGCAGCCACGGTAGGTAAAGTCGTCCCACTACTTCTCGTAGAAATTCGACCCCGAAGACAGCAACAGAGGTCTTAAGAATGAGAGGATGGAATTCGAAACCATGGATACCAAACAGTATCTTGGGCATGTGTGATCTGACGACTTAAGAGTGAACGTTATGCACACTGTGGAGAGTAGACACGTAATCGTCTTTTCTGCAGTGTCTGTTCACCCATATGGTCTTCACCTTTTTTGTTTCTTTGTTTTCTCATACTTCTTTTAACGCTTTATCTGGAGCCTGTTAATTAAGCGGAATGCCTGGTGCTCGAAGCACGGTGTCATCTCCGACTTATTAAGGCTGTCGGTAATTTAGCTACCATGTCATTAATTGTCTGTTGATTCTGTTCTTTGTTGCTTTTTGCAGGATTTAACCTTTTTGTGACCTTTTTCAGGATCTGGCTTTTTTTTTTTTTTTCGTATGAAATTTTGACAGCTCTGAAAAAAAAGCCCTCTGTGATCGATTTAGCTATCACAATAAAAATCATAAACTCTCTCTCTCTCTCTCTGTCTCTGTCTGTGTGTGGGGGGGGGGGAGGAAGGGGGGCGGGGCGTGTGTGCATGCGTGTGTGTGTGTGTGTGTGTGTGTGTGTGTGTGTGTGTGTGTGTGTGTGTGTGTGTGTGTGATGTACCGTCTCCAAATTGAAGATTTTTTTCACATTTTAAGATTTTAAGAGACAGAGCTACAGGAGATTTTTGCGCTGGATCAAGTGGTATTTAAGTTACGGGGTTTTTACAAAAACAAACAAAACGGGAAGAATCGTTGTCACACAGTTTCGGCCATAGTTTGTTTTCAAATTGTGTCCTTGTTTCAGAAGTGCTATCGGTTACGGTACCGCAGATCCAAACACTTCATAATAGAGGCCCATATTAATTGCAGCGTTCGTCGAAAGTGGTAGGGCGGGCCGTCATTCTGTTCAGTAAGATCAGCACGTTTACTAAAATTCTCAAGTTGTTTGACACTGGATTATTTTTTCCCCCTTAAATGGTCGGATGAAAGAGAATGGGATGGTTGGTTTGTGTGTGTGTGTGTGTGTGTGTGTGTGTGGTGTGTGTGTGTGTGTGTGTACGTGTGTGTGTGTGTGTGTGTGTGTGTGTGTGTGTGTGTGTGTGTGTGTGTGTGTGTGATGTGCGTCATCTGTTTCCAACGTTCGCAGACGAGGAAACGATACAAACTACAATGATCTATTTTCGTGTGTCCTGATCACACGATAGGCTTGAAGCCATATCAGAATTGGTGATGAAGTTTGCAACGGTCGCCGAAAAGTAGGCGGATCGGCCGTTGGTCTGTTCAAGTAGGAAAGAACTAAGTTACTCAAACATTGTTTGACTCTGGATGTCTTTGCTTCAATGGACAGGATGGAAGTGGGTGGGATGAGTTCCTACTTTCTTTCGTTCTTTCTTTTCTTGTGTTTTCCTTTGTTTGTTTGTCCCCCCCCCCCCCCCCCCCCACCACCACCACCATTTTAATATGGTGCAGCGCTTTCAGCCTTTGTGAATGGACTTGTGTAGACTATATGTATGTATGAAAGTGCGTATGTGTGTTTATGTGTATGTACGCGTGTGTGTATGAATGGATGGATGGATGGATGGTATGGGGTGGATGGATGGATGGATGGATGGATGGAATGGGGTGGATGGATGGATGGATAGAATGGGGTGGATGGATGGATGTACATACGTGGCCCATGCGTTTACATGTACAGCACTTCTGAACACAACCTCTTTGAAATTGGCATTTCTTCATGTTTTAAGACAAAGCGTCTAAACTGTTTCGTGGTCATATGCTGATAGATATTCGCATTTTTTGTTGAAATAAAGTTGTGTGTCACAAGGTTTCGTTGTTGTTACCATGACAGAAAAAGGAGATACAGAGGGCGATCTTTCATTTGCAAAGATACTTCATCATCAAGCACACCCTCCCCCCCCCCTACACACACACACACACACACACACACACACACACACACTTTACACCACATTCGGACTCTTCGGTCATCATTTTCTCACATTCATGCTTAAGAAAGGGGTCGGACAAAATTCGATTCAGTGTGAAAAAGTGCGACAGAAGGAAATCAGCGACCTTGTTGGATTTTCCTGCGTTTGGACGTCGACCGTGTTTGTATGGCGCAGCTGTTAAATCAATCATGTTAATTATCTTAGAGTACCACATAATCAATCATAATTCAATGATGACAAGAAATAACGTTCATGCTGGTATTATCAGATTTCTGATCGTCGGGTGCACCATTTGTCACTGCGAAAAAGCGCTCAATAAATATTTAGTGGTGTAAAAGAGCTCAATAAATATTTAGTGGTGTAAAAGCGCGGGATAAATATTTAGTGGTGTAAAAGCGCGGGATAATTATTTAGTGGTGTAAAAGCGCGGGATAAATATTTAGTGGTGTAAAAGCGCGGGATAAATATTTAGTGGTGTAAAAGCGCGGGATAAATATTTAGTGGTGTAAAAGCGCGGGATAAATATTTAGTGGTATAAAAGCGCTCAATAAATATTTAGTGGTGTAAAAGCGCGGGATAAATATTTAGTGGTGTAAAATCGCGGGATAAATATTTAGTGGGTAAAAGCGCGGGATAAATATTTAGTGGTGTAAAAGCGCTCAATAAATATTTAGTGATGAGATAACACGAACTGGTGTCTGAACATTAGCATTAGCATGAACAACTGATATCATATTTGTGTTTAGCAGTATCAGTGGATCTCTTGTACTGATCTTTGTGTACTATGGAAGCTGTGGAAAATACGTGAATCGGTAGCGTTTATGGCTCCAGCATAATTAATCGTAGTTTACCACCAAAACGAGAGATCTTTTTTTTTCGCTGTCCCATCTTCTGTGCCACCTGAACGACACTGCATCTGAGCCACTCGCTCCGACCCACTCTTCAAAGCCTCAGCCTGGCCCGGCCCGCCGCAGCCCCGGCACCGGCAATCCACAGGGAGCAGTTGATGACAAGTCGTCAAGAGACAACCCACCGGAGGAGACACTGCACTGCTGCCGAGTCACTTCGGTGGTGTTCAGTGGTGCCTGGTCTGATCGAACATACGCAGAATATCACCTGTTAAACCCCCTACTGACGACAATAATTGCTCTGTCGCGGAGCCGGTTTGAGTGAGCTCTCTCCCCAGAAGGCGCCACCACGTCTGTTCAGCGACAACCCACATTAATTTGCCGAAACCGTTGACAACGACAGAATCAAATCAAGGTCATAGGCGTGGAGAGGATATCGACACTGAGGTCATCATGAGAGCAGGGTATGACGGGTCACAGAATTTAAGACTTTTTTCTTTAATGCTGATTGATGAGAATGAGGATGATAAAGATGATGCTACGGATTTCCTCCCCGGTCTAAGACTGCATGACAGGTTTGTACTGTACGCTTACTTTCATAATACATCCTGGCGTCGACCAGGTCCGAGAGACACAGACACTTGCAGTGTTGGTCAGGAAATTTGAGCAACACTCTCAGAGAAGCATCCATTAATTAAGTTGATGAAATTCGACTATATGGCCCCAGTCTTGCCCAACTGGGCCCGTAGCAAACTCAACTCTGGGTAGGAGCCGGTCACAGGAGAAGAATCCCACATAAAGAATGGCTGTACTGGGAATCGATCCCACGACCTCCTATCCGGGAGTCCATGACGCTAACTACTTCGCCACGGCGGCTGGTCATTTAAGCGGTTCTTAGATTAACCCATTGTGGCTTACTTATAACTTCCCATGTAACCGTTTCAAGGAAACCTCTACAGATTTCTTTCTCGAACTAACCATGAAATTAATAATGAAAATTCCAATCCTAAATTTAAATCATACAGCAGACGGAGACTTACAGGTTTATTATTAAGTTAACCACTAAAGTTTGTTCTGATTTGATTAGTTTAAAAAAGAAGGCAACAGCATTTCTGAAATGGCACATTCATGTACTGTGAGTATGCATTTTGTGTGGCGGTAACATTGCAATCTGATCCTGTGTGGCTGACGTGGAATTGATTTGTCTTTAGCGTCATTTTGCTGTCAATTGATTTATGGGTTCGCATGTAATGTGGGCGACATTGTGTGATTCACAAATGGACAGTACATTAATATCCAAATCAACAACAACAACAAAAGAAAGAAAAAGAAAAAAAAATCGAAATTCTCGCTAAGATGTGTAGTTCACGAGTGAGCCTGTTGCCTCACTACATCTGAATGTCACGAAGGCAAAAGAATAAAGTTCTGTTTGAGAATGGAGGCTACAGCAGGGAGATAAATGTTAAACAGAATGACAATGCCACTGGTCTGTGCACTTATATTGCGTAGACAATGCCACTGGTCTGTGCACTTTATATTGCGTAGACAACGTTACTTTTCTATGGACTTGAGGTTTGCTTCTGTACCAGACAGTCAATAGAGCCAAAAGACGCACACTCTGAAGACGATAACTCTCTCCTAATGCTGTTCGAAAATTATTTAACCCTTTCAACGGTATCGTGCCAATAATGGACCCCAGAGACACGACACCAGTGTGGCGTTTGTGCACCAATGTAGGGAGACGGTGTTGCCAGATTCGTGCGCACTATCATTGAACAAAAAGAAGACTTACTGTACACTTCCAACATAATACACATTTTCACTTACCACAGAAAGAAAAACAGGAAGAAAACTGTTTCAGAACTGATGAATTTGCAGCCCCAAACCCAGTGACTGTAAAATTTTGCAGCCACTTGAAAAATGTTGGATTCTGGAACAGCCGGTGCCGAAAAGGTTCAGCTTCATGTGTCAGTACGTTATGTAAACACAGAAATGAAGTCTGATGTTGCTGCATTTTCAGAGGTGAGCTAAACGATTCGTTTGCTTCATCAAAATTTACGACAAACGTCTACTGATTTCTTATTTTCATGTGTCACAAACTGAGTCTCTGTAATCATCCTGTTTCAGATGCCCGTGTTTGTGTGTGTGTGTGTGTGTGTGTGGTGTGTGTGTGTGTGTGTGTGTGTGTGTGTGTGTGTGTGCGCGCGCGCGCGCGCGCGCGCGTGTGTGTGTGTGTGTGTGTGTGTGTGTGTGTGTGTGTGTGTGTGTGTGTGTGTGCTAGCGCGCGCATGTGCGTGTGTGTGTGTGTGTGTGTCTGTGTGTGTGTGTGTGTGTGTGTGTGTGTGTGGTGTGAAGGCTACAGACTAAAGATTGAAGTCCCATTGTCTCATTACCGTCCCGGCAGTGGACTGTCAGAGTTTCAACGTGTCCAGGGTACAGCATTATGAAAGGTGGCGCCCATCCCTCCCCTTCGACCGCTTTAACCGTCCCTGCTCTGAGTCAGGTAGCCATTCACTTGTTGAATAACAAAGAGGGTTTTAAAGCCGTTGAAAAAAACCTGACCCTATGAGGTTTTCGAACTTACAACATCAGTCTGATAGAGAGGGGGGGGGGGTCAGCGGTAAATAAAACAATTACAAGTGCTGTCAGAAGAAAATGTGGCGGAAGAAATAATATTGAGAATACCTTCCAATCCAACCATCCGCTAACTGAAGATATTACCAAATGGTGTACCTCATATACCTAGTAGGGTAATGTTGCTTATAGCCCAGCCGACCGCAAAGGGCCATATCCGGGCTGTCACCACGTTGAAGTCAACTCACAAGTCATGCATTCCCACAACCCTTTAAAATACAGCTTCTAAAAACACTCCGGGGGAAATCTTGTTAAAAAAATTTTCTACTGTAAATCTCAGATCAGATGAAAAATGTTAATCTCTTTCTCATATACGTGTATTGAACGTATTCAGCAATGTTTACAGTGTCATGAAACATGTTTTGAAAACAATGTTCAGTTTTATTCATTTATGAACTATGTTATATTCATGCAAATATTGCACCAAAAGTTAACCTACATTGTGAAGATGAGATCATAAATGCATTTTCTATATCCGAAGGAACAGATATAAACATCTTACTAAGTACAGAACATAGACTGACCTCGTAAAATATCTTTTAAAACCTTTCAAAAGTGACAGTTTATCTTATCAGAGTCAGTAAAACCACACGGAAGCAGCAAATCACATATTCTTACAAGTTTTCACATTAGCAGCGACCAAATTCCGTAAAACCAACACCTGCATGAATTTGCTTTTGTGACTGGATTACACAAAATTTAACAAGGCCATGAATATGATGAGTATTTGAGAATTGAAGCGTCAAATGAAATATAAGTTACCCATTACATTAATACCAGTCGATGATCAAGATTTGGAACTATTTGGTGCTAAACCGCATATGTATCATAAGACAGAACGGTTAGAGCGGCGGTTTTGCTGTGAACTACGATTTACCCTTAGTACGCATACATACCCTCGTCGTAGGTAACTGAAGTCAAAGGTAAACTACAGACAACCTTCTTTTCATTTTCCGCTCTACCCCCCCCCCCCCCCCCCGCCCCCTCCCCCGCCCCTCTTACCCTTTCCTGCTACCTCCTATTTCATTGCACACACGTCGTGTCCATACTGAACTGAATGTCCATATTGAGCAGACTGCCTGTACAGGAAAGAATGCGTTTTGAGTGGCACAGAGTAAGACTGGGTTACATCATCGATCTCAAGGTAACGCAGCTCTGGTTCTGGTGTCCCCATACCTTCACCCCACTTTGGGCTGGCTATCCTGTGAAGACCAACTGTCACTGACACGAGACACGTAAGTCGAACGGCAAATTGCCCCTCTTGTTCATCCACGTAACAGGTAGACTGATTGTCTACATGCCAGCTTTCCGATACAATATCCTTTAGAAGCGGTCGAAAATAACCAGTAGATACGCCACAACTGACTGGTAAAGCTTGTATATTGTTGTTTAGACATCTCTCTCTCTCTCTCTCTCTCTCTCTCTCTCTCTCTCTCTCTCTCTCTCTCTCTCTCTCTCTCTCTCTCTCTCTCTCATCCATGTTTTTTTATGTATTTCAAAGACAAGTATGATGATTGTTTGTTTGGTCTTGCTGCACGTCATACTGAGTCAGTTGCTAGCCATTTAGTCCCTCAGCGGGGCAAGGGCCTTATTTAAAAAAAAAAGCAGCACATATTTGCTTATCTGTTACCCATGGAAATAAAGATGATCAATCATTCAATCAGTCTCTCTCTCTGTCTGTCTGTCTGTCTGTCTGTCTGTCTGTCTGTCTCTCTCTCTCTCTCTCTCTCTCTCTCTCTCTCTCTCTCTCTCTCTCTCTCTCTGTCTGTCGGTCTGTCTCTTTCTCTCTCTCTCTCTCTCTCTCTCTCTCTCTCTCTCTCTCTCTCTCTCTCTCTCTCGTCATGCCCACCCCTAACCCGTAGCCTACATTTATGACGGTCACTTTCCTCCCTTCTGCTCCTACCCTCGTTTCAGCTGACCCTGTTTGTTTTTTTCACCACAGTTCTACCCCTCCCTCTGTTCTGGCACTGTATAGTGAAAAACCTTCACGAACAGTCAGTCCATCAGTCCCCCAGTTTCAGCCGTCATGCTACGCAGTGCAGCGCATCCATAGGATTTTATTTTCTTGTCTGCATTGGAAGAGCTCGTCAACCTGGCTGTCAATGCGTCGCAACTGCGGAGGCTGACAATTAAGTCGTGATTAATAATTATCTCGTCCTGTGCAAATTGTCGACAATAATTGCACGGTAGCAAACCTCCCCCCCCCCCCACTCCCCTCGTCTCCACCCTATCCCTCCCACCTCACCCCATCACTCTCTCTCACTCTCTCTCTCTCTCTCTCTCTCTCTCTCTCTCTCTCTCTCTCTCTCTCTCTCTCTCTCTCTCTGTGAATCATTTCCATGTTACTGCGAGTGTGTGTGTGTGTGTGTGTGTGTGTGTGTGTGTGTGTGTGTGTGTGTGTGTGTGTCTGTGTGTGTGTGTGTGTGTGTGTGTGTGTGTGTGTGTGTGTGTGTGTGTGTGCGTGCGTGCGTGCTTGTGCGTGCGCGTGCGCATGCGCGCGCTCGACTTGTCAACGCCACACAAAAAAACAAAGAAAGAAAGAAAATCTCTAGAACTTTTGTACGGAAACTGGGCCCTCATCTAAAGAAGAGAAATAATTCACAGTTGTTTATTCACAAACATGATACCTCTTCAGCCTGGTTTTTACCCCGGACCCTGAATCTCGGTTTAGTCACTTTTATCCACTCCCCCCTCTTTTTTTTTAACCACTCGATAGATTACTCTCTGTTGATGTCAAACATGTACATAACACCATCAACAGTCATCCCACTGATGCCCGAGAGAACAGCCCGCTAGGGGGGGAGGTAGGGTCGGCTGGAAGCCAGGGTTCTTTATTGTTCCTCGGATGTGTACGTTTGTTATAACGGTATACTATGTGACCCTGTTAGTGCCATATATATATATATATATATATATATATATATATATATATATATATATATATATATATATAGTCCACAAGTGCTTGATGTAGGTGGTCGGGTCACCCCCCCCCCCCCCCAAAAAAAAAACAAAAAAAAACAACCCAACGAGGGCCAGCCAGCCAGTAGCGTACAGTTGGATGGAGCCCCAACTACAAACGAAACGAGTGCAGACAGGTGGGATCGTTTCCTATCGATCCCCCCCCCCCCTCCCGTCCGTCTCTGCCCCCCCCCCCCCAATCCCCCCAGCCTCCCCCCTGTTCGTCTCTGTTCAATTAGACCCATCATAAAACTGTTTCACATGTCCGCTGACAGGTTCGTTATGTTGGTCCATTTGGGCTGCTGTTCTATTTCGGCCCCCGTTGGCTGTGCTTTATGATGGTGTGTGTCGTCGGGGGCCGGGGTAAGACCCAGGTTGTTAGCCAGCGGCCCTGAAATTGCCTGTCAGTGACGTCAGAGCGAGCACCCTTCGCTTCGCTGCGTTTGGAGGGCTGGAGCTTGCGCGCCAAGGGCAAACAAAGAAAAAAGAAAAAAAAAAGAGAGAGAGAGAGACAGACAGACAGACAGAGAGAGAGACAGAGGGAGAGAGAGAGAGTGCACATGTTCTGGAACTCGGCATGTTTTATAACTCGGCGAATTTTATTTTCAAACTTCCCCCATAAATCGCTTGATTCGGCCTGTTGTTTTATGGTTTATCATAACTGGGTGAGGGTGGGGGGTGGGGTGGGGTGGAGTGGGGGTGGGGTCTATAACTCAGCGATTTAAAACTCCTGATGAGTTGCTTAATTCTTCTGTTGTTCTGTGAGTTATTAAACCGGGGAGCTGTATGCAGACTAACTGAAAGAGAGAGAGAGAGAGAGAGAGAGAGAGGAGAGAGAGAGAGAGAGAGAGAGAGAGAGAGAGAGAGAGAGAGAGAGAGAGAGAGAGAGAGAGAGAGAGAGAGAGAGAGAATACGAATACGAATATTTTAATTGAGGATAAAATGGATAAGCTAATAGCTTATTTACACCATGCCAACAAGAAGAGAGAGAGAGAGAGAGAGAGAGAGAGAGAGAGAGAGAGAGAGAGAGAGAGAGAGCTTGCCTGTTGCTGCATAGATTTGTAGTCAGAGCTGAAACACTGGAAGAGATTGGACGTCGTTCGCAATTAAGAAACGAGAACAAAACTAGAACGCTTTTCTTTTCTATGTTATGCCGTTTTAAGTTCACAGTTCTGATGAATGCAAAACCACTGTGACTACGTACACCGAATTTATTGAGATAATAAGTGATCGCTCGTTATTCATTTTCGTTGTTTGTCTTGCCTGAAGAAGACCTAAAAGGTCGAAACGCGTCATGTTTTGTCTTGTAATTCGTTTGTTCATGTTTGACGGATACAGTGCTTAAAATGTTTTTAAAGATTTACACACGAAAATTATCCTTGATGGTATTTCTGTCTTATTAGTACTCAAGTTTTCGTGACCCAAAATGTAAGAAAAATCGTCGTGCCTGATCCTACTCTCTTTTGAGCGGTCCTGTCTTTTGTGTCCATCCCAGTGGCTCTGTTCCCGCTCCGCTCACTCTGCCAGCTGTCTACACAGCCACACCTAGTTTGCTCTGTCACAGACACATTATCATTGGTCTTCTGATAGCTATCAGTTTTCATAGAAGCCATCCCCATGTCCATCCAATGACAGTCATTATTTATAAACTTGCCGATTTTGACCAGCCGCCGTGGCGAAGTGGTTAGCGTCGCGGACTCCCGGCTGGGAGGTCGTGGGTTCGATTCCTATCAGAGTCATGTGGGTGTTGTTGTTGTTTTTTTCTGCCCCGACCGGCTCCTACCCAGAGTAGAGTTTGGGTACGGGCTCGATTGGGAAGACTGGGACCAAACAGTCGAGTTTCATCCACTTCATGGATGTGTCTTTGAGAGTGTCGCTCAAATTCGGTGACCAACACTGCAGGTGTTTGTATCTCTGGGGCCTGGTTGACGGCGAGATATATTATGAAAGTAAGCGTAGAGTACAGCCCTGTCATGCAGTCTCAGACCAGAATGGAAATCTGTAGCATTATTTTCGTCATCCTCATTCTCATCGATCAGCGTTGAAGAAAAAAAAAAAAGCCTTGCCGATTTTGATATGAATTGATCACAAGCATGGTTGTTGAAATCACATCAAGAGTATGGGGAATCGTCTTCATCATAAGCGGTCCGTTGGCGCATCACTTTAAGTGACAAACCTCCTCATCCTTTATCTGTCTTCTGCCGTTAAGGAATCGTCGATACAGGTTCAGGTATGTCCATTCTTGGATGTTGTCCTCCCACCTCTCCCCGTCCTCTCCTGTTCCTGTTTCCTATGTCAGTGCCATACGAGAGAGAGAGAGAGGGGAGAGAGAGAGAGAGAGACAGACAGACAGACAGACAGACAGATAGACAGACAGACAGACAGACAGACAGACAGACAGACAGCCAGAGACGGAGAGAGAAGTTTTGCTTATTGCCCAGCCGACCACAAAGGGCCATATCAGGGCTGTCACCGCGATGAAGTCAACTCTCAAGCCATACAAACAACAACAACAAACAAACAAACAAACAAACAAACAAAAAAGCCATCCACACAACACATTAAACTACGCTTTCTAAAAACGCTCTGAAAATTTCGTAAAAAAAAGGAAAAAAATCTTTCCTCCGTTAAATCTTAGATCAGATGAAGAATGTTGATCTCTTTCAAATATTCAAAGATCATGTCAGGTGGGACATCTCTGAACAAAGTTTTCATGGAGTTTGCTTAAAGTGTTTCTGCCAGGCCGAATCACGAATCACACAAACAACTGATAAGCTAGTCAATAAATATGGAGAAAGAATGAAATCCCATTTTGGTCTGAGACTTTCTGGCAGGACCTACGCGTCCTTTCATAATAAATCCTGGCCCGGGAGATACGGTCTACCTGCAGTGTTGTTCGGAAAGTGTGTGCGTCAGATGCATTAAGTTAATTCACATCGATCTCAGCCTGTATAGAAAACACAAATATATGTCTGTAACTGACTTCGAACTCACGAGAAACCCATACAAACAAACAAACAGAAAGCGGTCCGAAGGTCCATTTCTGAACTGACATTGGTTTCCCTCTCTCCCCGCAACCTCTGCAATGCCCCCTCCCTCCTCTCCTCTACCCCCCACCACCACCACCCCATCACCCTCCCGTCGTTCATCCTCGAATCGCTATTTCTAAGGAATCAAAGATTCGGAAGTTCTGCTGGAGTGAGTGTCAAAAAGAGTTAATGTGTGCTAATTT
>CM031607.1:39052372-39059872 GCA_018398815.1 Conus ventricosus | reverse complement strand
GGCGCCACATTCTGCACGTCCTTTGATCCCAGCTGAGGCTTCTCTGAAGCGCACTCTCTCCGGCACTTTCTACTCTGCTGGAATTGTTGGACTGTCTCTGGATTCTCTTGGCATTCTCTTGTTTCCTCAACTCCTCTGTTTCTGTGTCTGTATTTGTTTTTACTTTTGTCTCTGACCATCGCTTCATTTCTGTTTACCCAACCCCCTGTCTATTGCTTTTGTATGCGTCTTGTAATTTTCTGGATATTGAGGTTTTCCTTTTAGATGCCAGCTGCTCCTGAACTTTCCATATTCTGCCAGTTACCTTCCCCGGGTTAGTAGTGGTTCGCGTGAATTCAAGGCATGTTCCTCTGTTTGTCCGGACAAAGGCTTGAGTGCTCTCGCGACCTTTTCTCCGGTGTTCTCACGCCGGAAACGTCCCACTAGTCCGAGAGTTCACTAGTCCGAGGGTTCACTAGTCCGAGGGTTAGGGTTAGGGTAGTCCGAGGGTTCACTAGTCCGAGGGTTAGGGTAAGGGCTAGGGTTAGGGTTAGAACCCTCCCCTCGGACTAGTGAACCCTCGGACTAGTGAACCCCTCACGCCATGGTTAGTAACCTTGCTTTACCCATTTTATGGTAAAAACAGAGATATTTATAATACAAACTTACAGATTTGACATTATGAAATTGAAGGTTTTTATGCTACAGACTTGTACATGTTGACGTTTCAGACTTGTAGATAATGGCGCCATAAACTTTATACAGTGGCGTTACAAACCAAACTATCAGCTAATGAAAATATTTGTAAAATAGTGACTGTACAAAAAAACTTGTAGGTATTGGCGATACAAACCATTAGAATGTCACGATGCAAACTTGTAGAAACAGGGAATTCTGTTTAAAATGCCGTCACACATACAGGTGATTGTAGCCGTCTTATGAAATTATTTTCACTGATTAAAAAAGATATAAAGAAATAAAGAAAAATAAGGATGAGGTAGGAGAACACGGGTGTAGGTAGGAGAGAAGGGAAACAGTTGGACTGTGTCCCTATGTCTAGATGGAAAATGATGGGCAATGGGAGGGATCCAAAATGAGCATCTGAAGAGATCTAGATTACGGTTAATTGAAACTAATTAATGGTCTTTGTAAAAGGTGACCCGTTCATTTAACAAGAAGAATCAACTGAAAACTTTTTTAAAGTAAAAAAAACAACATGAATATTCATTGTGTTTGTTGTAGATGGCAGAATTTCTCGTAAGAAAGGTCTCGTTTACTCACAGTCAAAAATAGTATGCTGAACTCCAAGCATCACTTTGGCATACAGGTAAACGACCCCAACGTAAAACCCCCCAACGTAAAACCCCCAACGTAAGACCCCAACAATCTTTATCTAGCTCTTGTCTCGTAACAGTTAGGTAAAACGACTAAAAGTAAGACCCCAACAATCTTTACCTAGCTCATGTCACGCAACTTAGGTAACAACGTACAGTTTTATCAAGAGTGATAACGCTTTTTCACAGAGGAAAGAAATTAAATTGCACAGTACAGAAAGACCTCATTCAAAGCACCAACCAACTTGATTCTAAGCTTCTCAGGCTGGTTCTGAACGAGCCCTGTCGCACGCTCGATTCGTTGCAACAATGTCTTCTTCTTCTTCTTCTTCTTCTTCTTCTTCTGCGTACGCAGGCTGATACTCCTTGCGGACACTTCCTATACGGACAGACAAATATCAATCCCATCTAACCAACAAAGGGAGTGGAGTTTTGTGTGTATGACCGTTTTTAATCCCACCATTAAGGCAGCCATACTCCATCTTCGGGGAAGGTGCATGCTATGTGTAACGTGTTATCCATACCAACGGCCAAATTGGCCTTCTCTTCCGAAAGTTGGTGATGGGATTTGACGTGTGTGCAAGATGTTATGCGTGCGTTCACACACGGAACCTCGGTTTATAGTCTCATTCGAAGGACTGTATGGGAAATGGAGTCAGAACTAATGTTAACTCCGAGGGTAAAATCCCCCTGTAACAAACCGGCCCGGCGGAGATTCGAACCCGCAACCCTTGGATTAGGAGTCCGGCGTTCTACCAACTGAGCTATTCCGGCCCCCGTTGCAACAATGTCAAAGACGCGTTCGTTTATGGGTATGTTTCAGTGAACATAAGTGACTCACCAGAGCAAGGAGAGGGACGAAGGTTTTTTACAGAAGTAGGAGTAAACGAACTCTACAATTTAGAGTGATGTGATTCTCTTCAAATGGGGGTAAAGATCTCCACACATATGAGTGTTGCGCGCAACTCGCCTCATACAGGAGGAGTATTGGGGTTTTGCTTTTTGTATGATTTAGAGCAATGCTTAACAAATCTTAAATAAATGTTAGCGAACCGCCCAGAGAAACGTGGACAAACGAGTCACAAGACGAAACACTACGCGTTTCGACCTCTTATGTTTTCAGGCAAGATACAAACAAATACAGGGTCGAACTTTAATTAAGGACCACCCCGAAAAAAGGCCCTTTCTTTTTAAATTGGCCAAAAATACAAGCAATGCATTTTTTCGAAGAATTCGACTGGGAAAGTTTAAGGGGTTAACAGAGTATTCCGCAAAGCTTGCGAAAGCTGTCTTATTGTCACGTGCGGCATGCAGAGGGGGGTGGGGGTGGGGGTTTGAAAGTTGCAGATTGTTGTCAAAATTGCTTGTTTTTTAAGCAAGAGTGAACACTGCTTCAAACGGTTTTGCACTGAAATTCCAAATGCACGTGCAAAAACCAATGCATTGCAGAGCATTTTACTGACTGGAATGCCCCTAAAAGCAGCCCAACGTGCATAATTCTTCTTAACACAAAAATGCCTCCAAGACGCAAGCTGTCTGATTTTGACCGGACCCGGGCGATTGCATGGCTGCAGGATCGAGTTGGCGTTCGAGAAGTGGCCAGAAGACTACAAGTGTCCCACTCCGTCATCATTTGGCTGAGAGAACGTTTTCAAGCCACTGGAACTGTCAAAGAGAGACCCCGTCCAGGCCAGCCAAAGAAGACCACTGCAAGAGATGACAGGTTCATCCGCAGACATGCTCTTCGGACCAGGACCACCACCTCCAACACCATCAGGCGTCGGCTCCAAGCTGCCACTAACACAGCAGTGTGTGAGATGACCATACGGCGGCGCCTCAATGCTGCCAACCTTCGAGCAAGGCGCCCAGTCCGGAAACCAAAACTGACTGCGGCCCACCGGGCACGTCGCCTGGCCTGGTGCACAGCTCATCAAACATGGACTCGGGCTCAGTGGCGGATGGTGCTTTTCACCGATGAGTCCAAGTTCCAGTTGAAGCCACGAGATGGACGCATTCGGGTGTGGCGGCGTCCCAGGGAGCAGCTGGCAGATGACGTCATCCAGGAGGTCGTCGCTTTTGGTGGTGGCTCCGTCATGGTATGGGGGGGCATCAGCAGTCACCACAAGACTCCCCTGTACCATGTGGATGGCAACCTGAACGGCCAACGCTACCTGCAGGAGATTTTACGGCCTTTGGTTGTCCCAGCACTCCAGCAGATTGGGGCTCAGGCTGTGTTCATGGACGATAATGCCACCCCACATCGTTGTCGAGCCGTGAACACTTTGTGTGTGCAAGCTGGCATCCCCAGGATGCCATGGCCGGCAAACAGCCCGGACATGAACCCTATTGAGAACATCTGGGGCGAGCTTGGGAGGAGAGTTCAAGAAAATCACCCTGTTACGGCAAATCGACAGGAGCTGCTGCACTACCTGCAGCAGGAGTGGGCAAACCTCCCCCAGGCACTCATTGCAAGAACAGTCAACACCATGAGGCAGCGCTGTGTGGATTGTGTGGCAGCACGAGGGGGGGCACACTCGGTTTTGATCAGACTGTAAAGAAACACTCTTTTTGTGAATGTCATTTTGGGGGGTAGTCTCATTCAGGCTCCCCTGTCTAATCAGAAAGAATGATTTTTTCGATGAAAGTGACAAAATGTTGTTCACTGATAATGAAATTAAACATTTATAAAGTTTCTGTCGTATGTCGGTTTATCTCTATGTTTTGTGAGACTGTGTATAAGTGGTCCTTAATTAAAGTTCGACCCTGTACAGTGGGACAACGGACATTCACTTGGCTTTGGGAAAAGTTGGGAAAAAGAGGAAGATGACGGCCCCCACCGCCATCCTCCTCTTTTTTTTCCCAACTTTTGTTTTTCTCCAAGTCACCACAACTTACTTGCGCACCATGCAAGTCTGAATGTTCTATTACTGATGGACATTCTTGGCTGGACTTTTAGTGTCTTTCCGTTTGATACAAAGCGTCAGGGTTTATTTATTTTCTATTGTTTGGTGCAGAGACACATTCACACTGTGTATGCGAAAAGAAAAGAAAAAAGAGAACGGAAGCAAGAAAGACCGAAAGAAAGACGGAAAGAGAGAAAGAAAGAAAGAGGATGAAAGAAAGACAGTCAGCAAGACAGAGAGAAAAAGGAGGAAAGAAAGAAAGAAAGAAAAGAAAATAGAAAAAAAGTAGGAAGAAAAAAAAATACACATGGAAGCAAATTATACTATAGACCTGAAGAAAAAAAAAAGTAGGAAGAAAAAAAAATTACTTATGGAAGCAAATTACACTAGAGACCTCTTTTATCATTATAGCTCAGCCGATCACGAAGAGCCGTTCCAGAGCATGCAGTCAACATGCATGGACACAAAAGGTCCTCCAAAAGAAACAAAAAATGACAACAGTACCTACACCGCCCCTATTTACAGGTTAAGACGAGATTTACTGCATGAACACGTTCGATGCCAGATCTTTATTGCTCTTTATACATTCGTATAGGCGGCGGAACAAAACGAGCATATTTTCCCACCTGCAATTCAATCTCACGGTCTGCTTCCCATGTCATCTGACGTAGTAATAAGGATTTTTGTTGTAAGTACCTCTCTCTCTCTCTCTTCTCTCTCTCTCTCTCTCTCTCTCTCTCTCTCTCTCTCTCTCTCTCTCTCTCTCTCTCTCTCATCCTTCTCCAAATGGGGAGGGGGGGGGGGTAGGCTGGGGTAGGGCAATATAATAAATAAAATGCCATTTCTGCGGGCCGATGAAATGGTGTGGGAACAGGCGGGTGTTCCTGGACTCGGCCCCCCTTTCTCCCTTTCCCGCCCTCTTGGCTTACCTTCCCATTTCTACCTCACCCCTACTCCCGTTCTCCACAGACAGGCTTAGCTCAGTCACACCGACGCACATGCCCCTGTCTGTTATCCCACCCACTCTACAAGACATTTTCGCGCGCGCGCGCGCGCCACACACACACACACACACACACACACACACACACACACACACACACACACACACACACACACACACTCACACACACACACACACACACGCATGCATGCACGCACGCACAGAGAGAGAGAGAGACAGAGAGAGAGAGAGAGAGAGAGAGAGAGAGAGAGATAGAGAGAGAGATCAAATCTTGTTTAATGTAAAGAAAAGACGGTGACAAGAAGTGTGTCGGATATAGGCAGGCTAGGAGTTATTACAGGGTTGTTCCGCAGAAGAGCTGAATGCTCTTCTATCATGATCCTCTTTCTTAACCTCTGGGCTGCGAAAAATCCTGTCATCTGCAAAAAAAAAAAAAAAAAAAAAAAAAAAAAAAAGAAAGGGGGGGGGGGGGTGGAGGGAGGGAAGGGGAGACCTTGATATCAAGTAAACTTTCGAAAGCTGACGTGCAGTTCCAAACCTATTAAAGAAGGAAAGACAATGAGTGTTCGTATGATTTTATTTCTTCAACAGAAGACCAGAAGAATCAGCTTTAGGGGAGGTAAGCTAGGTAAGACTCACGTGCTTTATGACAAGCGTTGATAACGGAAACTTTGAGCTGCACCCGATTTGAGGAGACAAGTGATTGTTCGTTCTCCGTTTTCATTGTCTTGAGTGATGTTTGTCCTGCCTGAAGAAGATCAAAGAGGTCGAAACGCGTTGTGTTTGTCTTGTAATATGTTTGTTTTCTTTCGTTCGGCGGCGTGGTAATTTTTCTTCCAAGTTTGTTTCAGTTTTCTGCCTCTAATCATCATCGCACTTTGACATTTCCCTGGAGAGATGTGAGGAACTGCCTAAGAGGTCTGAGGAATTGTAGACAGCCAGCGAGAACTGAGTTACACTAGTCTAGACAGAACACACGCCACAATTGATGTCCTCGTTGCATCTGATGTCATGTATTAGCAAATGTAGATGATGTTCGAAGATCAGTGTAAGCTAAGCTGTCTGACATTTTGTGTGTGTGTGTGTGTGTGTGTGTGTGTGTGTGTGTGTGTGTGTGTGTGTGTGTGTGTGTGTGTGTGACGGTTCGGTCCATTGAGAAATCTTGATCTAAGAGAAAAGAAAAGACTAAAGTCGTGCATTTAAGATCAAGAAACGAGATAGGGATGTTTTATTCTGGAAATTCATGCACTGTGCTGTGTCTAATGTCACCCCTGGCAATATTAAAGGGATAGTCTCAAAAGTAGTTCCAGAGAGCGGAGAAGAACAGTTTGCAGGAAAAACGAGGAATCGTGAGACTTATAACTCTCTCTCTCTCTCTCTCTCTCTCTCTCTCTCTCTCTCTCTCTCTCTCTCTCTCTCTCTCTCTCTCTCTCTCTGTAAATGTGTAAAAAAAAAAAACTTTTTCGTAATTTCAGAGTCATCTTCGCGTCGTGAAAGAAAAAATTGTATGGGGTGATAGACTATGTCACACGCCGCTGAAAGGTCCAAGAGAAAGAGAAGGAGGGAAGTTCTGTTTAAATCGAGAGAGACTTCTCTGACAGTTTAGCAATCGGGCAGAACAGTTTCTCTTTTCACATCCTGTCCAAGGCTTGGCTAGGAAATGAACACTTGAGGAAAACGTGAGTGGTCAGATGAGGTGAGAGTTTGTGATGGATCAGTCGTTCACGGGTTGAAAACAGAAATGGAAGGTGTGCAGTGATTCCATGCTGCACACCAGGAGTCTAATTTCTGCCAGAACCCTGATGGTGCAGACATTCACATTGGAAAGGTCATTGAACAGGAACAGCTTTTAAGAGTTAGAATAGAGATGACTAAAGATGCATCCTTCTTTGTTTGTTTGTTTTTTGCTTGTTGAAAGAAAATATGGGAGACTGAGGTAGGCGATCTCTCTCTCTCTCTCTCTCTCTCTCTCTCTCTCTCTCTCTCTCTCTCTCTCTCTCTCTCTCTCCTCCTTTTCTTCTCTCTGTCTCTGTCTCTCTTGCTGTCTGTCTCTGTCTCTCTCCACCCCCCTCTCTATCTGTCTCTCTGTCTCTGTCTGTCTGTCTGTCTGTCTGTCTGTCTGTCTGTCTCTCTCTCTCTCTCTCTCTCTCTCTCTCTCTGTCTCTCTCTCTCTCTGTCTCAGTTTCTCTCTGTCTCTCTGTCTGTCTCTCTGTCTCTGTCTCTCTGTCTCTGTCTGTCTGTCTGTCTGTCTCTCTCTCTCTCTCTCTCTCTCTCTCTCTCTCTCTCTCTCTCTTTCTCTTGTAAAGACTGAGCGCGTTTG
>CM031607.1:39014872-39047372 GCA_018398815.1 Conus ventricosus | reverse complement strand
TAGTAAACGATAAACAGTAAACAAGTGGGGTATGTTTTGCTCACATAAGGAAACCTAACACAGAGTAACTTTTATTCAAGACTGGCACAGCCTTTTAAACTTGAATAAAGTCAGACCCCACTTGTTTACTGTTTACTGTTGTTTTTTGTTTGTTTGTGTGGGTTTTTTTGTGTGTTGTTTGGGGTGGGGTGGGGGGGGGTTGTATCATGAAAAAGCGATTGCTAATGTCAAAAGATTGAATTTATGACAAAAATTGTAAACGCTAACTGTTGCAGTCAACGGTGACATTTTAAGCTTGTTAGAAGTATTCAACTGAGTGTCGAATTATGCGTGATGGTAAGCAACGAAAATGTGCTTTTCTTTCCTAATCTAATTGTGGATCGGACACTGTATCATCTGTATCATTCAGACCATGCATGCGTTGACAACTGACGGCAGAGGCAGAAGAAGGAGCAGTGCTTGATTTGACGTTGAATACCCAATAACAAAAAAAAATGCACCTTCTTTTGTGTGCTGCCGATACATTAATTTTTCTGAGACACATAAAGGCGGGTTGTAAGTATGACGTGATACTGTTAACTGATGTTGTTACCTCTGGAATCTTAGAATGAACACAAAGGAATATAAAGTGATTATAATTGGAGGGGTAAAACTCTAATGATACCAGAATTTCAGGACTGGTGACAAGAATGTTGATTTCGCTGTTCATTTCCAATACTCTGGGCAAAAATGAAATTACATAACACAGTGAAAGCTGCCAAACGTAATTTGTATGACCATGCATTCAGGGCTAGATCTGCACCTTAAAAAAGGCCAATACCATTTGATTTTCTTTTTTTTTTCTTTTTTTTCCCTTTTTATTTTCGGGGGGTGGGGGTGTGTGTGTGGAGATTTTAAGATTATTGTCCCGATTTTGGCTCACGGCTGTGGAATATTTGGAGAAAAAGCAATGCTTCTGGAGAGATGTATGTGTGTACATATTTGTGTTCAGATGCGTGTTTATATTCATATGCGTTCTCGAGATATATGTGCATACTTACCTGTGTTTAAGTGTGTATGTGTGTGTGGTGTGTGTGTGTGTGTGTGTGTGTGTGTGTGTGTGTGTGTGTGTGTGTGTGTGTGTGTGTATACGTATACATTGATTATGATTATGGAACCCATTCTTGAATGTTAATTACGGAATTTGTCTAATGTGCTGTGTTTTTTTGTACTAATGATATGTATAGTATTCATGTTCCTTATTTTCTAAGGGGGTCCTGGAATTGAAAATCTGAATTGAGAGTAATCTACACACTTACATAACACCACGTGCATAGTCGTATGTGCACTCAAAGCACAGTACCGCCCCCTCACAATCTCAAATCCACACTCACACCTTCCATGTACATAATACATTTGGCCTTTGTCTCATATCTACAGTCACATACATGCGCGCTTCTCTCTCTCTCTCTCTCTCTCTCTCTCTCTCTCTCTCTCTCTCTCTCTCTCTCTCTCTCTCTCTCTCTCTGTTTGTCTCTCTCTCTCTCTCTCTCTCTCTCTGTTTTGAGAGAGAGAGAGAGGGAGAGAGAGATTGTGACCTGGCCCATGGGCCTTCATTTCTTTTAGCAGCAGAGGAATAAATGAAAATGTCTAAGCCTGTCTGAAACATATGGTGTCACTTTAAAAGATATACCCGCGTGTAAAGGTGAGGAAGGAAAGGAGAGAGAGAGGGGGTGGGGTGGGGGTGGGGGTGAGGAGAGAGAACACGAAAAGGAAATCGTCTCTAATGGATGCTTCCGTAGCTTCAAGCTTTCTTCCAAGTGGAGTTCAGAAATAACATTCCTTTTCCTCCTGCCTGTATGACAAGTTTCTCCAGAAAGTAAACTCGAGCACTCACTGAAGCGAAGAATTAAGATTCTGTAATGAAATGGTCGATTTGTCCAGAAATTAAAAGGCGGAAGTGTTCTTGAATGGTCTACAGGGGCAGCAGTGAGAGATAAAATCCCACAAGGATTCGGAACGACTTTTTTTCAGAACTAAGCACTGTACTCCTCGAAGAAGCCCAAAGGGCTCCTAGATTGATGCGAGACACGCACAGTCAGATACACTATTGAGTTGATGCGAGACACGCACAGTTAGATACACTATTAAGTTGATGCGAGACACGCAGTTAGATACACTATTGAGTTGATGCGAGACACGCACAGTTAGATACACTGTTGAGTTGATGCGAGACACGCACAGTTAGATACACTATTGAGTTGATGCGAGACACGCACAGTTAGATACACTATTGAGTTGATGCGAGACACGCACAGTTAGATACACTATTGAGTTGATGCGAGACACGCACAGTCAGATACACTATTGAGTAGGTCCTGGCCCTCGCGCAGACATCTCGTTATGAAGGATGACTGTAAACGTCAAATGCCCTGTCCGTATTAACACATCGCGTGAAAGATGAACCTGCGATGAAAGAGAAAAGGGCCACGAAAAGGTGTTCTTCTCTTAGTGAGGGCTCTCTTTGCCTTTCCGAACTGGATGTCAACAAGAAGAGCAAGCGACAGTTGTTTCGGTCTTTCTGGACTCTCATCAAGTTTGCGTACTGGTTACCTACTAATGAGAAGGACTTCTGTACAAACAGAAGGGAAACTCCCACAACTCGGGCATGTCATCATGCGTATACGAAACGAAAAACGTCTCCAAAATGTGTGTGTGTACGTTATTTCATGAATAAAGCTGCCGAACTGCGTAATTCATGAGCTAAACAACTGTGTTGCATAGTTCATAAACAGCTGAATTGTCATTTTCAACAGTATTCTGTTTCCTTAGCTCAGTTTGGCTTTTAAATGACATTAGTTCAAACGTTACTCCTCTTCAGCCAGCATTTCCTGATTAAGTGCTGCACAGAACAAACTTTTCATCTAAGGTTGCAGGCTGTTATACCTGAAAACTCCCTACACAGATGAATCAGTCACAACACACCAGGAGACGACAACTCAACAGACTGACATTATGATGAACCAGGCCGTCGCTACTGACCATGTCAGCACAAATGACCAGGATGCCGCGGTCAAACTGGAACAGTTCTGCCACAAACCAGAAGCTCACACCAACCTTCTACGACATCATAGTCAGCCGTGGCACAGAAACCATCCGGGGCAGCGTATAACCAGTGGAGACAATGACGATATAACAACAGACCTGGACGAATATGCTCGGCAACTCAGAAGAGTTCTGATCGAGAAGACTTGAGACCTGTTCAGCTGATTGGAAACATGTTGATGCCAGAGCCAGAGAATAAGCCCTTCATAGCTCACGGAACGGAGGCTGTGCTAAACCTGTTAACAGCAAGCCGAACGCATAACCAAATTTCAAGTGACTGAAAGACTGACACCATTGAACATTTGGGGACAATAATTGCAAAGTGATTCGACTGCAGGCGGAGAGCTAAACAAATTTTAAAAAAGTAATTATAATGACTCCGCTGAACAACGTGGAAAAACGAATCACAATACAAAACACGACGCGTTTCGACCTCTTAGGTCTTCTCCAGGCAAGATACACAACTCTCACAGCAACGAAAAATGAAGGACGAGCAATCATTTCTCTTTGTCGAATTCGGCGCCAGATGGGCGTTGAATCAAGATGGGATGTTTTAAATGCATGCAAAGTCACAGATGACTTCAAGTCTTGTCTGCAGTCACAGTCACCAAATTTCTCTTCATTATAATTACTTTTAGAATTTGGGGACGATGTTCTGGCCCACGTTTCGCCATTGGACCGTGGCAGAGGAGATCTTGCGAACTTCCTGGGAATTTTGTTGGACCAGACCCAAAAAAAAAAAAAAAAAAAAAAAGCCAAGAGCTTCACAAGCGGGAATTCCGTCTGGAAAAAAAAGTGACGACAAGAAATAACAAACTAAACAAGCAGCCTTTCACACATCGTTCCAGACACAATACTCACGGTCAGATCCATGGTTCGGGTACTGTCATCGGGCCGTGGGTAGAGCTACAGCAAAAGGTTCAGCACGTCTTGTGATTCGCAGAGCGGCGCTGATGTATAGAGACTGGAGTGGTTTCAGTGGTATATGCCATCCGAGACTTTCATGCAAAGATGATTCAATCTGAAGAGCAGAAGAAACATGGTTCGGCCTTCGCTGTTATTGACAGTTCGAATGTTTTAGATGCGTGCGAAGTCACGGATGACACCAATGCTTGTCTGGACTCACAGTCACCAAGTTTGTCTTCATGCGCATGAGATAAGCTGCCTTGATTTTGATCATTTCTTAATTTAATTTTCTGCTGTACTGCTAGGTCGTAGCAAAGGCTGTTGACAAAACACCAGAAACACTGGCCACCCTCAAGCATATTCTATTCAAAATAAACCAAAAACAAATCTTTATTTTTTTTCTTTTACTTGTTTTCTTTTACCTTTGCTTATTCAACTGTTCATGCCTATTACATAAGCCGAAATGAAAGTGTAGCTGAACTTTTTTTCTTTTTGATTTGCTTTTTCAGAATGTTTTATAGGTGTCTGGTTTAACTTTAACAAAGCTCACAATTCACTCAACAAACAAGCAGAATCCCAACCTTGTAAAAATCATAAACTAATCGAACAGCTGAATGAGAGTTAAGTGTTATTTTTCAATTTGCCTACTTCACGTAGTTGTCGAGGACTCGTTGCTTAGTTCAGGACCTACATAACACGTTTGCACGATTCATGAATTAGGTTGCAGCTTAATTATGAAATAAGCTTTTTTGTGGCTTATTTCATAAAATGTGCGAATTCACAAAGTAAGCATTCTCTCTCTCTCTCTCTCTCTCTCTCTCTCTCTCTCTCTCTCTCTCTCTCGCTCTCTCTCTCGCACACACACAAACATTGTGTGTGTGTGTGTGTGCGTGCATGCGTGCGTGAGTGTGTATGTGTGTGTGTTTGTGTGAGTGTGCATGCGTGCGTGCGTGTGAGTGCGTGCGTGCATGTGTGTGTGTGTGCGTCTGTGTGTGACCTTTGTCATATGTTTAGATTACTTCACCAAGTGGGTTAACTTGAAATTACCATTATAACACTTTTCGGTTGTTTCTCTCATGCCCAATGACACAGTATCAATGTGTTTATTTTGTCATGAAGTTACCGTAATAAAACTTTTCCTTCATTTGTTTCTTTCTTGCTCAACGACGTACTGTCTGTGTGCTTACTTTGTCCTCAGCCCTTTGGTTTCCCCGGCACATCTCCGACCTGGACAAATGTACCCACCTCATCACCAGATTTGAGCCCGAACTGGACTACGATCACCCGGTAAGCATGAACTGCAAAATAAACACCTGCTGGAGGTCGTCTCTGCTTTGGTGTACAAGAGATATAAAGAAACTAAACATCAGACTTCAAACGTTAACTGTTGCTGTTGCTTGTTTATGGAATTCACACACACACACACACACACACACACACACACACACACACACACACGATATATGGAAAAGTAAGTTCAATCAGAATCACTTCTTTTGATGCCCCTGCATGGAATATTACATCCGGTCTAATACCACTCCTTTTTTATTACCTTTGAATAGGTTTCCCTTTCTGGACGATCTGCTGTACACGTATAGACATCCACTCCGTCCAGTAAATCCTGTCTCCACGCCTTTGGTGTCATCGCTGTTCCAGACCATGACTTGTAGCCTTCTAGTATGTGAGCTTCTGGTGGCGTAGGGTTTCCTCTGCTAACCGCATGTACCATCTCTTTAAGCACGTGATTGTGTTTCCAGGTGTATCTTCCTGGGTTAGTGCTGTGCTTTTTGTTTGCATGAGTTCAGGACATGTTCTGTTTGTTGTTTGCCCGGACAGAGCTGACAAATTGGTCCATCTGATTTTCTTCAGTTCACCAGGTTAAAATTCGAGGGCAGGAGATCTTATGCTGTTCTGAGGATGAAGCTGATCCCAACTGATGCCACATGCCATCTTCCATTCCAGTTAAACTTCATGGGGGTGCGTTTTCTTACGTTGTCCATTGCCGCTGCTGGCCTCGTTGGATCGCCTTCTGGATTCTCTTGGACGCTGTTGTTTCTTCAAATCCTCCATCGCCATGGCGTCCTTGTTTTCCCTTTTACCTTTGACCACCTCTTCATTTCCGTCAGTCCCAGTCTCTGCCTGTTGGCGTGTTTGCGTCCCGTTGTTACCCTGATCTTTGCCACGTCCACGTCTTGCTGAACTTTCTATTTTCCAGTCTTTAGCTTGGACTGGATTGATTTCACAGCCTTGCTGGCTCCAGTATCCTCTAGCATGGCTAGTAACTTTGCTGTTCATGCTCTGTACTCCTCGAGAAATGATTTCAGGGTCAGCTTCAACTTTGCTTGGCGACAGTAGAGAGCAACGTTAGTTATAGCAGGTGCCACTCCTATCATTTCTTTGCGGTTTTGTTTTTGCCTCTATTGATCCGACTGTGCTAGTTCTGATATTGTATATCAGTAGAGGTCAAAAGAGCTTCGGGATCAGCTTAACCTTAAGACACTGGAGTTTCTATTGGCCAGGCAGGCTGCTGTGGTTTGTTACCTGCAGGCTTTACTCTGCCATTTTATTGGTTTCCTTACCTCTCTTTGTGTCTGTCTAGGAGTCGTCATACCACCCCCAGAGCTCCAGACTGGATCTTCTGCCATAGTTGGAATGGCTTGGTTGGTTCCAGTCAACGTAACTATTTCAGTGTTTTTTCCCCCTTTCCACTGGGAGATACTTAGTGATTTCTTTGGTTTTAAACTCAGCCTGGATGAAGAAAATTACGTCGAGGTTCCCTTGTCCTGTCCTAGCCCTTTGAATTGCTTCCCACTTCACAATGGCCCGTTCGGCACGCGCAGACACACCCGGGATGCTTCATGTCTTGACTGGCGCGTCCAAGTTCTCACTCACAGCGTGAGGCATTTCGTCAGCCTCGCTGCCATGATTTTAAATGTTCCCCTCGAAGTTCGGAAGTGATGTGGTTTGAACTTGTTGATGTCACTTGAGTTCTGCTCTCCGGGAATGTGCATTCCATCAGTTGTCTTCCGTTGGTCGCTGGTCTTCAGGTTCTTCCATGCTGATTTTGTTAGTTCGTGCACTCACTCAAAAACATCGGGACATTTCGTATACAGCCTGTAGATTCGGGGCTGGTTTTCCTAACCACCTTCTTTACCTCATCCGCTGTTGGTGCCTTGTCATTGAACTCTCTCTCTCTCTCTCTCTCTCTCTCTCTCTCTCTCTCTCTCTCTCTCTCTCTCTCTCTCTCTCTCTCTCTCTCTCTCTCTCTCTCTCTCTGCACTGCAGGCCACAGTAATCTCTGGATTTCAAGGAGTGCTTCGCTCTAGGGGTCGGAATATGTCTTCGTGAGATGCTGCTTAAAGAATATCTTGCTCTACTGTGAGTGCCGCAGTTTTCGGCCGCTTAAATAGTGTTCTAGCGAATTTAAGGGGGCCTTTGAAGAAATGCCATTAGGTTTTTGCTTACAAATTATCTTTCCATTTTTTTCATTCTGTTCTTCTTTCTTGCAAACTCTGCTTTGCTGAGGGCGCCGTATTGCGCTTTCAAGTTTTCAGGTCAGAACTTCTGTACCCTAACGTTTCACATTTTTAGGTAACCTTCATCCGTTTCTTTTTTTTCTCTCACTCTTCCTGATGTTATCCATCCCTTGCTGGTGTCTGTATTTTTAAGGAAGTGTTTTTAGCTTTGGGTGTTTCACTCCACGAGCGTCCCCTCATGTACAGTATACATTGTCTTCAAGTGGTGCTATTTTTTTCTTCAGTGTGCTCTTTCTTGTTAGGGCATCAACCTTGTAGACTGCTTTTTTCCCTTATAATTTCTTCTTTTTTCTCTTTTGCTCTAACGGGTGGCAAGCTGAGTTTCTTGCATCGAGCGTCGAGAGCCTGTAAAACCTCCTCGTCTGAATAATGAGCATGGATGTCCTTGGCACACTGAGAGAGCCCTGTCTATTTTGTTTTTCAAGACAGGAGCTTTTTTCACGTTGTGGTGACATCCCTTGGAGAGCCTTGTTTGTTTAAAGACAGGTTGGTTTTTTTTTTCACTATTTGGTCACAATTCTGAGAGAGTCAAGTGTAGTTTGCTTTTCACAACAGGAGTGGGGGGTTTTCCCACTATGTTGTGACAGTCCGGAGACAGCCCTGTGCTGTTTGTTTTTCAATACAGGAAGATTTTTTTTTACTTTGTGGTGACAGCCCTTAGAAAGTCTTGTTAGCATTTTTTTTAAGACAAGAGCTTTTTTCACTATGTGGTGACGGCCCTGAGAGAACCAAGTGTACCTTGTTCTTCAAGACAGGAGGTTGGGTTTTTGGTTTTTTTTTCACTATATGGTGATAGCCCTGAGAGAGCCATGTGTAGTTTGTTCTTCAAGACGGGTTTTTTTCGCTAAGTGGAAACACCCCTAAGAGAGCCTGTGGAGTGGCTTCTTCAAGACAGGGTTGGTTTGTTTTCTTTCATCACTATGTGGTGATAGGCCAGAGACAGCCCTGGGTGGGTTGTTTTATCAAGACAGGAGGGGTTTTTTCACTATGTGGTGATAGGCCAGAGACAGCCCTGTGTGGGTTGTTTTATCAAGACAGGAGTTTTTTTTCACTATGTGGTGATAGGCCAGAGACAGCCCTGTGTGGGTTGTTTTATCAAGACAGGAGTTTTTTTCACTATGTGGTGATAGGCCAGAGACAGCCCTGTGTGGGTTGTTTTATCAAGACAGGAGTTTTTTTCACTATGTGGTGATAGGCCAGAGACAGCCCTGTGTGGGTTGTTTTATCAAGACAGGAGTTTTTTTCACTATGTGGTGATAGGCCAGAGACAGCCCTGTGCGGGTTGTTTTATCAAGACAGGAGTTTTTTTCACTATGTGGTGATAGGCCAGAGACAGCCCTGTGTGGGTTGTTTTATCAAGACAGGAGTTGTTGTTTTTCACTATGTGGTGATAGGCCAGAGACAGCCCTGTGTGGGTTGTTTTATCAAGACAGGAGTTGTTGTTTTTCACTATGTGGTGATAGGCCAGAGACAGCCCTGTGTGGGTTGTTTTATCAAGACAGGAGTTGTTGTTTTTCACTATGTGTTGACAGCCCTGAAAGAGCCCTGCCTGGTTTGTTCTTCAAGACAGGAGTTGGTGGTGTTTTTTTCCCACTGTGTGGTGACAGCCCTGAGAGAGCCCTGTGTAATCAGATGAACCATAACACTGACACTGAAACTGAGCATTGAAACATTAAATGACAGAAGATTGATTGCGTTGTTGCGTTGGTTTCAGGGATTTGCTGATAAAGAGTACAGGAAGAGACGAATGTTGATAGCTGACATAGCCTTCCAGTATAAAGAGTAAGTCTCTGTCTCTGTCTCGCGGTCTCGCTTTCTCTTTGTCTTCTTTCTCTCTCTTTCTCTCTCTGTCTGTGTAAATGTCTGTCTGTCTGTCTGTCTGTCTGTCTGTCTGTCTGTCTACTGTCTCTCTCACTTTCTCTCTCTCTCTCTCTCTCTCTCTCTCTCTCTCTCTCTCTCTCTCTCTTCTCTCTCTCTCTCTCTCTCTCTCTCTCTCTCTCTCTCTCTCTCTCTCTCTCTCTCTCTCTCCCCCTCCCCTTTCTCTCTCTCTCTTCTACCCGATAGTTATAAAAATGTTCACACTCTCACCCTTTAAGTCTTAAATGTTTTAATAAATCTGTTTTCATGCACAAAATAAATAAACGACTTGACATTATCATAATCTGCTCAAAACGTTGTGTGTTTTTTTCCCCAAAACAATATCAGTCACAAAAGTATCACCCTCCGCACGCAGCCTAGGATTCATGAACTCTGGCAACATGTGACCTGACAATGCCACGACCCACATCTGCAAATCTGCTCGTGCACCTGTCCCGCCGCATAAGTTCCATTCCTCATTACCTCACAGTGCAGCAACATCAACAACAAACGCTAATCTGTGTGTGTATCCGCTAATCTTGCCGAATGTCCTGTATAGAAGCAAAATTTGAAAAGAGAGGGGTTAGTTACCGCCAAGGACACAGATAAACAAGAGTACAGGACTAGACACAATGCATTTCGACCTCTTGGGTCTTCTTCAGGTGAAAACACACAATATTTAGGACAGTGACAAGAAGAACATGTAGCCACTTGGCTGCGCTTCCCCTGTTCGTAATCTGAATCAAATGAAGGGTACTGAGAATGAGAAGTGGCTCACAGCGTTCACAAGTACACATAGAGCAAAGACGTGACATGAAATACAACACAACAAAGGGTATCGGTCAGTATCGGTAAAATTGTCTATGCTGTATGTGTACTTGTGAACGCTGTGAGCCACTTCTCGTTCTCAGTACCCTTCATTTGATTCAGATTACGAACAGAAGCGCAGCTAAGTGGCTGGATGTTCTTCTTGTCACTGTCCTAAATATGGTGTATTTTCGCCTGAAGAAGACCCCAAGAGGTCGAAATGCATTGTGTCTAGTCCTGTACTCTTGTTTGTCTGTGTCCTTGGCGGTAACTAACCCATCTCTTTTCAAATTTTGTCCAATGTACTGTCTGCCTACTCTTACCATTTCGACCTCTCCGTTCATCCACAGGTCGCCCCACTCTGTGCATTTCAGCTACTGCCTCAAGGGGGCCGGAATAGCTCATCTGGCAGAGCACCGGACTCGTTATCTTTGGTGATCCTAGGGTTGCGGGTTAGAATCTCCGCCGGGCCGTTTCGGTACAGGGGTATTTTTCCCTTGGAGTTAACATTGGTTCCGACTCCATTTCCTTCAAACGACACTATAAACCGAGGTTCCGTGTGTGAACGCACGCATGACATCTTGCATACACGTAAAATCCCATCACCAACTTCCGGAAGAGAAGGCCAGTTTGGCCATTGGTACGGATGAGAAGTTGCACACATGCGCTCTGCGTGAGAACTTGAAAGAATGAAAGAAGTAAGGGAATTGAGTGAATGATGTAGACTGGATGACACGGTAAACGACTGAATGAAGCGCCGGCAGGCAGCGCGCGCCTCAGTCAGCACTACCCAGGTAGGCAGCCCGTTGCGTTCACGAGAGTGTGGATCGTCAGCGCCTAGATCCTTTGGCAAGGCGCTTTATAAATGCTATGTTGCTGTTGTTATTATTTTTTGTAATTTTTATTGTTATCATTAGTAGTAGTAGTAGTAGTAGTAGTAGTGGTATTATTATAAGGAAAATCGGAGAAAGTGCCTTTACCTTCGTTGTTCCCGAGACAACGGAACTCGCTATGAAAAAACTGTTTGCCACGTCAACTTAAAAGCTGAATTTAAGCATGGACAACATCTATTTCAGTGCACCGCACCCAAACCGTCCCAGCCTCATACTGATGGGGGGAGGAGGGGGGGGGGGCAATCAAATTTACAGTGGCGTTACAGTCTTTTCTTTATCATAATGCCCCAATGTGCCATGTAACAGAACAGACCTGTCCTGAAAGGGCTACACCAGTGTCCACTCTCGCTAATCGCATCATCAGTCTCTGCTGATTTCACATGGACTGACACCCAGCCTCCTAAAAGCAGCCTGCGCCTTTACAAATGAATGCCTTCATAACTCATTTGCATGAGTGCGTTACAGTGTTTGTAATACTAATTGTGAATTGATAACGAAGCAGACCTGTCAGTATGTCAAACCGTTCTTAGTATGTGTGTGTGTGGGTGTGCGCGCGTGCGTGTGTGTGTGTGTGTGTGTGTGTGTGTGTGTGTGTGTGTGTGTGTGTGAGAGAGAGAGAGAGAGACAGAGAGACAGAGAGAATGACAATGTTTTAATGTTAAAGGTCTACTTTAGAGATTTTTGATAATTTGTTAAAAACAGGTCTACATGTCATATAACTACGGTATGGTATTCATTTTTAAATAAAATCGCCGAAAGAATTTAATAGATAAAAAACGACTTTTGCACACCTGTTCAAACCCCGCGCGGTAGACCGAAAACCGTGACGTCACTTGATGGACTGGCCGTCAGCCGCGACCTACACAACAAGCCAACGCCAAGTGAAATCAACACGAGTTGCGAACCCTACAGCCTAAAAAGTCACGAGGGGGTGGCAGATATTGTGCTGTAGGCGTGTGCAGCAGCTCAGCAGGAGACGGATATTCTTTGCACACATTTCCATCTGATCCAGATACTCGAAAGAAGTGGATTCGGTTCGTGCAACCATGCCGGGCAGCTAAAGTTCTTTCTACCACGTCAGTTCCAGCTGGACCGCGGAAACGAGCTATTCCGACAATTGCCGAGCGCGTTCGAGTGGATCAAAAACTTCGTCTGCATTGTGCGCGTATACTTTGAAGGCGGAGTGGTAAGCTCGTACAGATGAGTACGATAGTCGCACGTTTATTCTGTTCTTGCCTATGGACAGATCACACTTGTTAAATTGAATGAACACGTTAAGGCTTAAAGAAGGAGAATCTCCGCTCGCCGTCCACGCGTGATCGCATCAAGAAGTCAGTCGGTAGCCTCCTTCGAGACTTCGGTAAAGTCCGTACGCCTTCGGAATGCTGTGTTCGGGCGTCCAGCTGGAACTGAACTGACGTGGTAAAAAGAACTTAGCGTTCAAACTGATAAGGTACAGGCCTTGCAGAAACATCCCCAGAGTCACATTGGCTGTCGCAATCATAGTCACTGCTTTTACATGATAAATTAAATACCGAGCGAGATGCGCAAGAACCATCAGAATCGCTTTCTGTCGCCGTCGCTGTCCATCATGTGACGTCACATCCAAGAGCAGTTAAGCCATGCCAAGATTTAGTTGATTACCTCCCGTTTTCTTGATTACAGGTGAAAATGCCCACTTTCGCGGATCGATTTCGTGTGATCGGGAGCGAATCGGATGTTTATTTTACCAATTTATCAAACATTTCATATTTCTGCATAAGCTGACCAATTATCGAAAACCTCTAAAGTAGACCTTTAAGCCTCCAGCCTGTAAACATAGGTACACGTAAACAATGTAGTGGCCATCCAAACAGATGGATGATAGGAATCAACTTAAATTTGTAGCAATAATATGTTCTTCCCTGTGTCTCAGTGCATAAAAGAATATACACAGCTACATCACGAATGACTATGATTTCCTCACTACACAATAAATGACGGCACTTTACCTCGATTGACCAGTTAACTTTTAAATGCTTTGATATATATTTATCTGTAAGTAATGCGTAAGCTTCGCATCGAAAGAAAAAATGTAGCTCATCTTCACTATTCTTACAACATGGGCACTGCATATCCTCAGATTCATTTCTCCTGTAGCGTCGGTTTATCTTTAAATCATTTGTGCCTAATCTGAGAGAGAGAGAGAGAGAGAGAGAGAGAGGGGAGAGAGAGAGAGAGAGAGAGAGAGAGAGAGAGCTTCATCAGACGGAAATGCGGACTAATTGTCACTGTTTTTTCCCCGTTGTTCCAGAGGTGAGCCTATACCAAGAGTGGACTACACGCAGTGTGAGATCAACACATGGTAAGCTGTCGGCGCAAGACGTCAGGCTCCAACACTTAATGGAGGAGGACGGATTGGTTCCATGATGAAAGTCTTAGCCCAGTAGTGAACAGACAACATTATGACGTTTTAGAGAGGGGAACGGTGTGTGTTGGTGGGGGGGGGGGGAGGATGACCTAGTCTTAGCCAACAACGAAAACATTTTCATAGTTGAGCTGAAGATAGAAGGATAAAGGGCAGAGAAGGGAGTAGGGGTTATGGGGAGGGGAAGGGGGGGGGGAATCTTGACCAAAAGTCAACAAACTGGAATGCTTAGCTGAAGAGAGAACGGTGAAGAGCATACGAGGAGAAGGGAGGTGGGGAATACGATGTAGTCTCAGGCAGTAGTGAACAACCGGCGCTGCTCGGTTGAAAATGAAAGGTTGAACGGACAGAGAGAGAGAGAGAGAGAGAGAGAGAGAGAGAAGCAGGGTGTGGGTATGGGTGGTGGGGAGATATTGTAGCCGTATCCAGTTGTGAAGGAACAACATTGTCCAGTAGCTGATGGAAGGGTGAGCATAGCAGGCAGAGAGGGGAGTGTAGGGGAGGGGGGTGGTCTGGGAGTGATGTAGTCACAAAACCGCTGTTCGCTTGACGGACGTAGAAACAGCGGACAGGGTATCAGAAAAATTAGGGAGAAAGTTGGGGACAGGAAGGATGTTTAGGAAGAAGACGGAGTCTTTATAATGAACAAGTACCAGTGTTCAGTTATAACGGACAGCGGGACGAAGGGATCTTTATCCAGCAGTGACCAAACACCAAAGTTCAGTCTTTACAGATGTAGGGATGATGAAATCCTTGCCCGCAATGGACAGAGACTAGTGATCAGTTGGACAGTAGGACTACAAGGTCCTGGCTTCACCGTTGGACAAATACCATTGTTCAGTCGGAACAGATATGATGTCCATCCGCGTGATGAACGAACTCGAGCCATCAGTCAGATAGTGGGATGATGCGGTCCATACTTGCCATTGGACAAATACAGTATTCAACCGTAACAGATAGTCAGACGATGATGTCCATGCCTAGCAATGAACAAACACTAGTGTTCACTCATAACAGATATTTAGACAATAGAATCCTTGCCCAGCAATGAACGAACACTAATGTTCACTCATGACAGACATGTAGACAGTAGAATCCTTGCCCAGCAATGAATGAACACTAGTGTTCACTTGTAATGGATATTTGGACGTTAGGATCCTTCCCGGTTAGTGAACAAATATTAGTATTCACGTGTAACAGATATTTTGACCATAGCATCACCAGTGTTCTTTTATAACAATGGGCCAGTACGAACCATGCTTTGCAAAACACACCCACCCACGCACGCACGCGCGCGCACACACACACACACACACACACACACACACACACACACACACACACACACACACACACGCGCGCGCGCGCGCGCACGCACACACGCACGCACGCACGCACACACACACAAACACACACCACACACTTATACGTCAGTGTTCAGCTAATGGGACAATATACAGATAATGCGACAATAGAATGGATTCTTTCTTCGTAATAAAAAGACACCGCAAGTGTTCAACTGTAACAGGTAATGGGACGATAGGATCCTTACTTTGCCACTATGAAACGCTTGTGTTCAGAAAATGGGACTATAGGATTCTTCCTTTGCGATCAAAAATCGTATATGTTCAGTTGAAACAGATAATGGGACTATAGGTTCCTTCCTTCGCAATAGAAAAAAAACCCACACCAGTGTTAGCTCTAACAACAGATAATGGGATAGTAGGATCCTTACTTTGTTATCATAAAACGCCAATGTTCAGCTGTAACAGACAATGGGACAGTGGGATCCTTGCTCTGCGATCCAAAAACGCCAGTCTTCAGCTGTAATAGATTATTTGACAATAGGATCCTTACTTTGCAATAAAAAAAAAACGTCTGTGTTCTGCTCTAACAGGAGTCGGCCGGAATAGCCTAGTGGTAGAGCGTCGGACTCGTAATCTTGGGGTTGCGGGTTCGAATCACCGCCGGGCCGTTTCGGTACAGGGGATTTTTCCCTCGGAGTTAACATTGGTTCTGACTCCATTTCCCATACAGTCCTTCGAATGAGACTATAAACCGAGGTTCCGTGTGTGAACGCACGCATACCATCTTGCACACACGTAAAATCCCATCACCAACTTTCGGAAGAGAAGGCCAGTTTGGCCGTTGGTATGGATGACACGTTACACATAGCATGCACCTTCCCCGAAGATGGAGTATGGCTGCCTTAATGGCGGGATAAAAAAAAACCACGGTCATATACACAAAATTCCACTTGGCAGATGGGATTAATCCTTGCCTGTCTATACAGGAAGTGTCCGCAGGAGTATCAGCCTGCGTACGCGGAAAAAAAAAAAGAAAAAAAACAAACAAAAAAAAACAGGTAGTAGGTCTGTAGGATCATTGCTTTGCAATTAAAAAAATGCAAGTGTTCAGCTGTAACAGGTAATGGGACGATAGGATCCCCGACACTAAAGAAACACTAATGTTCAGTTATGACGATAAGTTGAACAATGGCATCCTTGTCCAGCTGTGAACATCAGTATTCAGCGATGACAGATAGAACCACAGGCAAAGGGATATTTGCCCAGCAGTGGACAAACAACAGTATTGAGTTACACTGGGGTAGCGGGCGGGTAGTTACGTGAAATGCGGGATACCAGTCTGTGTAAGGGAGCTCTGAGATTTCATCAGTTCGCCCGTAGCCGTGGCGAAGAAGAAGTATCTTGGTGATCTAAACCTGTTCATACACACTGTATCGTTTTTTGTTTTTGCTTCAGTACCAACACCACCCTAATCCTCCATCCTCTCTCTCTGTCTCTGTCTCTGTCGCTGTTCCTCTCTGTGACTGTCTCTCTGTTTGTCTGTCTGTCTTTCTCTCTTTTTCTCTCTCTCTCTTTCTTTCTCTCTCTCTCTCTCTCTCTCCCTCTCACTCCCTCTCTCTCTTTCTTTCTCTCTGTCATGCACACACACGCACACACACACACACACACACACACACACACACACACACACACACACCGCACGCACGCACGCACGCACGCACGCACACCACACACACACACACACACACACACACACACAACACAACACAATACACACACACAAACACACACACACACACACACACACACACACACACACACACCTCACACACACACACACACACACACACACACACACACACACAACACAACACACACACAGAGAGAACTGAGGACAGTACTTTTCTGGGTCCACCCCCACCTTCCGGTGTATCTTTTCCCAATGTTGAGACATTACGTTGAGGCTGTATTAATGCCATGATTATGATGCTGGTACTGCATGATTCCAGGGGCCACGTGTACAGACAGTTGAAGAACCTCCATTCCACACACGCCTGCACGGAGTACCGCACTAACTTCGAGATGCTGGAGAGGGAATGTGGCTACAGCGAGAACAGCATCCCTCAGCTCCAAGATGTCTCCTCTTTTCTGAAACGTTAGTGTCACCTGCAGGTCGGATCAATACGTGTGTGTTTGTGTGTGTGTGTGTGTGTGTGTGTGTGTGTGTGTGTGTGTGTGTGGTGTGTGTGTGTGTGCCAGATTGTGTGTATGTGTGTGTGTGTGTGTGTGTGTGTGTGTGTGTGTGTGTGTGTGTGTGTGTGTGTGTGCGTGCGCGTTCGGGGTGGTGGTGGTGGTTGGTTGAATGGGTGTCAGTCTGTCTGTGTGTGTGTGTGTGTGTGTGTGTGTGTGTGTGTGTGTGTGTGTGTGTGTGCTAGTTCGTGTGTTTTTGTGTGTGCGTTCGGGGTGGTGGTGGTGGTTGGTTGAATGGGTGTCAGTCTGTCTTTGTGTGTGTGTGTGTGTATGTGTGTGTGTGTGTGTGTGTGTGTGTGTGTGTGTGTGTGTGTGTGTATGTGTGTGTGTGCGCGCGCGCGCGCGCGTGTGTGTGTGTGTGTGTGTGTGTGTGTGTGTGTGTGTGTGTGTGTGAAGGTACAAAACTAAACGTGTAACCCCACTAGACTCACCACCCACCCACCCTTTTCTCCTACCCTCCCCCTTCCGTCCAGGGTTTGAACAGTGACTTGGAAGATAATTGGCAAAGTCATGTTTGACGCAGTAGACGATGTTTATTTACTTGAGGGATCTGGAAAAAGACCACATTTACACTGAAAAATAATGGAAAATGAAATCTTGTTCCATAGTGATGCAGCCACAGTTTGCAAAGACAATATGATCTGTGAGTTTTCTTAATTGTTTAGGACCGGAAAAAAAGATATTCTCACAAGAAGAATGGAAAGACAAAGAAAAAGTACGTAATAATGCCTATTTTATGGACATTACGGAGACGTGAAATTTGTTAAATAATGCGCAAGTACAAAAAACTTATCTGAATTCCATTTTGGAAGCTAGTGTCGGTAACAGAAACGAAGGTGTGCTGCTTTCTCGTTCAGGTACGTTTAGGAAAAAGACGAGCAGACGAATCCAGATTTGTCCAATTCTAGAATAATAACAAGTAATACAGAATCGCCTTAAGCAAATAGTGATGTCTATAGAGCAATATCATTGCAAAATGCCGTGATATGAAAAGAAAGCTTTAACTGCAACATCTGTCTATGTAGTATGGAGTCAATCTGTGGGGCCCGACAAGATTAAAAGTAAGCTTTCTGTTTGAATTAGATTGAACTTCATGACGACAGCGTAATGTTTTCTCTGTATGTTACTCGGGTAGAATTGCGGGGAGTATGTTAGGCCACACTGATTAGAGCCAGCATGATACGTCGACCAGCTTAAACTTAGGCCGGACGGAGCATGCGAGGTTATGTTGGATCCCCGAGATGGGCTGCCTCAGCTGGCTGGATTTCGTTGATACTATCCAGTGTTACCCACCATCGTTGCAAAATCTTGCACATATGTTACCATTGCATGAGTGCGAAAATGTCCAAAACTACCCTGAATAAGTGCTGGTGAAGAGGTGCTCAAACCTGTCGTCAGATTTGAAGAAATCCGTAATTACGTGCTCAACCTTGTCGTCAGAGTTAAAGAAATCCGAAATTGAATGCTCAAACCTGCCACCGGATTTTTTTTTTAAATCCGTAATTAGATGCTTAAACCTGTCGTCTGCATCAAATAAACCTGTACTTTGATGCTTAAAACTGTCGTCAGAATTAAAGAAATCTGAATTAGATGCTCAAGTCTGTCATCAGAATTAAAGATATCCGTAATTAGAAACCTGTCGTCTGATTTAAATAAACCTGTACTTTGATGCTTTAAAACTGTCGTCAGAATTAAAGAAATATGTAATTAGATGCTCAAACTGTCGTCAGAATTAAAGAAATCTGTTATTAGATGCTCAAACTGTCGTCCGAATTAAAGAAATCTGTAATTAGATACTCAAACTGTCGTCAGAATTAAAGAAATCTGTAATCAGATGCAAACTGTCGTCTGAATTAAAGAAATCCGTAATTAGATGCAAACAGTCGTCTGAATTAAAGAAATCCGAATCAGATGCTCAAACTGTCGTCAGAATTGAAGAAATCTGAATTAGATGCTCAAGTCTGTCATAAGAATTAAGGACATCCGTAATTAGATGCTCAAGCCTGTCATCGGAATTAAAGAAATCCATAATTAGATGCAAACTGTCGTCTGAATTGAAGAAATCTGAATTAGATGCTCAAACCTGCCGTCAGATTTGAACAAATCCGCAATTAACACGAGCATATCCAGTATTGAGGATAGAGCCACTCCATACGATTTTTTTTCCTCTATGGATAGATATTTTTTGCTTCCTATTTCATATCTTTGTTTCCTTGGTTCGTCTTTTTGTTGTTGTTGTTGTTGAGATTAACAACAGCGGTAATTATTCAGATCTGCTGCAGACTAATTCAGTTTAACATGGAACTGATGTGCAGTGCATGTCGTTCACGAATATATATATATATATATATATATGTGTGTGTGTGTGTGTGTGTGTGTGTGTGTGTGTTGTGTGTTTTGTGTGTGTTTATCTCTTATTTTGTTCCTCAGGCAAGACAGGGTTCCAGTTGCGTCCTGTGTCAGGCCTGCTGTCTCCACGTGACTTTCTGGCCAGTCTGGCATTCCGGGTTTTCCAGTGCACCCAGTACATCCGCCACAGCGCCAAGCCCGATTACTCTCCCGAACCGTCAGTGCACGCCCCTCCACCCTTCTCTCCCTCTCCTTCCTGTCTGCCTTCTAACTTGTCGTTGTCTGACTGTCTGCGCATGCCAGAAGTATATGTGAGAGGGATGGAGCGAAAAATTGTTTAAGGTCCTTCAGTGTCACTGAATGACAGAATTGTCACACACACACACTGTCTCTGTCTCTCTTTATGCGACGTTGCACAGTGTAATGTGGCTTTGTACAGAGTCATCCACATTACGCAATTCAAGGCAGTGGGCCTACAGCAAAGCAACACAGCATATCACACACTATAACATTGTACATCAGTACAACACTGCTCTCCGTAACGTTACTCGGTACAGTGTAACAACCACTATATAATATAGGTCAGTGTAACATTGCATCGTGTGACGTAACATGATACAGTATAACACACGTTCAATTCAATACAAAACATACAAAACAAAACATTTTCGGCGCAAACTAAGACTATTCACATCAAAAACAAACAAACAAACCGCAACAGAGGACAATATCCTACAAAGGTAAATCACGATAACACAGCTCTGAAGAACACACAACACAACCTAGCCAACAATACACCACAGCGTAGACGAGTAACACAGGACACAGCAAGGTAGAATTCGACACAAAAACCCAAATCAGATCATTCCGAATTTTGCAGAGACTGCATTCACGAGCTACTGGGTCACGTGCCCATGAGGCGGATCCTACTTTCGCCCAGTTCTCCCAGGAGCTGGGGCTGGTGTCTCTGGGAGCCTCTGATGAAGACATCGAGAAGATCTCCACGGTAGGTCATGATGACAAACTCCGTGTTTCGAAACGTTGATAGACCGCTCTCAATCATGACCAGGCAGCGATGGGAGATCTTCGTGCCATGAAACACTGGCTACAGGGACAGACGCTGCTGTGCTGACGGCAGATGTTTGACGTGGAAGTGGCAGCTCTTTTTGCACCCGACTGTAATATCCCATCAGGGAACGGGAAGCTTGTTGAAGTGACTGTAGAATCCCATCAGAAAGAGGAAGACTGTTGCAGTGATTGTAGAATCCCATCAGAAAGAGGAAGACTGTTGCAGTGACTGTAGAATCCCATCAGAAAGAGCAAGATTTTGTTGCAGTGACTGTACAATCCCAACAGAAAGAGGAAGACTGTTGCATCCTATCGGAAAGAGGAAGACTGTTGCAGTGACTGTAGAATCCCATCGGACAGAGAAAGACTGTTGCAGTGACTGTAGAATCCCATCAGAAAGAGGAAGACTTTGTTGCAGTGACTATAGAATCCCATCAGAAAGAGGAAGACCTTGTTGCAGTGACTAAAAGAATCCATCAGAAAGAGGAAGACTGTTGTAGTGACTGTTGAATCCCATCGGAAAGAGGAAGACTGTTGCAGTGTCTGTAGAATCCCATCAGAAAGAGGAAGACCTTGTTTCAGTGACTGTAGAACCCATCAGAAAGAGGAAACTGTTGCAGTGACTGTAGAATCCCATCGGAAAGAGAAAGACTGTTGCAGTGACTGTAGAATCCCATCGGAAAGAGAAAGACTGTTGCATCCCATCGGAAAGAGGAAGACTGTTGCATCCCATCAGAAAGAGGGAGATTGTTACAGTGACTGTAGAATCCCATCGGAAAGAGGAAGACTGTTGCGGTGACTGTAGAATCCCATTAAAAAAGAGGAAGACTGTTGCAATGACTGTAGAATCCCATCAGAAAGAGGGAGACTGTTGCAGTAACTATAGAATCCCATCGGAAAGAGGAAGACTGTTGTAGTGACTGTAGAATCCCATCAGAAAGAGGAAGATTGTTGCAGTGACTGTAGAATCCCATCAGAAAGAGGAAGACTGTTGCAGTTGACTGTAGAATCCCATCAGAAAGAGGGAGACTGTTGCAGTAACTATAAAATCCCATCGGAAAGAGGAAGACTGTTGTAGTGACTGTAGAATCCCATCAGAAAGAGGAAGATTGTTGCAGTGACTGTAGAATCCCATCAGAAAGAGGAAATTGTTGCAGTGACTGTAAATCCCATCGGAAAGAGGAAGACTGTTGCAGTGACTGTAGAATCCCATCAGAAAGAGGAAGATTGTTGCAGTGACTGTAGAATCCCATCCGAAAGAGGAAGACTGTTGCAGTGACTGTAGAATCCCATCGGAAAGAGGAAGACCTTGTTGCAGTGACTATAGAATCCCCTCAGAAAGAGGAAGACTGTTGCAGTGACTGTAGAATCCCATCAGAAAGAGGAAGACTGTTGCATGCCATCAGAAAGAGGAAGACCTTTTGCAGTGACTATAGAATCCCATCAGAAAGAGGAAGACTGTTGCAGTGATTGTAGAATCCCATCAGAAAGAAGAAGGCTTTGTTGCAGTGACTGTAGAATCCCATCAGAAAGAGGAAGACTGTTGCATCCCACCGGAAAAGGAAGACTGTTTCAGTGACTGTAGAATCACATCAGAAAGAGGAAGACTGTTGCAGTGACTGTAGAATCCCATCGGAAAGAGAAAGACTGTTCCAGTGACTGTAGAATCCCATGGGAAAGAGGAAGACTGTTCCAGTGACTGTAGAAATCCCGTCGGAAAGAGGAAGACTGTTCCAGTGACTGTAGAATTCGATCCGAAAGAGGAAGACTGTTCCATCCCATCGGAAAGAGGAAGACTGTTGCAGTGACTGTAGAATCCTATCGGAAAGAGGAAGAATGTTGCATTGACTGTAGAATCCCATAAGAAAGAGGAAGACTGTTGCAATGCCTGTAGAATCCCATAAGAAAGAGGAAGACTGTTGCAATGCCTGTAGAATCCCATCAGAAAGAGAAAAGACTGTTGCAGTGACTGTAGAAAACCCATCAGAAAGAGGAAGACTGTTGCAATGACTGTAGAATCCCATCAGAAAGAGGAAGACTGTTGCAGTGACTGTAGAATCCCATAAGAAAGAGCAAGACCTTGTTGTAGTGACTGTAGAATCCCATCAGAAAGAGGAAGACTGTTGCAGTGACTGTAGAATCCCATCGGAAAGAGGAAGACCGTTGTAGTGACTGTAGAATCCCATCAGAAAGAGGAAGACTGTTGTAGTGACTGTAGAATCCCATCAGAAAGAGGAATACTGTTGCAGTGACTGTAGAATCCCATCAGAAAGAGGAAAGACTGTTGCAGTGACTGTAGAATCCCATCGGAAAGAGGAAGACTGTTGCAGTGACTGTAGAATCCCATTAGAAAGAGGAAGACTGTTGCAGTGACTATAGAATCCCATCAGAAAGAGGAAGACTGTTGCAGTGACTGTAAAATCCCATCGGAAAGAGGAAGACTGTTACAGTGACTGTAGAATCCCATAAGAAAGAGGAAGACTGTTGCAGTGACTGTAGAATCCATCGGAAACAGGAAGACTGTTGCAGTGACTGTAGATCCCATCAGAAAGAGGAAGACTGTTGCAATGACTGTAGAATCCCATCAGAAAGAGGAAGACTGTTGCAGTGACTGTAGAATCCCATAAGAAAGAGGAAGACCTTGTTGTAGTGACTGTAGAATCCCATCAGAAAGAGGAAGACTGTTGCAGTGACTGTAGAATCCCATCGGAAAGAGGAAGACCGTTGTAGTGACTGTAGAATCCCATCAGAAAGAGGAAGACCGTTGTAGTACTGTAGAATCCCATCAGAAAGAGGAAGACTGTTGAGTGACTGTAGAACCCATCAGAAAGAGGAAGACTGTTGTAGTGACTGTAGAATCCCATCGGAAAGAGGAAGACTGTTGCAGTGTCTGTAGAATCCCATCAGAAAGAGGAAGACCTTGTTTCAGTGACTTAGAACCCATCAAAAGAGGAAGACTGTTGCAGTGACTGTAGAATCCCATCGGAAAGAGAAGACTGTTGCAGTGACTGTAAAACCCATCCGAAAGAGAAAAACTGTTGCCCCAGGGACTGTTAGAAACCCATCAGAAAAGGAGATGTTGCAGTGACTAAAAATCCCATCGAAAGAGGGAAAACGTTGCGTGCTGTAGAATCCCATTAAAAGAGGAAGACCTTGTTTCATGACTGTAGAATCCCATCAGAAAGAGGGAAAACCTGTTGCAGTAAATTAGAATCCCATCGAAAGAGGAAGACTTGTTGAGTGACTGTAAATCCCATCAGAAAGAGGAAGATGTTGCAGTGACTGTAAATCCCATCAAAAGAGGAAGACCCGTTGCAGTGACTGTAGAATCCCATCAGAAAGAGGAGACTGTTCAGAACTTAAATCCCATCGGAAAGAGGAAGACTGTTGAGTGACTGTAGAATCCCATCATAAAGAGGAAGATTTTTGCTCATCCCATCATAAAGAGGAAATTTTGAGGACTGTAGAATCCCATCGGAAAGAGGAAGATGTTGCAGTGACTGTAGAATCCCATCAGAAAGAGGAAGACTGTTGCATCCCATCAGAAAGAGGAAGACGTTGCATCCCATCAGAAAGAGTAAGACTGTTGCATCCCATCAGAAAGAGGAAGACTGTTGCTGTGACTGTAGAATCCCATCAGAAAGAGGAAGACTGTTGCGGTGACTGTAGAATCCCATCAGAAAGAGGAAGACTGTTGCGGTGACTGTAGAATCCCATTAGAAAGAGGAAGAATGTTGCAGTGTCTGTAGAATCCCATTAGAAAGGGAAGATTGTTGCAGTGACTGAGATCCCATCAGAAAGAGGAAGACTGTTGCGGTGACTGTAGAATCCCATTAGAAAGAAGAAGACTGTTGCAGTGACTGTAGAATCCCATCAGAAAGAGAAGACTGTTTAGTGACTGTAGAATCCACAGAAAGAGGAAGACTGTTGTAGTGACTGTAGAATCCCATCAGAAGAGGAAGACTGTTGCAGTGACTGTAGAATGCCATTAGAAAGAGGAAGACTGTTGTAGTGACTGTAGAATCCCATCAGAAAGAGGAAGACCTTGCTTTAGTGACTGTAGAATCCCATCAGAAAGAGAAAGACTGTTGTAGTGACTGTAGAATCCCATCAGAAAGAGGAAGACCTTTCTGTAGTGACTAGAATCCCATTAGAAAGAGGAAGACTGTTGTAGTGACTGTTGAATCCCATCAGAAAGAGGAAGACCTTTCTGTAGTGACTGTAGAATCCCATTAAAAGAGGAAGACTGTTGTAGTGACTGGAGAATCCCATCAGTGAATCAGTAAACTTTGTTGTAGTGACTGTGGAATCCCATCAGGAATCAGTAGACCTTGTTGTAGTGACTGGAGAATCCCATCAGTTGATCAGTAGACCTTGTTGTAGTGACTGTAGAATCCCATCAGGGAATCAGTAAACCTTGTTGTAGTGACTGTAGAATCCCATCAGGGAATCAGTAACCTTGTTGTAGGACTGTAGAATCCCATCAGGGAATCAGTAGACCTTGTTGTAGTGACTGTAGAATCCCATCAGGGAATCAGTAAACCTTGTTGTAGTGACTGTAGAATCCCATCAGGGAATCAGTAGACCTTGTTGTAGTGACTGGAGAATCCCATTAGGGAATCGGTAAATCTTGTTGTAGTGACTGTAGAATCCCATCAGGGAATCAGAAAGACCTTGTTGTAGTGACTGTAGAATCCCATCAAGGAACGGTAAGCTTTGTTGTGTTGACTGTAGAATCCCATCAATCGGCAGATCTTGTTGTAGTGACTGTAAAATCCCATTAGCAAGAGGTAGACTTTGTTGTAGTGACTGGAGAATCCCATCCGGGAACCGGTAGACCTTGTTGTAGTGATTGTAGAAATCTAGGTGCGGTCCATGTTGTGTCGACTGTAGATTCCCATGATGAGGGTGCGTCGGACCTTCTCGCAGCGATCGAATCTGAAAGCTGTGGTGTCAAACGGCAATCTGTTTGTCCTTGTTGTTACCGCTTGTTTGGGGGATTACTTATCTGGCTGTGTTGATTTTTTCTTTACCGTTCATTTGGGTGTTTGGCTGGCTGCGCTCTCCTCCATCTCATCTCATCGTACGAATATGTCATTAATTATGCCATCCATCTTATCTCATCATATGATAGTGTCAAATGGATATACCTTCTCCCGCTTCCCATCTCATGTCATGGTGTGATAGTGTGAAACGGTGATATCCTCTGTCTCATCATGTCGTGTGATGATGTCAAACGGCGCTACCCTCCATCTTATCTCACCATGTGGTAGTGTCAAACGGATATACCCCCACCCCCACCCCTCCCATCTCATCTCATCTTGTGATAGTGTCAAACGGTAATATCCTCTGCCTCATCACTTCCTATGATGATGTCAAACGGTAACACCCTCCATCGCATTTCAAGATGTGACAGTGTCAGACGGACATGTCTCCCCTCCCATCTCATCTCTTCGTGTGATAATATCAAATGGTAAGTGATACTATCAAATGGTAACACCCTCTATCTCATCTCAAGATGTAGTATCAAACAGACATATCTCTCCTCCCATCTCATCACATCGTGTGATTGTGTCAAACAGTATCCATCTCATTTCGTCTTGTCAGTAGGCTATCAATAAGAACGCTGTGACCAGCGCTTGGTCAGCTCTCTGTTCACGGTCACTGGCTCCAGTGGAGAGGTATTATAACCACTTCAAACCTGGCCAGAGGGCACAGAGCCGCAGACGCAGCTTTGGGGCAGCTTTCAAGACTTCGAGAAGACTGGGATTATCGTGGCGACAGGATTGAAGATCTGACGCAACCAAAACAAAAACAAAAACAAAAAATGGACAGCAGAAGAAGACGAAGAAGAATCACTTCAGTTCGTTACGTTATCAATTAAAGACTACGTCTTTCAGTCCGCCTCTTGAACGTGTACCCTTTACGTTGGACATGGAGTCACTGTAGGCCCTATGTTTGCACCACGCGTAGCTTGTGATAATTTACCGGTGGCGGTTCCTGCGTGATACATCATCCATGTATTGATCCGCTGCCTGGAAGACCTTTACATTGTGTTCCCCGAATGAATTACGAGGAAGCCTTTTGAAGGATTTGCTCTCGACCACAACGCGCCCCATCTAACGTTCAGTATCCAGCTCTATTTCCAAGGATGGAGGGATGCTACGGGTATTCAGTCTTCACCGGATAACATTATTTTGCATGAATGGGTCACGAGAGTACCAACAAATATATCTGGACGTTAAATATTTCAAACTCGCCTGATATAAAGAAGAAAATGTGTAGAAACGTATCGAATGTTCTTTCTGAAAATGGTGTTTGAAAGGAAAGTCTTATTTTGCTGAGGTAAAAGCTATATGCGCGGGAGGTGGACATTAATACGGCCAGAACCTGTAAGGTTTGCGCCTACAACAAAATAATGAATTAAAAAAAAAACAGAAATAAAACGGTCTGTCCTGGGAGTAGGAGTTACAATACGTGTAACCTCATCCTGGAATTTCTTACGACAGGGTGTCTGGAAGTCGGTTTTGAATGCAACAAGTAAAATAGACTTGGGTTAAGACTTGATAATATCATGACACAGTGAATGTTTCACGTGGGCCGTTGAGCGTTCATGACATACGGAAATGTTGAATATTGACTGCTGAAATGTCATTACATGTGAAAGGTTTTTAACCTTGTTAACGGAGTACAATGACAAATCAGTTTTGATTACTCTCGTTATTCTTGTTGTTATTGTTGTTGTTTACTAGTCGCCATTTTTTTCTTAAATAATTACTTAAATTCTGATTTTTGTGTTATTTTGAAAATTCTTTCCTTCTAAAATTGTACGGACCTGACATGAACCAGTAGTTCTGTCAAGATCATCAATTTATTTAGTCGTTGTGACAAACTCATCGATTCATTTATTCCATCAACTGCGTATGTGTTTGTCGACGTGTTTAAGTCTTAAACTGATGACCCTCCCGTGACTTCTATTTTCTGTCACTCAGTTGTACTGGTTCACGGTTGAGTTTGGACTATGCAAACAAGATGGCGAAATCCGAGCGTACGGGGCAGGCACCCTGTCCGCGTACGGTGAACTCAAGCACGCGCTGTCCGACACACCTACCGTTCTGCCCTTTGACCCGGATGTGACGTCGTTGCAAGAGTACACGGATGACGATTTCCAGCCTGTGCTGTTTGTGTGGAGTCGTTTGAAGAAATGATGGACAAAGTCAGGTAAGATAGCTGTTGACATGATTGTGTAAATGATGGACAAAGTCATGTAAGATGGATGTTGACATATTATGTAGATGATGGACAAAGTCATGTAAGATGGATGTTGATATATTATGTAGATGATGGACAAAGTCATGTAAGATGGATGTTGACATATGATGTAAAAGATGCACAAAGTCAGCTAAGATGATGTCGACTTAAGTATGTAAGCGATGGACAATGTTAGGTAAGATGGATGTTGACATATGATGTAAATGATGAACAAAGTCAGGTAAGATGGCTGTTGACATGATTATGTACATGATGGACAACGTCAGGCAAGATGGGTGTTGACATGATTATGTAGAAGATGGACAAAGTCATGTAAGATGGATGTTGACATGATTATGTAAATGATGGACAAAGTCAGGTAAGATGGATGTTGACATGATTATGTAAATGATGGACAAAGTCAGGTAAAATGGATGTTGACATATCATGTAAATGATGCACAAAGTCAGCAACGATGATGTCGACATAAGTATGTAAACGATGGACAAAGTCAGGTGAGATGGATGTTGACATATGATGTAAATGATCAACAAAGTCAGGTAAGACGAATGTTGACATATTATGTAAATGATGGACAAAGTCAGGTAAGACGAATGTTGACATATTATGTAAATGATGGACAAAGTCAGGTAAGACGGATGTTGACATATCATGTAAAAGATGGACAAAGTCAGGTAAGACGAATGTTGACATATTGTGTAAATGATGGACAAAGTCAGGTAAGATGGATGTTGACATATTGTGTAAATGATGGACAAAGTCAGGTAAGATGGATGTTGACATATTGTGTAAATGATGGACAAAGTCAGGTAAGATGGATGTTGACATATTGTGTAAATGATGGACAATGTTAGGTAAGATGGATGTTGACATATTGTGTAAATGATGGACAAAGTCAGGTAAGATGGATGTTGACATATTGTGTAAATGATGGACAAAGTCAGGTAAGATGGATGTTGACATATTGTGTAAATGATGGACAAAGTCAGGTAAGATGGATGTTGACATATTGTGTAAATGATGGACAAAGTCAGGTAAGATGGATGTTGACATATTGTGTAAATGATGGACAAAGTCAGGTAAGATGGATGTTGACATATTGTGTAAATGATGGACAAAGTCAGGTAAGATGGATGTTGACATATTGTGTAAATGATGGACAAAGTCAGGTAAGATGGATGTTGACGTGATTATTTCGGCTGACTGCTGAACCGTATGTAGAATGAATAACTTGCAGCACTAATATGGTCCCGCATGGTCGGCTGTGCTGCAAAGACATAAATTGAATTCAACCGATACATGGAAGAGCCAGAAAAGAATAAGTCATACTTACTCAAAAGAGAGATTTGACAAGTTTGAAATAGGTGATACGTATGGACTTCTCAGTTCCATGCAGAAAGAAACTGTTTGTAAATCAGAATGCACCCATGTTTCGGAACTTGACCATATACAGTTATAATAGAGACATGCCTGGGTCAGTGAGACGTAGCAAGTTCGACAATTAGTGGCTTCACGGTTTCAAAATTGTTTCGGTAACTAAACCGAAAAGAAATTTTCAGAATGAATCTCTGCAAAAAGACACCTTTTTTTTTCGTGAACAGTAAAGGTCGTTAAGCTGAGAACAACACGGTTTGCAAAATGTGTTGGAAATTTGACCGTGGAAGTCAGTGCGTACATGTATAAGAGAGCACATTATAAATGTAGTTGCAAAGCCAGACGACTGCAGGCGGAAATCTAAACAAATCTTAAATAAATGTTAGCGAACCGCCCAGAGAACGTGGACAAACGAGTCACAAGACAAAACACAACGCGTTTCGACCTCTTAGGTCTTCGTCGGGTGATGTATAAACGAATAAAACAACGAGAATTCACTTAGCTTTGATCGCATCAGATCGCTCAGGGTTCAGCGCAAGGAAGAAGGCGTTGAATGAGAACGAGGTTGTTGGAAGGGAAATAGTGAGTGAGTCAAAGTCGTAATGATGATAATATTACTGATAGGAATACTAATAATGGTCAAAATATTGGGGGGGGGGGGAGACAGGATCAATCTTAGTGTCAATAAGTATGGGTATGGGAGAAAGGAGAGTGGGTTAGAGGATTCTTAAGCAGCAGGGTTGCCGTGGCAACGGTCCCAGAGGCGGAGGCGATTGTGATGTCAATGCTAGTGGTAGTATCAATACAAGCAATAGCATTACTGAATGATACTGCTAACAACGATAGTGAAGGTTAAGGTAACGAAAGCATGATACAGAAACATATTTAGAAAATACATTTTTATAATAATCAAGTAAATAAAGGAAACATTTTTTTAAAAAAATATATAAAAAAAAATTTTTAAAAATAAATAAATAAATAATTAAAAATAAAATATTATAAAAAAGAAAAATAAATAATTAAAAAAAAAATAAATAAATAAATAAAAATAAAATTAAAATAAAATTTAAAAAATAAAAAAATAAAAATAATGATAATAAATGCATAAATCAGATAGCTATAAGTTATGTGTGAGGTGAATAGTGGGGGATAAGGTTGATGTTGTGTTGGGCATGGTTGAAGTGTAGAGCGACTGGTTTGGGCCGATGGTGGCGGATGTCGGCCAGGTGTTCAGAGATGCGTGTCTCAAGTGAGCGAGATGCAAAATCTGCCCATCTGCAGGATCCTAAAGTCTAACTGGCACATGGTAGAAAATCATAAACCTGCCTTTGAGACGAAACCTATGATCACTTTCAAACGTGACAAAAACCTCAAAGACCTACTGGTGCACTCTAAGCTGAACAAAATCTTCACACCTAAGCCACCAGGTACTTTCCCCTGCTCTAAACCCAACTGCAAAATCTGCTCTCTCACCAAACCAGACACCATCCTACATGGCCCCACAGGCTCTTTCACTATTAAACGCACTTTCTCCTGCCAGAGCCACAACATTGTGTATGCCATCCACTGTCAGCTGTGCGATAAGATCTATGTAGGTGAGACATCTCGCACACTTGAGACACGCATCTCTGAACACCTGGCCGACATCCGCCACCATCGGCCCAAACCAGTCGCTCTACACTTCAACCATGCCCAACACAACATCAACCATGTCAAAGTCTTGGCACTTTGGCAATCTAAGAGTGACAACTTGGAACGCGTTATGCAGGAATCTCATCTCATTGCCAAACTGGGCACCGTCCACCCTCATGGCATCAACGTCCAAAAGTAGTATGTGCCATTCCATCTCTGCAGCTCCAACCTGAAATATCCTCCACCTACGCACACCCTACCTCTGTTTACCTCAGACATAGGTTGCAGCTATCATCCTCTTCCCTTTTCCTACACTCTCTGAGTCTCTCCATTTGCTACATCAATCGACTTACCCCCCCCCCCCCCCGCCCCTGCCCTAGTAATGATGTGTGTAGGGATGTTGGTGGTATGGCGGTTGTTGGGGGTGGAGGTGGGGGCAACCAATGAATAAGGCTGAATTACACACACACACACACACACACACACACACACACACACACACACACACACACACTCACACTCACTCACACACATACACACACACATAATGAATAGAATGCTATCTCCTTTATCGTTGGTCGTGAAGAGAGAGAGAGAGAGAGAGAGAGAGAGAGAGAGAGAGAGAGAGAGAGGAGAGAGAGAGAGAGAGATTTTGTGTATAGGTGTGAATATGTTGCCCCCCCCCTCCCCCAGTTAGTACGTAAAACCCATCCCCTTCTTCCCTCCACCCTCATATCATCAACACCTTAAAGTAACATGTACCAACCCACCACTTCAATCTCAGCCCACAATATCCTCCCACAACACACACACATACTACCTTATCCCCAACTATTCACCTCACACATAACTTATAGCTATCTGATTTATGCATTTATTATCATTATTTTTATTTTATTTTTTAATTTAAATTTTTTTTATTTTATTTTTTTTATTTATTTATTTATTTTTTTTTTATTATTTATTTTTCTTTTTTATAATATTTTATTTTTAATTATTTATTTATTTTTTTTTTTTTTTTTTAAATGTTTCCTTTATTTATTTGATTATTATAAAAATGTATTTTCTAAATATGTTTCTGTATCATGCTTTCGTTACCTTAACCTTCACTATCGTTGTTAGCAGTATCATTCAGTAATGCTATTGCTTGTATTGATACTACCACTAGCATTGACATCACAATCGCCTCCGCCTCTGGACTGTTGCCACGGCAACCCTGCTGCTTAAGAATCCTCTAACCCACTCTCCTTTCTCCCATACCCATACTTATTGACACTAAGATTGATCCTGTCTTCCCCCCCACCCCCCCCCCACCCCAATATTTGACCATTATTAGTATTCCTATCAGTAATATTATCATCATTACGACTTTGACTCACTCACTATTTCCCTTCCAACAGCCTCGTTCTCATTCAAACGCCTTCTTCCTTGCGCTGAACCCTGAGCGATCTGATGCGATCAAAGCTAAGTGAATTCTCGTTGTTTTATTCGTTTATACATCACCTGACGAAGACCTAAGAGGTCGAAACGCGTTGTGTTTTGTCTTGTGACTCGTTTGTCCACGTTCTCTGGGCGGTTCGCTAACATTTATTTAAGATACATTATAAATGATTAATTCGATTGGAATCCACTGCTTTCTGGGCACTACTTTATGTAATTGTTTTATTCAACCCTGTTTTGATCCTAATGAAAGGTCTTTTATTATGTCTCACAATTAAAGTTGAATTTTGATTTTTTTTTTTAAACACTGAAACATCA
>CM031607.1:38997372-39002372 GCA_018398815.1 Conus ventricosus | reverse complement strand
CTTTTGATGGAATTCAGTACAATCATCTTGATCTTCATCATGAACTTTGCGGATGCTCATTTCAGATTCTCAAAGTTTGACATTATTTTGTCGTAGATTTCAGTCTTGTTAGAATTTAGTTTTTTAAAAAAAAATCATTTTGATCATTATCATTATCTTCGTGGATCATCATATCTGATTCTCAAAGTTTGACATTACTTTGTCGTAGATTTCAGTCTTGTTAGAATTCAGTAAAATCATTTTGATCATTATCATTATCTTCGCGGATGCTCATTTCAGATTCTCAAAGTTTGACATTATTTTGTCTCAGATGTCAGTCTTGTTAGAATTCAGTAAAATCATGTTGATCATTATCATTATATTCGCGGATCCTCATTTCAGATTCTCAAATTCTGTGGCCCATCATGTTACACTGCTGTCGTGGTGATACGAGTGGCATTGTTCTTCACGTCCGTATCCGCACGTGAATCATGTTAATGTGATCGGTATGAAAAGATCCACAAGGGACTTGTTGTTGGATGGGTTGTCTGGCGCAGCATTTATTCACGCCGGCTCTGAGGCTGACAGTACTGGGAACAGAGCCGGGGTGGGAGGAGGAGGGGGGTAAGGGCGGGGGTGGGGTGGGGGGGGGGGGTAAACTGAGTGGTGTCCTGCGTGTATTGGAATCAGAGTAGACACATTGAACACCACTGACATAACTCGGCGGCAGCACAGAGTCTGCTCTGGTGGTGGCCTTCTCTCTCTCTCTCTGGTATGCTGATGTGGATTGTTTCCTGTGCACTGCCGATGTAACGTTCACAAACATTAGTCTGCCGAAACATTACCAAGAGATCTTATTACGTTCACGTACTACATCCGCCAAACATGGACAAACGAATCACCCAGACAAAACGTGACGTGTTTTGACCTCTCAGGTCTTCCTCGGGCAAGAGAAACCACACTCAGGACAACGAAAATGAAGAACGAGCAGTCACTTACCTCGTCAAATTCGGCGCAAGATGGGCGTTGAAACTGAGTGTTGTTTATCTTGCCTGAAGAAGACCTAAGACGTCGAAACGCGTCGTGTTTTGTCTTGTGATTCGTTTGTTCGTGTTTGGCGGATGTAGTACTTAAACTTTTTAAGATTTGTTCAGATTTTCGCCCGCAGTCGACTCACTTTACAACTAACTACCAAGAGAACTTATCCACAAGAATTTTGAATTGGAGAGGCATGGATAGGGGGAGTGGGGTGGGGGGAGGGTGTTCAATATCCTATAGGATCACTTCCCTTTGACAGACAGCGTCTTTCTGGCAAATGTTCCTGTCGGAATCGTTCAAACAATAAATGTGCCAGCTTGTGTGTTTGTTTGGCATGTATTGAATATTGATGTACCGTGGTATTCTCAATTCAGGTCGCTTTGATTCTTGACGGCAAAGAAAACACACCGTTGAGAAATAATATTTGAAGTTGAGGACGGCATGGTGGCTATCCCTGCGTAGAGTGATCCTGGATGTGGTTCCAGTGTTACGGCGGGTTTAGTCGGGGTGTTGTCGTCCATGTGGCTGCACACCAAAAAAATCAATGGGGCTAGACCTTGCTTAAGGACTCGTGTATTTAGACATACACCATGAGATTGTGTTGAGAATTTCTGTTGTGTCAGAGAGTTGATTCTCTTCGTTTTCTTTCATATAGACATCAAGGGACAAGCCAGGTGGTTCCAAGCAGACAGATCAAAATCAAAGCAATGGGACTATCTGGTGGAAACCACCCGGCGCAAAGATAGGGTCACGGATGAGTGCGAAGGCCGGAAATGTGACGTCAGCCATCGGGATGATCATGTATTTGAAGATTGTGAATGATGTCATTAGTGGACTCCCCACCCCCACCCCCAGCCCCCACCCCCTCTTCTACCCCCCTTCAAAAATAGATGAAATGATTCGTGGGTGGTGGTTGTTTTAATCAGTTATCAGTTTAACATGAAATGCTGACTTAAGTTTATGCGAGGCCACAAAATGCTTACATGTAGTATACAGTGATTTGGTGACCAACTTTAACTGTGGCGTTTGGCCCGTGGCGTGGGAACTTAACGTCTCTGCAGAGGAGAGGGGAGGTGACGTGTTCGGGGGACGAGGTGGAACGCTAGGGGGGGGGGGGGGTAAGGAAGCAGGGTTACTCGTGTATAAGATAGATCATGGAGTAAAGGAGCTGTAGAAGAGGGTTGAAGGGAAACGAAGACTTTTCTGTTGGCTTGTTTGTTTTAGCCGGTTCTTGTTTGTTTGTTTGTTTGTTTGTTTTGTCTTGGCGGAATCGATGGCATCTTGTTGGATGCTTAGGAGCTGATCGTCACCTTCAGAATGCGGCTGAGGAGGTAATTTATTGACATCTGTGACGCTGGACATCAGTTTGTTAACTAACATACACTAGACCTCAGGAGGTAATTTATTGACATCTGTGACGCTGGACATCAGTTTGTTAACTAACATACACTAGACCTCAGTTCGGTGTGTGCGTGTGTGTGTGTGTGCGTGTGTGTGTGTGTGTGTGTGTGTGTGTGTGTGTGTGTGTGTGTGTGTGTGTGTGTGTGTGAGAGAGAGAGAGAGAGAGAGAGAGAGAAAGGGAGAGGGATGGAGAGCGACAGACTTAAAATTACCTCGGACTGCCAGTAACAGAGAGAGAGAGAGAGGTGGGGGGGGGGAGATCAGAGACTTAAGACTACCTTAGACTTCCTATAACAGAGAGAGAGAGAGAGAGAGAGAGAGAGAGAGAGAGGAGAGAGAGAGAAGACTGTCGTAGATTGCTTGTGATCGGTTTCTGTAGATATTGGAACTTGTATGTGTGTGTGCGGAGCCCCTCTGCATGTATATGTGTGTGCTTGCGCGCGCGCGCACATGTGCGCGTGTGTGTGTGCGTGCGCACGTGCTTGCGTGTGCGTACGTGCGTGTGTGTTTGTGAGCGTGTTTGTGTGCATGTATGTGTGTGTGTGTGTGTTGAGCTACCCGATTCCTGAAGAACCTTGCTCCAGACTGGTTCATAGTATCACCTTTCTAGGGCTGTTTACCTGTCGTTCAGGTGTTACTTCTCCCCCTTCCACCCTAACTTCTCCAGTTATCCCCTGTTCATATCATTTCCATGAAAACAACAGCCACAGAATGGGCCCAGAGTGACATTCGAGTTTGTAGTAAGGTTCGCAACATTCGTTAAAAAAAACAACCAAATATAGTCGAACACAAACGTAGTGGACGCGGGTGTTCCTATAGGTCAGTGAGTTACCCGTCCCACGCGGGTCGTCGGATGTTTCATTTTTTTGACTTTGGATGTTTTCGCTTAAACTTTTTATGTTAACTGACATTACAACATTTCCAGCTCTTCTTTATTTTGATAGACTCATTTACCTCTCGCCCTCCCTCAGTCTGTGTGTGTGCGCGCGCGCGTGCGTATGTAAGTGCGTGCGTGTGCATGTGTGTGTATGTGTGTGTGTGTGTGCGTATGTAAGTGCGTGCGTGTGCATGTGTGTGGTGTGTGTGTGTGTGCGTGCGTATGTAAGTGCGTGCGTGTGCATGTGTGTGTGTGTGTGTGTGTGTGTGTGTGTGTGCATGTGTGTGCGTGCGTGCGTATGTAAGTGCGTGCGTGTGCATGCGTGTGTGTGTGTGTTTTCTAGACTCATGTCTGGTTGTTGTTGTTGTTTTTAAAGCAACATCTCAGATTTTGGTAGTTTCCATCATCTTATGAATTCAAGGGAGCCCTAAAACCCATGTGTATTGGGATGTGCATTCTTCTCGTGTTGTTTCACTTCTGTCCCGTGGAAATCGGTCGTAACGCGATTTGGGACACTCCATTCTTTTTCAGTTATGGTGTAGCCACTGGGTGACTATCAACGGATTAAAATTTCGGATTCTCAAAACTCATTGTTTTGCCTTTGAAAAGTAAAAGGAAGGAGTGCTTACAATGCAGTCTGCTCAGACCCGGCAAATTCTAATCAAATTTAACATTTCATTTCACGCCCAGTGTGCACCACCGAAAACTTTGTTCTTCATTTTGAAATGCCCCTTCAACCCTAAAAAAAAAAAAAAAGAAGAAAAAAAAAAGATATATTTGAAGAAAAAAAATGCCTTTTGGTATGTTGTTGTTCGTCCGTCGAGTCGACGAGAATCACTTTAGTCATCTTGGGTTTGGGGGGGGGGGGGGTGTAGGAGAGACGATTTGTGGTTACGCAGGTGGCTGATCAAGCCGATGCGTGCACAGAATGTGCGATGACAGCTTGGACAGGGTATGTGGGAGACGTCCTTTTAATTGCTGACGTGGGCTTTCCTTGCCCGTCTCTTTTGCTGCGCTGCAGTTGGCTCCTTTCTTCACATGGACTAGCGCTTTGGTTTGTATGCGGACTGTCCAAAACAAAACACAGACAACAGGTATTGCTACAAAGTATTGAAAGCGTTCGGCTTTCAAAAATGAATTAGTTTACCAGAATGGATCATGATAAGCCTCCTACTGGCTTGACGCAGAACGATAAACAGGGTCACAATATGTCGGAATTTGTTGTCGAACAATCAGGAGTATACGATGTGTTGAAGAGTAGACAATTCTGATCGTCTTGTATGACTGCTAAATAGCAGTTCTTTCCCTTTTTCATCATTTTTTTTTTTTTTTCACATTGATGTCGTGCATCGATTTTATGTTCGTGGCTAAAATTGTTTTATATTGTTGTCGTGATATTATCTGCCTTGATTTCTCCTGTTATGAACACATTCCATTCTGGGGGGAAAAATGATGGTATGGCTAGTTTGAATTCAGATTACTGCCCCAATTTTTTTTTTCCCCGATCTGGTACCCCGTTCATGTTTTCCTTTAAGTCCCCATCTTTCCACATCAACCGAACCACCAAACACACACTTTCACAGTCTTCAGTCGATCTTTGAGGCACAGGCTCTCATCGTAACACACACACACACACACGCACACACACACGCACGCACGCACGCACACACACACACACACACACACACACACACACACACACACA
>CM031607.1:38967372-38994872 GCA_018398815.1 Conus ventricosus | reverse complement strand
AGCTACCAGCATTACACTGTGCTACTTACTGCGCGGAAGACCAAAAACCAAAAACAAACAAACAAACAAACAAAAATCACGGTTGCCACCACGCTTGTACACATGGGTACTCAAGAATTTATCCAATATTCAATCCGTCTGGGAGGTGCTTGATTTACAAACGCTCTATGATCATACAATATTTTAAAACATTCTCCAATATAAAAACTCTCCCAGGTGCACACAAACGCTCTCGTCACCACCAATTTTACAAACACTCGCGGGAGGCGGGGGGTGGGGGTGGGTGTTATCCAATATACACCCCCACGCCCTCCCTCTCCTGGGATGTATTCAATATTCAAATGCTCTACGATCACCCAGTTTACAGACAGTCTGGATTTCACCCAATACACTAAACCTCTGGGCTGCACCTAATGCACAAACGCTCTACAATGACCTAATTTACAAACACTCACGGTTCACCAAGAACCCTGAAGTTCACGCAATACTCAAACAACACTCAAAATTGGTACACCATTACACAAACAGTATGGGGTACAAATTAAAAAAAGAAATGTTGTAGGGTTCACGCAATACACAATTCACCCTGTTTGCGAAAACCGGTTCTCACCCGGTTCAAGAACATTCATGGTTTTCTCCACTGTACAATGACTCCATCTGGGGTACACCAACACACAAACAGTACAGGGTACACCCACACACAAACAGTACAGGGTACACCACAAACAGTACAGGGCACACCAACGCACAAACAGTACAGGGTACACCAACACACAAACAGTACAGGGTACACCACAAACAGTACAGGGTACACCAACGCACAAACAGTATAGGGTTCACCAACACACAAAACAGTACAGAGTACACCAACACACAAACAGTACAGGGTACACCAGCACACAAACAGTATAGGGTACGCCACAAACAGTACAGGGTACACCCACACACAAACAGTACAGGGTACACCAGCACACAAACAGTACAGGGTACAACAACGCACAAACAGTACAGGGTACAACAACGCACAAACACTACAGGGTACACCAACACACAAACGGTACAGGGTACACAAACACACAACAGTACAGGGTACACCCACACACAAACAGTACAGGGTATACAAACACACAAACAGAACAGGGTACACAAACACACAACAGTACAGGGTACACCCACACACAAACAGTACAGGGTATACAAACACACAAACAGTACAGGGTACACAAACACACAAACAGTACAGGGTACACAAACACACAAACAGAACAGGGTGCACCAACACACAAACAGTATAGGGTACACCACACACAAACAGTACAGGGTACACCCACACACAAACAGTACAGGGTACACAAACACACAAACAGTACAGGGTACACAAACACACAAACAGAACAGGGTGCACCAACACACAAACAGTATAGGGTACACCCACACACAAACAGTACAGAGTACACCCACACACAAACAGTACAGGGTACACCCACACACAAACAGTACAGGGTACACCAACACACAAACAGTACAGGGTACACCCACACAGAAACAGTACAGGGTACACCAACACACAAACAGAACAGGGTACACCTACACACAAACGGTACAGGGTACACCATCACACAATCAGTACAGGGTACACCACAAGACAGTACAACAGGTTACCAACCCACACACCAAACAGAACAGGGTACAAACCACCACAAACAGTACAAGGGTACCACCCCACACAAACAGTACAGGTACACACCCACACACAAACAGACAGGGTACACCCACACAACAAACAGTATACAGGTAACAACCCACACAACAAAACAGTACTGGTACGAAGAACACCAACCACACAAACAGTACACGGTACACCTACAACACAACAGTAAGGGTACAAACCCACACACAAACCAGTACAGGGTACACCCACACACAAACAGTAACAGGTACAAACCCACACGACAAACCGTACAGGGTACATCTACACCACAAAACAGTACAAGGGTACAAGCCCACACACAATCATACAGGGTACAAACCCCACACACGAATCAGTACAGGGGTACACCACCCAACACAGAAACAGTACAGGGTACAACCCACACACAAACAGTACAGGGGTGAACACCCACACACAAACATACAAGGTAACACCTACACACAAAAAAACCGACAGGGTAACACCTACGCACAAACATACAGGGTAACAACAACCCCACAACGCACAATCAGTACAAGGTACACCACACACGAAACAGTAACAGGGTCAACCCAACACACAAACAGTACAGGGTACAACCTCCACACAAACAAGTACAGGAGTACAACCTACACACAAACAGTACACAGGTACAACCTCACCACATACAAATCAGTACAGGGTACACCTACAACACAAACAGTAATGTTAAAGAAAATGTTTTTAAAAAAATATTTTTTTAAAGGATTTTCACAATATAATAATAATGTGTTTAGTAAGAATAGAGGTGCATATTTATTTATTAGCAGTGTATAAGGCACCGCACACCAAAAACTGGTATAAAAGGTTAGAGTATTGGCTTGATGCAAGACATGTGTGGTAGCCCGTCACAGGTTTTAGGCGGGGAGGGAATTGATGGATCTCGTGCAGTTTATATTATAATAACGGGTGAGCTTTAAAGTTTGTAATGGTGTGGCCGGTCGATGTTTAGGCTGTCTGCAGTGACAGAGACCGAGAGAGAGGAAGCGTTTGGCGCTGTCTGCCCGAGACAGACCGAGAGAGGCGTAAGACGCTGTAAGTCCCCTGGAGAGAGAGGCCCGGGTAAGTATGAAGACTATTTAGAGGTTGTTTAAGTTATAATATTACCATTTTCTTTAACAGCTTTGTTATTGTTTTATGGTTTATGAAAGTATTACGATGAATAAGTTTTTGACAAGTAATAAGAAAATTTTTCTTTCCATTGTTTTTTATTAGGATTCGGAGATGGTCGAGCGCCTTGGTGATGGAGACAAGCTGTTTGTTTATATAGATAAAATTGTCGGTGTTCGTTGAAATGAAAATTGAAAAATATTATTTATATTCTATTATCTCACTCAGAAATTGGCCGGGGGGGGGGAGGGTGGGAAGAATCGGAAGGAAATGGTGGTTGGTTTTTTTCAGGTAGAGACGAAGCTGATAAATTTATTATTGAAGTGGTTTAAGAGAACTGGATAGTAATGGTGGTGTTCCCAGACTTTGTTTGTAGAGGGTGCCAATGCCAGCTCCCTACGGGAGTGAAGAAGCAGGAGGAGCTCCCTGCCGTAGACAGTTTGAGGCTGCACCGGTGTGAAGAAGTACAGATTGGGCGTGCTTCCGCTACGGAGTGAGAAGCGCTGGAGGAGGCTCGTCCCTGCCGTAGTCGGTTTGAGGCTGCCACTCCGGTCGTGTAGACTACAGAAGTAAGGTTCCGGGCTACGTTTGGCTATTCGTGGAAGCCAGACCCAGGTTGGGGTCGTTGACGGTCGTCCCTGTGAACCTCCTCCCAGGGGAGAGGAGGCGACGAGGATGACTTTGGAGAATCATGATGTTAAGCCTGAGTGAAAAACCCTTTTTAAAAAAAAAAAAAAAAAACTTTCCCCATTTCTTTCTGCTCTACAACCCGGAATTTCCTGAGTGAGAAATTTTTTTCCTAAAATTTAATAAAGAAGGGGTGGTATTTTTTAACAAAGTCTAAGTGTTTTTATATCCCTGGGTAAAGCAAGAGGCGCGTTATGGAGTAGATTGGCGTGTGATGTGAGGATATTTATTTCTGTCCGGTCTGTGCTTTACAGTGGTGACCTCGGCCAACCGCCGAAGTCCCCAGGGTTAGGCTTGTTTTTAGTAGCGTTAAAATAACAAAATAATTTTTGCACACCTGATTTCATTTAAAAAGTCCATATATATTTTTATGTTTGTAATATTTGCTCCCTTCCCCTTCCTCCAGTTTACGGGGACATACTACTACTGTGTAAATAGAATATTTTCTGTAGTGTTCGAGGGTGTAGTTCCATTTTACCTTCCCTTTGAATACTGTGTCTATCTCTCTTTGGCTCCCTGTTTTATTGTGTTTTCTTTCTTTAATATACATCATTAAGGGTTTAGTTTATGTATGCATAACCACCCCGTTGAGAAATGTAGGGTATTTTTTGTACATGTGAAAGTGTAGTTTTGTTTGTATAGGTTGTCGTGTAATTTGGTTTTTTGTGAGTTTTGTAAGTGATTCAGCGTAATATTTCATTCTGTAGTTTTTCCTTTTTTCTCTCCCATTGAATTGTCTTATAATAAAATTTGTGTGTTTGTGTGGGACCTTAAAGATTAAAACCAATTTTGTGTGGTGCTTAAAGTTTGATACTAGAAGTAAATTTTGATTCAACATTGTTTTTTTGGTGACATAAATTTATAATTTTGATTAAAGGAAATTGTAAAGGTATTTTTTCAAACATGGTCTCGGATAAATTTGCGTTTGTTAACCTCACAGGCCAAAAGAGTTAGGTTTGGCTTGTCTCCAGAACTTAAAGATTTTGGTGGATAAATACTTGAAAGAAGAGAAGAGAAAATCACACTCAAACGAACTTGACTTAGCCGCTAAAAAAGAAAAAGAACAAGAGACTTGGCCAGCTAAAAAAGAAAAAGAACAAAGAGGATTGGAAGCTACTGAGGATAGAGAGGAAGAAAGAAAAGACTAGCTCAACTGATAGAGAGGATAAAGACAGACTGGCTCAGGTGGATTAGAGAGGAGAAAGACATGGCAGGCTCGATAGCTAAAGAAGAGAGAGATGTAGCTGAAAGAGAAAACGAAAGACAGGCTTAACAATAGCTCAAGAAGAGAGGGAAGGGCAGCTGAAAGGAGAAAACGAAAAACAGGCTCAGATAGCTAAGGAAGGAGAGAGATGTAAGCTGAAAAGAAGTAGCTAAAGAAAGGAGGAAAGAGAATTAGCTCATAGAGAGAATAGAAAGAATGGCACAGTTATCAGGCTGATAAAGAACAAGGTGAAGAGAGAGTTTGATGCGATTGAAAATTTGAAAGAGAAGCTCAAAGACCAAACAGGAAAGTGAGAAAAGAGAGTATCGGCTGTACAGAAAGAACTAGCTGAACTTGAATTATAGAAAGAGAGAGGATTAAGTTTGTCTGCGAGGGTAACAAACAATGACCAAGTTGATCAGAACAATGGTTTCGCAATCCTTGGTACAAAGCAGCACGTTAACCTAAGATGCCTTATTTTTTAAATGAATCTAAGGAATGGATAATGGCTCAAACCTATTTTCGTTTTGAAAATTGCCTCAGATTGTGAAATGGATGAAAAGGAGTGGAGTATGTTTTCATCTTTTGGGGTGTACAATTTTTAACCAAGGCCGTGCGTTGTCTTTTGGTATCATAACTCTGTGTGCAAGTGGTCCTGTGTGAATATACAGACCTCAAAGAAAGCTTGCTTGCAAAGTTTCAGTGTACAAAAGATTGTTACAGAGATCAGTTTAGATTCTAAAAACCAGAGAAAGATGAATCTTTTTGTGTCATACGCCACTCGATTTAAACACATTTTGTTTTGATCGTTGGGTGGAACTTTCAGACATAGATTTGTCCAGATGAATGTTCTTCGTGAATTTGCTATTTAATGTGAACAAATTGTGTCTTCATGTGAGATTCAAAAGACTTGAAGTTTTATTCCTACTGAACGTAATTTTGAAAACATCTGCTGCTGAAATCTTTAGAAGCGGCAGAAAGCTAACCGTTTGGCTCATCCAAATAATGTAATGTCACGATGGGAACTAGTTTTGAGATTGGCAATGTCCCTACTTTCAAATGGACAAAATGTGAGAACTACCCGCAGGTTACCCAGACCGGTTTTTCCCTTTTCCCGTTCCCCCCCCAAACTTCCCCATTCTTCCCAAAACCCACAGTCCCCCAGTACCCTCGGGTGCTCAAAACCCAGCAGTTTTCTCCTCTGATCGTGTTGGACAATATTTCAGGTCAGAAGTCGTGGTGGGTCGCAGGAGGAAAATGGTCGGAGTTTGATTACTTCGCAAGGATTTGTGAATGTTTTTGAATGTGGAGGTAAAGGTCATTACAGAGAGGAATGTCCCACATTTTCAGAGAAGGTCACGTTTGTTTTTTTCTCAAATCTCCCAACCAGGCACAAAGAATGGCGTTGTTTCTTTTTTGCATTGCCAGGATTCTGTGATGCCAGGAGGTGCTTGTGTTCTTCGTTGACTTTCAGAGTCCTGGTTCCTTACCCATTTGTGATGGAAACAGTGAATGGCTTTTCAGGTGTCAGTTCTAACTACGTGATTCAGGGGCAACAACTGCAGGAGTATATAGGTCACATTGTCGTCCGATCAGTATGGTGGGAAAGACTCAGAAAGTGGTGACTAATTGGTGTAATACTGAAGAGTTTCCTGTCCATTAATCTGTGGAGGGTGGATACAGTTTTTTTTATCAGGTTCTACGTGTTATGCGGTGTCATAGATGTAGCCCACGCAGATTCTCATTTTGGAAATGTTTCAGGAGTTACTACTACTTGTTACTCCCATTACAGTCTCATCGTTGAATGATAGTCTCCGATTTTGCAGTTGCTGTGGAAAAACAAGCCCCCCAAAAAAAGGGCGCAGAAAAAAAGCAGGAACAGAAGGGGAAAGGCGAGTTAGGACATTTCCAGTTTTTGTCGGATTTGTCTTTGTCAACAGAGGGAATTGATCAGTTGTGGCAGGAAAAAGGATGTTCATCATGGCTAAGTTCCAAAACAGGGTTCAGTCTGTGGCGAGTGTATTTCAAACAAAACAGAGTTCAATGTTCGTTTGTGAAGGAAAAAAGGTGTTTTGTTTTCGTTCATTTTCCTAAAGGGAGATACACTCTTGTCACAAATGTGGTTCCAGAGAAGGTTCGAACAGAAGGTGCTGTTTACAGCACATGAAGCTTTACTTGCAGGTCATTTGTGTGTCAGGAAAAACATTGCAAGAGTTTCGAATCGTTTTCTGTGTGGCCAGAGTAGTGGAAGATTTGTCCAGACTTATTGGCAGGGGACATGTGAAATTTGTCAAAAATTGGTTCCTCAAAAAAAAAAAGGGTCGTTACAGCTCCCCCTGATGTTCCGTTGTCCTCATATCCAAGGACGAAGAGCCCTTTCTACAAGAGTTAGCAGAAGACATTGTGGGTCCTTTTTTACTCCACCATCAGAGGACAATCCAGGTATTTGTTGACCCAGTTGTTGAATAGTGCTACAACGTTTTCCTGAGGCTATTTCGCACAAGAAACGATTGATCGATTACTGTAAAGCAAGAGGCATTGTTTCAACAGTATATTGTCGCCTGGGTTTTTACCCAGTTGAACGTTTCTGTCAGATAATGTTCGCATAGTTCACGTTCAAGGAATGTTCAAAAGAGTTTTTAGAGATTACTTTCCCATCAAAGGGGTAACATTCTTCTCCTTATCATGCTTCTGTCGAAATGGGTGGTAGAAAGATTTCCATGGCACTTTTGAAAACCCAATGATAAAGAAGCTGGTTAAAAGTAATGTCAGAACAGTGGGCACAGGCAGGTTGCTCCACTCTTGTTTGCTTTGTCGCTGAACTTCCAAATGATTCTACAGGTTATTCACCTTTAATTGAGTTGTTGTTTTGGTCGCAGGCTAGAGGTCGCAATAGATTTTCCTAGCTGAGCATGGTCATGGAAAAGCGAAAATGTGTGCGGAAGCAAAGAAGTGTGGCGATTATGAGTGTGATTTGATAATCAAACAAAATAGCTGATTATGTGCCCAGATGCTCACACTCTGTTTGACCAAAGAGACTTGGCAAAAGTACGAAAGAAGGTAACCATGACAAAAGTTCTCTCGTGTTCGTTTTCGTTTCCAGTGTCTGACGAAGCTACGTGTAAATCCTTTCCGACAAAAAACTAACGAACCAAACTGTATGATGACAATGGAAAGGTCCCTACAAGATTTGTAGAAGTACTTGACTTTGGACTATGATCGTTGACCATGGGTGGCAAAAGGAGAATTTTGGCAACCAAACATTGCTGAAACACTTTTACTCTTTACACAAGGCGAGAAGGTTTGATCTGCTGTGTGTGATGTGAATGTTTGAACACAACCATTTGCAGGACATTCTACCTCATACGTTTGTTCCTCAAAGATTGAATGTTAAAACTGCAATAGACATGTGTGCGACGGTCATAAAAGTGAAATTCTAGTGAGAGGTTTAAGGTACTGTTTTTGGCCATTCAGTTGACACTGATGAAGAACCTTTAGCGAAGATACCAACTTTGGACACTTTTCTACAAGTGAGACGGTAGCTCTGACGTTCATTACTCTGACAAGTTTCTGTGGAACAGAACAGAGAAAATTTTTCTGACGTAAATTTTTTTTTAGCTAAGTACGAGTCAAATTTGACCAAGTAAACCCTGGTTGTTGTTCTCTGAAAAATTGTGCACGACGATTAATCCCTTTGTGACGGGATAAACCAGTTTTTCAGGAAACAGGTACCCTCTATCCTTTTTCAATTCCTCAGGAAAACTAATTAAGGAAGAGGTACCAGAAGATTTTGAATTTAGGAGTCATAGAACCGTCCCAGTCTCCCTTATTCGCTCCTGTTGTGTTGTTAAAAAACCAGATGGTTCCCACTAGATTCTGTTGTGATTTACAGAGAACCTTAACAAGAGTTACCACGTACGGTATGTCTGAAACCGAATCCTGATCCAGAAGGAGGGATTGTTTACAAGGTTTGTCATCGGGCAGGGAAGGTGGGGGGGGGGCTCAGACTTCACACCCAAGATTGATTTTAAAACGAAAGGTTACTGCAGATTTCCAGTGAAGGAAGATGATAGAATAAAGACGGACGGCTTTTCAAAACACAAGCCCTAGGTTGTTTCATCAGTGGGTGAGAATGGGCATTTGGCTTGGTGACAGCTCCAGCGACGTTTGCTAGGGTATGCTGCTTTAAAAGTTAGGAGGCGAGTCAGCATTGAATTTCTTCCTTCGACGACATTCCTCATCCTCAGTAAGATGTGTTTGGCATTTGAAAGATGTTGCGGAAGTGCTCGAAAAGCTAAACAGCAGGTTTGACACTCTTCCTTCGAAGCCTCTATCTGGATTTTCAAGAATGTGAAATACTTGGACATAACAGTTGGTCATGGTTCCTTGCAGGCCAGACAAGGCTAACAGTCAGATACTGATGAGTCGGTTGAAGAATTCTTCATGTTTACTCCCCATCTACAAAGAGGCAAGTGCGTGTTGCGTTTAACTGACTGGGGTTGGTTGGATACCTAAACAGGAGACGTTTAATTTTTATTCCACAACTTTTTGGCGTCGCTTTTTCGACTGCTCTATCTCGATGTTGTCAGGAAAAGGCAAAAAAGAAGTTGGAGTGTCGTCTGCTTTGTCCAGTCTGCTTTGGAGAAGTGGAAGAAAGTTGTCATTCAATCCGGTTTTGCCTGTTGCCAGATTTGGGGAAAACCATTTGTGGTTCGGTCGGATGCGCGAGTTCCATCGGATCCGGTGTGCTTTGTTTCAGGAAGCATGATATGTTCTTCATCCCAGTCGCTTTCCCGTGAGTCGAAAAGCGTCTTGCCCAGAAGAAACTCGATAACAGTACTATTCGAGGGGGAGAGAATTGCTTGGCTATTGTGTGGGTGATTAACGAAGCTAAGTAGATATCTCTGGGAAAGGACATTTGTTCTCCAAACAGATCACGCGCCCATTTGACTTACCCTCCAGTCTTGTTTTTCAAAAAGGCAAAGGAATAGAGGTGGTCCCTGTCATTGCAGGAGTAACAGGTTTACTGTTACTTCCCATCCCTGGTAACTGCAAAAATCTGTTAGCAGATTTTCCTCAGCAGAGGCCGTTTTGAGAAAATGAAAATGCTGATGTTTTGGGGTTTTTTTTTTTTGTGATCATGTTTGCAATTAATGGACCTGTTTGGAATGCATTAGTATACTGTTTTGCTGATGATTAATGTTTTGCGTGTTCGGATCACGGTCAAAGTTTCTTGGATACTCTCAAATGTCAAGTTCTGCTATTTTGTTTGTATGATGTTATGATGCATGAATGATAATTGGAAGGTGATGTTTGAATAATCAGTTTCATGATAAATTTCGAGGGTAGTGAATTAAAGATTTAGAAATTTCGTCTTGGAGATATTGTCATTTTGAGGAGGTGTACCTCTGTTATCCTTATAGTTAAAGATCGCTGGTAGCGCTCTTTTTTGTAAGGGGGGGGTACTGTAAAGAAAAAATGTTTTTTAAAATTAAATTATTTATTATAGTTTTCATTTAATTGTGTTTATATAGAAATAGAGGTGCATTTATCTAAAATTGCAGTGTATAAGCGCACCAAACTGGTATAGAAAGTTTTGGATAATATGCTATGCAGGACAGTGTGTAGCCCGGCACCAGGTTTAAGAGGGGAGATGCATGGAATCCCGAGCAGTTTTTTTATAACGGGTGAGGCTTTTAAAAGTTTGTATGTGTGGCGGCCGGTCGAATGTTTAGGGCTGTCTGCAGTGAACAGACCGAGAGAGAGAGCGGTGCTGCTGTCTGCTGTGACAGGAACCGGGAGAGCGTAATACCGCTAGTAAGAGTCCCTGGAGAGAGAGGGCCCGGTAAGGTTGACGACTTTTGTGTTGTTAAGTTTATAATTATTTTCATTTTCTTTCTTTAACAGCTTGGTTTTTGTTTATGGTTTTTGAAAATAGGATTACGTATGAATAAGTTAGACAAAAGTATAGAAATTATTCTTTCCATTGTTTTCTAGATCGAGATGGTTCGAGGGCGCCGTGTGAGGATACAAGCTGTTGTTATAAATAAAATTGTCTTGTTTGTTGAAATGAATTGAAATAATATTATTTATTTTCAATATATACTCAAAATTGCCGAAGGTTGGCGGACCGAAGAAAATGTGGTTTTGGTTTTTTCAGGGTGGAGACGAAAGCTGAAAATTTATTATTGCAAGTTTATAAAGGAACTGGGATAGTTAATGGTGTGTTCCCAGACTTTGATTGTAGAGGTGCCATGCTCCGCTAGGGGAGTGCAAGAAGCTGGATAGCTCCTGCCGTGAACCGTTTGAGGGCTGCACCGGTGTGTGAAGATACAGATGGCGTGCTCCCCGCAAACTGGGAGTGAAGAATGCTGGAGGAGGCTCCCTGCCTAAGGGCGTATGAGGCTGTGCAGCACCGGTCGTGTAGACTTACAGAAGGAAGGTTTCCGGCTATACGTTTGCTAGTCGTGGAGGCCAACCCAGGTTTTTGGGGATCGTTTTGACGTTCGGTCCCCTGTGAACATCCAGGGGAAGAGGCGACGAGGAGGAACCTTTTGGGGAGAATCAGTGATGTTAAGCTGAGTGCATAAACCTTTTAAAAACTTTTCCCCTTCCCCCCATTTCTTTCTGCCACTACACCCGGGAATTCTGAAGTGTATGAAAATTTCTCTAATAATTAATAAAGAAGGGGAGGTTATTTTGTACAAAGTCTAAGTTTTATAAATCCTGGTAAGAGCGCGTATGGAAGTAAGATTGGCGTGTGGGATGTGAGATATGTATTTTTCTGTCTCGTCTGTGCTTGACACAGTACAGGGTCAGCCCACACAAACACACTGGAAAGTGTACAACCTACACACAAACAGTACAGGGTACACCACACACAAACAGTACAGGATACACCTAACACAGATAATCAGTGACAGGGAACACCCCACACAAACAGTACTGGTTACACCTAACACAGAATCAAGGACAGCAGGTTTACACCTACAACGCAAACCGTACAAAAGGGAACCCTACACAACAAACGACAGGGTACACCCACACACAATCAGTACAGGGTACACTCCACCACAATGCCATACAAGGGTACACCGCACATAGAAACAGTACAGGGTACCACAAATACACAAACAGAACAGGTAACAAACCCACACATACGATCAGTACAGGTACACCTACACACAAACAGTACAGGGTTACACCCACACAGAAACAGTACAGGGTACAACCCACACACAATCAGTACAGGGTACACCTAACACAAACAGTACAGGGTACAAACCCACACAAACAAACATTACAGGGTACACCGGACACACAAACAGTACATGGTAACACCGACACACAAACAGTACAGGTACACCTACACACAAAAGCAGTACAGGGTAACAACCCACACACAAACAGTACAGGGTACACCAACACAAAACAGTCCAGGGTACACCTACAACACAAACAGTACAGGGGATACCGTACACAACAAACATACAGGGTTACACAACACAACAAACAGAGTACAGAGTACAACCCACTCAAACAAACAGTACAGGTACACCAAACACACACAACAGTTCAGGGTACACCCACAACACAAACAGTACAGGGTACACAATACACACCAAAAACAGTACAGGGATAACATTCAAAAGTCCCACACACAGATCAGTACAAAAAAAAAGGGTACACTACACACAAACAGTACAGGTACAACCCACACAAGAAACATACAGGTACACAACAACCCACACACAATCAGTACAGGAGTACACCAACACACAACAGAACAGTGGTACAACCCACACACAACAGTACAATGGTATACCAACCCCCACACACAAACCAGCACAGTGGTACAAAATAAACCAAGCGACACAACCAGTACAGGTACACCCACGACACAAACAGTACAGGGTACAACAAACAACACAAACCAGTACAGGTACAACCCACAAACACAACCGTACAGGGTACACCTACACACAAACAGTACACAGGGTACACCCACAACCGGAACAGTAAACAGTTACAACTGCCCACACGACAATCAGTACAGGGGACACCTACGACCCACACAGTACAAGGGTACAAGCCCACACACAAACAGTACAGGTACACCGACAACACAAACATACCAGGTACGAGACCGAGACACACAAAAACAGTACAGGGGTACACCTTACACACAAACTGAGTACCGGGTACACCCCACACACAAAACAGTAAAGGGTACCACCAACACACAAACAGTCAGGAGTACAACACTACCACACAAACAGTACAGGGGATACCATACACACGAAAACAGTAACAGGGTACAAAACCCAACACACAAACAGTAAACAGAGTAACAACCACACAGACAAACAGTACAAGGGTCCAAACCAACACACAAACAGTACAGGTACACCTACACACCAAACAGTACAGGTACAATACTACAGCCACAAACAGTACAAGGTACACAAAAAAACACACAAACGAACAAGGGTACACGCAACAGACACAAACCGTACAGGGTACACCAACACACAAACAGTCAGGGTACAACCAACACACAAAACAGTACAGGGTAACACCAACAACAAACAGTACAGACAGGTACAAACACTACACACAAACAGTACAGGGTACACTACACACAAACAAACAGGGTTACAACCCCACACATCAAACAGTGCAGGTTACATGCTTCTACACACAAACAGTACAGGTACACCCCCCCACAATCAGTAAACAGGGTACACCCACACAGAAACATGTACAACAGGGCTACAAAAACCCACACACAAAACATACAGGGTACACCCACACACAAACATACAGGTACACCCTACACACAAACAAACAGTTCAGGGTACACCTACAAACACAAACAGTACAGGGAAGCAAACCCCACACACAACAGTAGAGGTAACAACCTACACACAAACAGTTACGGGGCACACCTACACACAAACAGTACAGGGTACACCAACACACAAAACAGTACAGGGTACAACCAACACACAAACAGGTAACAGACAGGGCACACGCAACACACAAACATTAGCAGGCACAAACTACAAACACAAAACACAGTACAAGGGTACCACCAACACACAAACGGGTAAAACAAGGGTACAAACCAACAACACAAAAACAGTACAGGTACAACCAGAGCACCACAACAGTAACAGGGTACACCAACACTACAAACAAGTACAGGGAACACCAGTACAGGTACAACCGAAACACACAAAAACAGTACAGGGTACACCAACAACACAAACCAGTACAGGTACACCAACACGCCAAACAGTACAGGGTATCACCCAACCACAGAAACAGTACAGGTACAAACCCACACGCAAATTCAGTACAGGGTACAAAACTAAAATGTTGTATGTCAACGCAATACACAATGTACTTGGAACTGAAACAATCCTCACTAGGCAAGGGAACAGGCAAACAATAAGCAACGCAGGGTAACTCCTTGCTCCCCCCATAGTGATACACGGTCCATGAAACCCAAAGGAAATGGTACCTGCGACACCAGTCGCCTTAGCAGATATGAACAAACAAGAAGCATACGGAACAACACTAGAACGCCCCCCCCCCCTGCCCCCCCTGTCCCCGAAAAAAAAAAAGATGTTTCCAAGTTTAGCCCATATACCATGTTACCTGACAACATGCCACACAGCAACAAACAACTGGAGAAATTTGAGCAAACACAATTTGTCTTCGCCTCTTTTCCGATCCCTGTGTGCTCCTGTGTTGTCCATTTCTGCTAGGGGGCCATACACGCTGAGCTGCCGTAATACAAGCATTCGTTTGGATTATGTGGGCTTGTGTTGTTTTTTTTTTCACACAATTTGTGAGCAAGAGTTTCCATACATGTTTTTTTGTTTACCAAGTTACTGGGGAGGGGGGAGGGGGGGGGGGTTGTCGCAAACACAAGAGTTCACAACAAAAGCGCAAAACGCTCTGGAGGGGTTTTATTCCGGTACATAGGTTATTGCGTCTCATTCACTGTATCGGGGGCGGCATTGGAGTAATTTCTTTCCTCGCACTAACACAAACACTGAGTTTCACAAGAACAAAGCGCAAACGCTTCTGGAGTTTATCCCGGTACATAGTTTGCGTCATCATTTATTTGTATCAACAGTTTGTGTAGATTTCACAACACACGCATTTACACAAACAACTGAGTTCACCACAAAGCACAAACGCTCCTTAGGAGTTTATATATATCTAAATTCATATTCCGGACATTAGTTTTGCGGTCTCATTCAAACCTGTATCAACAATTGTGTAGATTTCCACGCAATTACAACAAACCACTGAGTTCAAACAAAGCACAACGGCTCGCCGGAGTATTATCCGTACATATTTTGCTCCTGCATTCACTGTATAATCATTGTGTAGATTTCACGCATTATCACAACAACCCTGGTGTTCACACAAAGCAAAACGCATGGAGTTTATTTCCGTAACCTAGTTTGGTGGTCTCATTTACTGTATAAATCTTTTGTGTAGATTTTCACGCCACTTACACAAACACTGGAGGTTCAACACAAAGCACAAACGCTCTGGAGTTTAATCCGGTACATAGTTTTGCGTCTCCATTCACGTGTATAAATTTCATGGTAATTTCACGCATTAACACAAACACTGGAGTTCACACAAAGGCACAAAACGCTCCTGGGAGTTTTATTCCCGGTACATAGTTTGGCGTCTCATTCACGGTATCATCATGTGTAGAATTCAACGCATTAACACAAACAACAACTGGAAGTTCACGACAAAGCACAAACGCTCTGGAGTTTATTATTATTCCGGTACATAGTTTGCGTCTCATTTTCCCTGTATAATCCATTGTGGAAATTCACGACCAATACACAAACACTCGATTTGGCATTCACCTTCTACTAAAAAAACGCTTTCAGATTTTCCACAGCTACACGAGCATTGCCCCGCCGGCAAGCATGTGTTGAGAGAATTAGAATGAGAGAGTACACCAGTATGGTCATTACGGCAACTATGACAAATGTATAAGAATACAAGCCTGGGGTTCGATGCAATCTCACGCTGACCTCACTGAAACATTCTTGAGTTGTGTTGGTGTGTGTGATGTGTGTGTGTGTGGTTGTGTGGCGCGCGCGCGCGAGTGGTGTGTGTGCCATCCATTAACGTTCTGTCCACTATTCGTGATGATTAGACACAAAAAAGGGTGAATGTATGTAACGGAAAGTAATTAGCGAGCGTGCACATAATTGTGTGCCATGGTGTATATATATGGGTGCGGCGTGCAACGCGAAATGTGTGTGTTGGTGTGTGTGTTTGTGTGTGTGTGTGTGTGTGTGGTGTAGAGTGTGTGCGCGCCGCCGCGTGTGTGTGTGTATGTGTGTGTGCGCGCGCGCGCCGCGCGTGTGAGTGTGGTGCATGTGTGTGGTGCCCCCGATGCGGCGTGAGTTGGTAATCCTTCTTTTTGTTATCCTTTTCCGTCTTTGCGGGAGGGGGGCGGGTGGATGGTGGGGGAACGACCAGACGATACACCCGTAAATGATGAATGAAACTGGAGATACAACGCGCAAGAAGGGCGAAGTCGACAGACAAAGACGCCACCACGCCCGACCAATCCTAGAAAATGTAAGATGGTGATACAACCTAGGAAATATGTCGGGCTATTGATGCGTCCTAATGCGTAATTCGTGTTGGGGGAGTGGAAAAGACTGAGCCAGTAAATCCTATTTTCGCAACGACCCACATGCAACACTTGCACGTGCGTGTGAAGTTCAAAGATAGAGGCGAGTAGGTGTCGACGAGGCATTGCGCGCCTTGTAATTGGGTTAAAAAAAAATAAAGTAAGTCACATGGACCAGGCAAAATGGCGTCAGATGGTCCTCCCCGTCACCATGACCCTTTATGACGAACAAACTGCAGGAAATGTGAAAAGGTCACACATACTCGGCCGATTCGGGTACGGCCAGTGAGGTTCCCTCTGAAAGAAAGTCAAAAAAAACCAATCAAAAAAAAAAACGGTGGAAGAGAGCAGCAAAACATGGGATTTTGATGTATACATGTTTCGAAGAAAGTTTATGACAGTTGTTTGATGCTGTAATGAAAATAAAAGTTTTATGCCACGCATAAGCGCAGCATGGTTTAACGAATTTTTCTTTTTCTTTTACTGCGTACGCAGGCTGATATTCTGCGGACAGACACCCTGTATAGCCAGGCCATGGAGTTTTTTGTTGTGTATGAGCCCGCATTTCTTCTATACAGATTCCCGGCCGATTAAAGGCAGCCAACTCCATCTTCGGAAGGTGCATCGCTTATGTGTCCACGTGTCATCCATACCAACGGCCAGAATGCCGAGTGGAGACAAGGAAGTGGTTGTTTCAGGTAGACATGATAATATTATTGAAGTGTAGACTGGTATAATTGGTTCCCGACTTTTTAAGCCATGCCCCTACGGGAGGAAGAAGCTGGAGGAGCTCCCTGCCGTAGACGTTGAGCTCACCGTAGGATGTCAATGCTCTCGCGCACGATGAACTGAGAGCTCCCTCCGTAGTTGAGCTCAGTGTGAGACTTACAGAAGGAAGGTTCCGGCTACGTTGGCTAGTCGTGGAGCCAGACCCAGGTTGGGGTCGTTGACGTCGTCCCTGTGAACTCCAGGGAGAGAGGCGACGAGGAAGGACTTTTGGAGAATCAGTGATGTTAAGCTGGTGAAAAAACCTTTTAAACTTTCCCCATTTCTTTCTGCTCTACACCGGGAATTCTGAGTGTAGAAATTTCCTAATAATTTAATATAAGAAGGGGTGGTATTTTTACAAAGTCTAAGTGTTATATCCCTGGGTAAGAGCGCGTATGGAGTAAGATTGCGTGTGATGGTGAGATATTTATATTCTGTCTCGTCTGTGCTTGACACAGTACAGGGTACACCCACACACAAACAGTACAGGGTACACCTACACACAAACAGTACAGGGTACACCAACACACAAAACAGTACAGGGTACACCTACACAGAAACAGTACAGGTACACCCCACACACAAACAGTACAGGGTACACCTCACAGAATCAGGACAGGGTACACCTACACGCAAACAGTACAGGGTACACCTACACACAAACAGTACAGGGTACACCCACAACACAATCAGTACAGGGTACACTACTACACACAAGCAGTACAGGGTACACCCACATAGAAACAGTACAGGGTACACAAACACACAAACAGTACAGGGTACACCCACACACAATCAGTACAGGGTACACCTACACAACAAACAGTACAGGGTACACCCACACAGAAACAGTACAGGGTACACCCACACACAATCAGTACAGGGTAACACCTACCTCACAAACAGTACATGGGTACACCCACACACAAACAGTACAGGGTACACCGACACACAAACAGTACAGGGTACACCGACACACAAACAGTACAGGGTACACCTACACACAAACAGTACAGGGTACACCCACACACAAACAGTACAGGGTACACCAACACACAAACAGTACAGGGTACACCTACACACAAACAGTACAGGGGATACCTACACACAAACAGTACAGGGTACACCAACACACAAACAGTACAGAGTACACCCCACACACAAACAGTACAGGGTACACCAAACACAAACAGTTCAGGGTACTACCCACACACAAACAGTACAGGGTACACAAACACACAAACAGTACAGGGTACAACCCACACACAATCAGTACAGGGTACACCTACACACAACAGTACAGGGTACACCCCACACAGAAACAGTACAGGGTACACCCACACACAATCGTACGGGTACACCTACACACAAACAGTACAGGGTACACCCACACACAAACAGTACAGGGTACACCCACACACAAACAGTACAGGGTACACCAACACACAAACAGTACAGGGTACACCCCACACACAAACAGTACAGGGTACACAAACACACAAACAGTACAGGGTACACCCACACACAATCAGTACAGGGTACACCTACACACAAACAGTACAGGGTACACCCACACACAGAAACAGTACAGGGTACACCCACACACAATCAGTACAGGGTACACCTACACACAAACAGTACAGGTACACCCACACACAAACAGTACAGGGTACACCGACACACAAACAGTACAGGGTACACCGACACACAAACAGTACAGGGTACACCTACACACAAACAGTACAGGGTACACCCACACACAAACAGTACAGGTACACCAACACACAAACAGTACAGGGTACAACCTACACACAAACAGTACAGGGATACCTACACACAAACAGTACAGGTACCCAACACACAAACAGTACAGAGTACACCCACACACAAACAGTACAGGGTACACCAACACACAAACAGTACAGGGTAAACCACTACACAAAACAGTACAGGGTACACCTACACACAAACAGTACAGGGTACACAAACACACAAACAGTACAGGTGACACCAACACACAAACCGTACAGGGTACACAAACACACAACAGTACAGGGTACACCAACACACAAACAGTACAGGGTACACCAACACAACAAACAGTACAGGGTACACCTACACACAAACAGTACAGGGTACACCTACACACAAACAGTACAGGGTACACACCCACACACTAACAGTGCAGGGTACATCTACACACAAACAGTACAGGGTAACACCCACACACAATCAGTACAGGGTAAACACCCACACAGAAACAGTACAGGGTACACCCACACACAAACAGTACAGGGTACACCCACACACAAACAGTACAGGGTACACCTACACACAAACAGTACAGGGTACACCTACACACAACAGTACAGGGTACACCCACACACAAACAGTAGAGGGTACACCTACACACAAAACAGTACAGGGCACACCTACACACAAACGTACAGGGTACACCAACACACAAACAGTACAGGGTACACCAACACACAAACAGTACAGGGACACCCAACACACAAACAGTACAGGGCACACCTACACACAAACAGTTACAGGTACACCAAACACAAACGGTACAGGGTACACCAACACACAAACAGTACAGGGTACACCAGCACACAAACAGTACAGGGTACACCAACACACAAACAGTACAGGGTACACCAGTACAGGGTACACCAACACACAAACAGTACAGGGTACACCAACACACAAACAGTACAGGGTACACCAACACGCAAACAGTACAGGGTACACCCACACAGAAACAGTACAGGGTACACCCACACGCAATCAGTACAGGGTACAAACAAAAATGTTGTATGGGTCACGCATACACAATTAACTGGGAACGGAAATCCTCAATGAGGCAGGGAACAGCAAACAAATAAGCAAGCAGGGTAACTCTTGCTCCCATAGTGATACACGTCCATAAACTCCAAAGGAATGGTACCTGCGACACCCCAGTCGCCTAGCAGATATGACAAACAAGAAGCATACGGAACAAACTAGAACGCCCCCCCCCCCCCCCCCCCCCCCCCCCCCCCCCCCCGAAAAAAAAAAGATTGTTCCATAGTTTGCCCATATACCATGTACCTGACACATCCACACAGCAACAACAACTGGAGAATTGAGCAAACACATTTGTCTCCCTTCTTCGTTCTGTGTGCTCTGTGTTGTCATTTTCTGCTAGGCCATACGCTGCCGTATACAGCATTTCGTTTGGAATTATGGGCTTGTGTTGTTTTTTTTTTCACCAATGTGAGCAAGAGTTTCCATACTTGTTTATTGTTTACAGTTACTGGGGGGGGAGGGGGGGGGTTGTCGAATACACAAGAGTTCACACAAAGCGAAAAACGCTCTGGAGTTTATCCGGTACATAGTTTGCGTCTCATTCACTGTATCATCATTGTGTAGATTTCTCGCATTACACAAACACTGGAGTTCACACAAAGCGCAAACGCTCTGGAGTTTATCCGGTACATAGTTTGCGTCTCATTTACTGTATCATCATTGTGTAGATTTCACGCATTTACACAAACACTGGAGTTCACACAAAGCACAAACGCTCTAGAGTTTATCCGGTACATAGTTTGCGTCTCATTCACTGTATCATCATTGTGTAGATTTCACGCATTACACAAACACTGGAGTTCAAACAAAGCACAAACGCTCCGGAGTTTATCCGGTACATATTTTGCGTCTCATTCACTGTATAATCATTGTTTTAGATTTCACGCATTACACAAACACTGGAGTTCACACAAAGCACAAACGCTCTGGAGTTTATCCGGTACTAGTTTGTGTCTCATTTACTGTATAATCTTTGTGTAGATTTCACGCATTACACAAACACTGGAGTTCACACAAAGCACAAACGCTCTGGAGTTTATCCGGTACATAGTTTGCGTCTCATTCACTGTATAATCATTGTGTAGATTTCACGCATTACACAAACACTGGAGTTACACAAAGCACAAACGCTCTGGAGTTTATCCGGTACATGTTTGCGTCTCATTTCACTGTATCATCATTGTGTAGATTTCACGCATTACACAAACACTGGAGTTCACACAAAGCAAAAAACGCTTGGAGTTTATCCGGTACATAGTTTGCGTCTCATTCCCTGTATAATCCATTGTGGAGAATTCACCCAATACACAAACACTCGTTGGCTCACCTTCTACTAAACGCTTTCAGATTTCACAGCTACACGAGCATTGCCCCGGGCAAGCAGGTGTTGAGAATTAAAAATGAGAGAGTACACAGTTTGGTCATTAAGGCAACTATGACAAATGGATAAGAATAATGCCTGGGTCGATGATTCTCACTGACTCACTGAACATTCTTGTATGTGTGTGTGTGTGTGTGTGTGTGTGTGTGTGCGCGCGCGCGCGAGTGTGTGTGTCCATTCATTTAATCGACTGTCCACTATTCGTGATATAGACACAAAAAAGGGGTGAATGTGTACGGAAGTAATTGCGAGCGTGCACATAATGTGTGCATGTGTATATATGGGTGCGCGTTTCACGCGAATGTGTGTGTGTGTGTGTGTGTGTGTGTGTGTGTGTGGTGTGTGTGTATGTGTGTTGTGCGCGCGCGCGTGTGTGTGTGTATGTTGTGTGCGCGCGCGCGCGCGGGTGGTTTTGTGTGCATGTGTGTTTTTGCCCCCAGGCGCGTGTTGGTAATCCTTCTTTTTGTTTTTTTTTTCTTTGCGGGAGGGGGCGGGTGGGATGGGGGGACGACCGGCATACACCGTAATGATGAAAGAACTGGAGATACACGCGGCAAAGAAGGGCAGTCACACGCCCCCCACATTCCTAGAAATGTAAGATGGATAAACTTGGAATATGCGGGCTTTTGAAAGCGTCTATGCGTATTCGTGTTGGGGAGTGGAAAAGACTGAGCAGTAAATCTTTTGCACGATCCACATGCATACACGTGCACGTGCGTGTGAAGTTCAAAGGATAAGGCGAGTAGGTCGACGAGGCATTGCGCGACTGTATTGGTTAAAAAAAAATAAAGTAGCACTGACCTGCAAAATGGCGTCCAGATGGTCCTCCCCGTACCTTGACCTTTGACGACAAACTGCAGGGAAATGTGAAAAGGTCACTCGGCCATTCGGGTCGCCAGTGAGTTCCTCTGAAAGAAGTCAACATCACACGGTGAAGGAAAAGCACAACATGGGTTTTTGTTGTATACATGTCGAAGAATGTTTTGACAGTTGTTTGATGCTGTAATGAAATAAAGTTTTATTGCCCCGCATAGCGCAGCAGGTTTTAACGTATTTTCTTTTCTTTCTGCGTACGCAGGCTGATATTCCTGCGGACACTCCCTGTATAGCCAGGCAGTGGAGTTTTGTGTGTATGACCCTTTTCTATCCCGCCATTAAGGCAGCCATACTCCATCTTCGGGGAAGGTGCATGCTATGTGTCACGTGTCATCCATACCAACGGCCAAACTGGCCTTCTCTTCCGAAAGTTGGTGATGGGATTTGACGTGTGTGCAAGATGTTGTGCGTGCGTTCACACACGGAACCTCGGTTTATAGTCTCATTCGAAGGACTGTATGGGGAATGGAGTCAGAACCAATGTTAACTCCGAGGGAAAAATCCCCCTATACCGAAATTCGAACCCGCAACCCCAGGATCACGAGTCCGGCGCTCTACCAACTGAGCTATTCCGGCCCGGTTAACGTATGAGAACATCACTTGCAAACCTGGCCTTGTTACGTTTGAGAAAGCCTTTCCACTAGAAATCTGGCACCGTACATTTGAGCACATTTTCAATACGTGCATGCACACCCTTCTTTCCTGGGCATGTGTACTGTCATATATCAATCAACAGTTCTGTTTTGTCTACATCATCTTTTCATGTTGTTCAATTCTTCTGTCGTAGTCACGTCCACGATTATGTAATTCAACACTTCTTTCCTAGTGATGACTATCATTACTTTAAATCAAGCGTTCTTTTATGGTTGTGACTTCTGTCTCATTACTCAACACCTGGTCATGTCTGTTATATGATACAAAGCATCTTTCCTGGTCAAGTCTGCTATTACATTACTAAAAACAAACATCTTTCCTAGATATGTCTTGACTTGACTTGACTTGGTCCCGTAGACGTCGGTCCGTAGGGGCACCCTGAAGCAGTGACAACCATCCTTCTCCATTCCTCTCTGTTCTCCGCCCTCCGCAATGTGTCTCTCAGCCGCAGGCCTGTCCATTCCGTGATGTTATCCTCCCATCTTTTCCTTTGTCGACCTCTTCGCCTTTGTCCTGGTACTGTGCCCTGCATGATTGTCTTGGCAAGGCCTGTTGATCGTGTGATGTGTCCATACCATTTCAGTTTGCGTCTTTTTACTGAGGTTAGGAGATCGACATATGGACCAATTTCATTCACGATGCGCTTTTTAACTTCCACATTGCTGATGTGATCTCTGTATGAGATGCCAAGGAGTCGTCTGAAGCACCTCATTTCCATTGTTTGGATCTTTTTCTCAAGGTCTGATTTCAACGTCCATGACTCACAAGCATATAAGAATATCGCCATGACTAAGGATCGCATCAGTCTAATCTTTGAGCTGATGGAGATGTTTTTATTTCTCCAAAGAGGCGTTAGCTTAGATAGCGTAGCTGTGGTCTGAGCGACTCTTGAGATGATTTCAGGTCTTGATCCTTCATCTGAGATTGTTGCCCCCAAGTACTTAAATGTGTTGACTGGTTCAAGCTTTTTGCTGTTGATGGTTATGTCTTGGGTAAAGCCGATTGGGTTGTTAGTCATGACCTTTGTCTTTTCCGCACTTATTTCCATGCCATAATCAGCAGAGGTGTTGTTGAGTCTGTTGATCAGGTGCACTAGCTCTTGTTCGTTTCCAGCTAGTCCATCTATGTCGTCGGCAAAACGGAGGTTGGTGATGATTCTCCCTCCAATGGTTACAGTTCCTTCATGGTCTTCTAGCGCATCGGTCATAATTCTCTCAAGGAAGACATTGAAAAGTGTGGGGGAGAGTAGACAGCCCTGTCGCACCCCAACGTAGTTCGGAACCACTCGCCTATGTTGTTACCGAAGAAAACGGCGCTGGTGGCTTTATTGTAGAGGCTTTCAATAGTTCCAATGAGGTTGGCATTGATGTTGGAGAGTTTCATTGTTGCCCATAATGCTTCATGCCACACTTGGTCGAAGGCCTTCTTGAAGTCTATGAATACGTGGTACAGATGTTGTTGGTTTTGGTTGTACTTCTCACACAGTATTCTTAGGTTGAATATTTGTTCTATGGTACTTCGTCCTGGCCTGAACCCCGCCTGTTCTTCAGCGATGATCTTTTCTGCTTGTGGGTTCAGTCTATTTAGGATTACTTTCAGCATAACTTTGCTTGGGTGGCTGATGAGGCTAATCGTGCGATAATTTTGGCATTGCTGTAGGTTGCCTTTCTTTGGTAGCGTGATGATAAGTGACTGCGTCCAGGGAGTAGGCCATTCCCGGTTTCCCAGATTCTGTTGCATATTGCAAGTAACATGTCCACCATTGGATCACCTCCTGCCTTAATCAATTCTGCCGGTATGTTGTCAACACCGGGCGACTTTCCTGCTTTCATTGATGATAAGGCTCTAAAGCTCTGGAGAAGCTAAAAGACCCTAACATAAAGGAAGCATTTCAAGCAAATATTGGAGGAAAATTTGCACCTCTACTTGTCCTGGCAAATGAAGACATCAACATAGAATCCTTCACCGACTCCTTCAACAAAGCTGTCACAGAAACAGCAGCAGAAGTGCTTGGTAAACATCGGCCAAAGAAGAATCCATGGGTCACCGACGAAATTCTGGAACTTTGTGACAAACGTCGTGAATTGAAAAACAAAAAGAACAACCCAGAAGGAAAAAGAGAGTACAATGATGTTAACAAGAAGGTTAAAACTGAGATGAAGGCAGCAATGGAAACTTGGATTGACAACCAATGCCAAGAGATTGATAATAATTTGAAAAACAACAACAGCAAAGCAGCCTATAAAATTGTCAAGGACCTAACGGGAAAGAAACAAGCCAAGATAACAACGATCCATGACAAAAACGGTAAATGTCTCAACGATGATGAAAAGATACTACAACGATGGACAGAAATCAGATATGTCTACGGTTATATAATTCAACACTTCTTTCCTGGTCATGCCTGTTATAAAATTAATCGGGGAGTGTTCTTTCCGGGTAAAGACTTCTTTTACATTACTCAAACCGGGTCATGTCTGTTTTAATTAATAAAAACATCTGTCCTAGTATTTCACGATTGTTTTTCAACACTTCTTTCTGTCAGTGTATGTTGCCTTCTGCAACAACCCCTTTTCCCCCGCATGTCTGCTTTTAAATTGTCGACACATATTTCCTGAAACGTGAATATCTTCTTCTATTCCAATTTTCGTCAGTGATTATACAATATCAACGTTCTTTCCCAGTAAATTTCCCCTCCTTTAAACAACGGTCCTTATGCTCATGTTACAAAAATATTAGTCACACGACTCTTCAACTGCTGGTCATGTCTTTCAATTATCAAACCCTCTTTCCAATTTTCCCACTATGCACTATCAAACACATTCTAAAATGATTATTCTGCTGTTTATTAGATCCCCCGGCATACCGGGCAAAATTTAAAGGGTGGGAAACCAGTATCATATGATGTGTGAGGTTCCGAACATTTTTCAAAAAAACAACTCGTCGTCTGGTTTTCCCTTTGCTTACCCTTTCCCTATCCTAAAAAACTTTTTTTTCTCATTTCCTTTCAAAAGTCCCGAAAAACTTATTCTGACTGACTTATATCACTGAACACTTTTTTTGAAAATTTTTTCCACTGAACACTTCTTTCTGATTGCCTATCATCTCATGAAAAATTTTTTTGATTATCAATACTGAACACTTTTTTTGTTGCCTATCATTTTACTGAAAATTTTTCTGATTGCCCTTTATATGTCCCGAACCTTCTTTTCACGCTATCTATCTGAACACTTTTTTTTTTGATTGCCTTATTCACTGAACGCTTCTTTTTGATTGGCTATCATCTCATGAAAACTTCTTTTGATTTCCTTTCATCTCACTGAAACTTCTTTTGTTGCCTTCATCTCATGAACCTTCTTTCGTTGCCTACATAAAACGAACACTTTTCTTGATTACTATCATATCATTGAACATTCTTTTGATTGCCTATAAAACCCTGAAACTTCTTTCTGCTTCCCTATTTCTCACTGACACTTCTTTCTGTTACCTATCACTCACAAACATTCTGTTGTTTGCCTATCATCTCACTGAAATTTCTTTTGATTACTTTATATAACTAAACATTTTTTCTGATTCCTATCATATCACTAAAACACTTCTTTTGATTCCCTTCATTCATGAAAACTTCTTTCGATTCCCTTCTCCACGATCCTTTTTTTGCTTACCTTCATTATTGAAACTTTCTTTTGCTTCCCTAAAAATCTACTGAACACTTCTTCTGATGTCTATCATTCAGAACACTTCTTTCTGCTTACCTATCATCTCATGTCCTTCTTTCTGCTTACCTTCACTCATGAACATTTTTTCTCTTACTTATCTCATTCTCACTTCTTTTTGCTTACCTTCATTCATGATCACTTCTTTTGCTTCCCTTCATCTCATGAACACTTCTTTTGTTTCCATTTCTTCTGATCACTTTTTCGCTTCCCATACCATTGATCACTTCTTCTCTTACCTATCACCATTCATCATTCTTTCTGTTTTTCCCCTATCTTCACTGAAACATTTTTCCCTTCCTATCTCCTCTGAACATTCTTCGCTTACCTATTATCTCATGACCTTTTTTTGCTTACCTATCTTTTTATAAATCTTTTGTTATATCATTCTTCATCATTCTTTCTGTTTACCTTCATCTCATCATCACTTCTTTCTGCTTACCTATCATTCATTCATCACTTCTTTCTGCTTACCTATCATCTCACTGAACACATCTTTCTGCTTACCTATCATCTCTCTGAACACTTCTTTCTGCTTACCTATAATCTCACTGAACACTTCTTCCTGACTGTCTATCATCTCACTAGTTGCACTGAACACTTCTTTCTGCTTACCTATCATCTCACTGATCACTTCTTTCTGCTTACCTATCATCTCATTGAACACTTTTTCTGCTTACCTATCATCTCTCTGAACACTTCTTTCTGCTTACCTATCATCTCATTGAATACTTCTTTCTGCTTACCTATCATCTCACTGATCACCTTCTTCTTGGCCTTGAACCCCAGCATGCTGGCTGCTCGCCTGACGTCATTTGATGAGATGAAACTGAAAT
>CM031607.1:38952372-38962372 GCA_018398815.1 Conus ventricosus | reverse complement strand
AACAACAACAACAACAACAACAACAACACACAAAAAAATGACATCATGCACTACACTGTTCATTCGAACTTTAACTTTGATAAGGCAAGAAAAATGACCGTTTTCTGTAAAAATTTTACACTTGCATTTGTGCACATTTTGTGAATTAGAAAGAAATTGGGGGTGGGGGGTGGGTGGAGAGGACCGGTAACGGGAACGTTTGAGGTTAACGATTGTTCGCACCGTTTTTCAAAAACAAAAACATTCGAATGCCTTTCAGTGCTAAATTTGAACTCTCTCTCTCTCTCTCTCTCTCTCTCTCTCTCTCTCTCTCTCTCTCTCTCTGTGAAGCATGACGAGTTGGTGGTCTAAAGGCGTTTCAGACAGCAGTTTTAGTTTTACTGATGATGATGCTATTTCTGCTTTGAAATACGTTGACTGGAGCTGTTTCAAGCTGAAATCTAGCGCAGTGGCTCAGGAACTGACCAGTGACCAGTGACGGTGACAGTATGGGGAAAACATGGCAACACTGTTGATTACCAAGTAGGGCGACCACTGGAGGGTTTGGGGTGGCATGGTTGAAAATTAGGTGGGAAAAGACAGGGGGGGGGGGTTGCTGTTGTTGCTTTTTTTTTTTTTTTTTTCAACAAGTGAGGGATGGCAGGCACATAGATTGAAAAACACGCTTCTCAGCGGTCACGTTGCAACAAACCAACCCTGACCCATCCCAGACAGACAAGCAGGGTGCACGCCGAAACTACAAACGGCACGACATGACAAGACAACCTGATCGACAGACGGACAAAAGCGACGCAGCAACGAGGCCATAAAACAACAAACACGGACAGACCCGAAACGATCTGATTGAAATCGAAGAGGAAGTGATTCAAGCGTGACAACAATGCCCACGAACATTACACCGAAACACGTCAGCTCCGTGTCGTTATAACAGAGCACACCCGACCGCGGAAAACAAAGTGTGTTGCACTCTTTCTTTCTGAATTTTACAAGGTTTTTTGTTTGTTTGTTTGTTTGTTGGTTGGTTGGTTTTTTTTAATACAGTCATATTCTTTACGGGTAAATTCATCATTGGGAGGGATTTCAAACTTCTTCTTGATCGTCCAAACTAAAGTCTTTAGACAAAATTCATAGTGACATTGAGTTTGTGCTAAGTAGTGGATGTTCCAACATTTCATGAGGTCGTGCGCTTAAATTGGATAGGGTCTTACGCTTAAAATGGATAGGGAAGATGTGTGTGTGGGTGGGTAGGTAGGTGGGGGGGGGTGGGGGGTCCGTACCGCTGGAGTCTAACACTACAGGGCCCAGTTTTTTCACATTCTGGTCAACATTCTAGTCTCCACTAATTATAATATTTTGATTATCAATTTCAAACAAAATACAGAGAAAAAGGCAAGAAAATCATAACCACCTTGACTATAAAAAAAACAAAGTAAATCGCTCTTCTAGCACCTCTGTATCAAAAATAATAGGGCATCTAGCTGCACTTTTCATTATTTTATGCAGTTGAATGTGCTCAAAATTACTTCTTCTTTTTTTCTCAAGTACAGCAACACCCTTGCTCTTTGTGCTCAAATCATCCAGTATGCACTGAAACCCCACCATTGATCTAACACTTTTGTGAATGAGTCTTTATCTGTCCCTGCTATAGAAAAACATTTTGTGCTTTTTGTTGTCATAAGAACCCTCCAGATATATTCTCTTTTAGAGCAGTCCAAATCTTATTCACATTAAGACTTAGTATACACGAACTATCCATTACCTAGCTAACTACAAACACAAATTCGATTTGGAGAACATGCTTGGTAGAAACACACACACACACACACACACACACACACACACACACACACACACACGTTCATATGTTTCAGACGTTTTTAATTCATCAAAGATTGACCCATACGAGGTAGCGCCTCGCGTACTGGTTCCGCCGGTACCCCCTTGGGAACTAACGGAAGTAACAGTTAACATTTTTTCTTCTGATCTAAATAAAGCGATTTCGCCGCATGTGTTAGCAGCATCTGTCAAAATTGACATGGAAGAAAAGTTTACTAACTATTTGAAAGTATACACTGACGGCTCAGTTCTTGATGATGGTAGTGCGGGATCTGGCTTTGTAATTCCAGATTGCAAAGCTGAAAAATCATATTATTTAGGTAAGGGTCATTCCATATTTACAGCTGAACTAGTTGCTGTCCTGATGGCATTAAATTATTTAATTTCCTTGCCAGTCTCAATATTTAATATCCTGTTTTGTGTTGATTCACAATCAGTATTAAAAAGTTTGTATTGTTTTGAAAATTCACAAAGAGAGGAATTATTATTTGAGATTAAGTACATGTTGCACTGTCTTTACATGAAAGGTACTAATGTTGTATTTTCTTGGGTTCCATCGCACACCTCCTTCGTTTTTAATGATCAAGCAGATAGAGCAGCAAAAAGGGGAGCAAAGAATATATTTGGTAGTATTAAGGTTGATTGTCCTTTATCATACAAGGAAATTAATCATATAATCGAGAGGGATTTCTGGAGTCAATACAGTTCCTCATCAAAACCTCGTCAGCAAACTCTGTCAAACTTTGTGTCAATTAGCCGACCGGTTTCTAGCCTGACTTTTAGACTTTTATGTAATTCCCTACGAACCAAGTATTGCCAGACTGTTAAGTGCGTATGTCGTGGGGATCTTTCAGTTCAACATGTGATTTTTGATTGTGAACTAACGAAACCCTTTTTGAATGGTGTTATACCAAGTGCTGACACTGGGCATGTTAATGTGTTTGACTTTTTAGATTCGTTGCCAGTTGTTTCTCTTGTTAAATTAACGAGTAACCTTTTGGGAAGTCCATTAAGGAACATTTTATAATCATAATCGTAAGTTAGATTATTTTAGTTATTTTTATCTAATTTTTCATAGTTACTGTCCTACAATTCATCTATGCTTATATTTTGTTCCATGTAACCACATCGTCCTCTTTTCTTTTATAATAATAGTCTAAAATTGTAAACAATATGTTATTTAGACGTCTGCAATCACCTATATGTGTGACGAGACGTAAAACAGAATTCCTTCCCTACACACACACACACACACTACTTCCTTTTCTTTTATATCTTTTCATCAAGGCAATTGCTGTGGGATCTACAAGCTCAGCGAAACTATAATGTACTCCAACGAAAACAATCTCTTCTGCAAATTTCAAAGCGCTTTCACATACTTATAGTCTACAACATGGAATGTACTGGTTCCGGCAATGCCAATGTTCAAGAGAGAAAGAAACAAGTTCCATTCATGATAAGCGCACATGCACATGTACAACACCGCCAGAGGCCCATACCACGTAGAGATAACAGATAAGCATGGCACTGACCGATTGACTCAGCACCGCCAACAAAGAACAGATCCTTTGAAAATCGAGTTTTTCAATAAACAACAAGTAAGTAAGGTAACTCTTGCTCCCACAAGAAAACGTAACTCCAAAGGAATGCTGCTTACGACACCTTACTTGTTTGTTGTTTATTGTTTACTGTTCCCCTGCCTCATTTCATATTATTGTTACTGTTCCCCTGCCTCATTTCATATTATTGTTACTGTTCCCCTGCCTCATTTCATATTATTGTTTACTGTTCCCCTGCCTCATTTCATATTATTGTTTACTGTTCCCCTGCCTCATTTCATATTATTGTTTACTGTTCCCCTGCCTCATTTCATATTATTGTTTACTGTTCCCCTGCCTCATTTCATATTATTGTTTACTGTTCCCCTGCCTCATTTCATATTATTGTTTACTGTTCCCCTGCCTCATTTCATATTATTGTTTACTGTTCCCCTGCCTCATTTCATATTATTGTTTACTGTTCCCCTGCCTCATTTCATATTTACTTTCAAAGTTTTTCAGTTCATTTCGCGCTCAGTGGAATTCCCACGTTCTCCTCTCGACACTGTTGCCCCATTTGAAAAGATATTAAAGCAAATAAGAACAACGAAAAAGACAGGGTTAAAAAAAACAAAAAACACCAAGATGCAAACCATATAAACGTACTCCCAGTTTATCCTGAATACGCGTGTGATATTCCATAAAGAGGAAAAACCGTCTTGGACTGGTGTAACCGTTAGTAATGACTATCCTGGTAAACATCGGCCATCGTCTGTGACCTATAATGAACATACTTACAAATTTTCAGAAAGATCGGCCAAGAACTTTCTGAGATTTTCCATAAAGAAGAAAGTCATTATCGGCCGTTAGTAATGGCTATAACGGTAAACTTACACATCGGGCATCATTCGTGACCCATAATGAACATACCTACAAATTTTCGGAAAGATCGGCCAAGTGCTTTCTGAGATATTCTATTAAAAAAAGAAAAACGGTTACAGGCCGTACAGCCGTTACTAACGGCTATAACTGTAAACTAAAACATCGGCATTATTCGTGACCCATAATGAACATACCTACAAATTTTCAGAAAGATCGGCCAAGTACTTTCTGAGATATTCCATAAAGAAGAAAAACCGTTACAGGCCGTTACAGCCGTTAGTAACGGCTATAACGGTAAACTAAAATATCAGGCATTATTCGTGACCCATAATGAACATGCCTACAAATTTTTCAGAAAAGATTGGCCGAGTACTTTCTGAGATATTCTATAAAGAAGAAAAACCGTTACAGCCGTTAGTAACGGATGTAACGGTAAACTAAAACATCGGGCATCATCCGTGACCCATAATGAACATACCTGCTAATTTTCACAAAGATCGGCCAAGCACTTTCTGAGATATTCCATAAAGAAGAAAAACCGTTACAGGCCGTTACAGCCGTTAGTAACGGCTGTAACAGTAAACTAAAACTTGGGGCATCATCCTGACCCATAACGAACATACCTACAAATTTTCAGAAAGATCGCCAAGTACTTTTTGAGATATTCCATAAAGAAGAAAAAACCGTTACAGGCTGTTACAGCCGTTGGTAACGGCTGTAACGGGGTAAACCAAAACATCGGCATCATCCGAGACCCATAATGAACATACCTGCTAATTTTCACAAAGATCAGCCAAGTACTTTCTGAGATATTCCATGGAGAAGAAAAACCGTTACAGCCGTTAGTAACGGCTATTACGGTAAACTAAAACATCGGGCATTATTCTTGACCCATAATGAACATATTTACAAATTTGCAGACAGATCGGCCAAGTGCTTTCTGAGATATTCTATGAAGAAGAAAAACCGTTACAGGCCGTTACAGCCGTTGGTAACGGCTGTAACGGTAAACTAAAACATCACGCATTATTCGTGACCCATAATGAACATACAAGCAATTTGGCGTCATATACTGTACCATGTCAGACAATAGCATTCACGGCAGTTAGTCAGCTCTGCCAGGCCGAAGTTTTTGTGTGGCTAATGCAGTAATAAGACAGTCACGTGATGCCCACCCGCTTCCGCCGTAGGAAGAAGCCAGTGTCAACCTCCCGTACCTCATTCTCTCTCGGCCTGCCGTCCAAGCAAGATAAGTCTTGTGCTCTGTCTCGCCTTCTCTTTGCCGTTGTGTTCAGATAGCTTTGTGTTTGCTTATTTGTTGTGGCTTGCTCGCTTTGGCCCTTTTACTCTTGAGCCGGTGGGGCTTTGGTTTGGTGCGAAGACAATTCTGTCTCTCACAATCGCCCCTCCAATATCCAGATAGGAAATTTCCTGTCCCACCTTAACCTCTCTGCTAGCTCCATCCGGGGCTACAGGTCGGCCATCTGCACGACCATCCGCCAAATGGGCGGACCTTCCTTGAGAATGACTTCCTTCTCAGAGAGATCTCCAGAGGGGCTGCTCTTCGTGAGGCCCAATCCCCTAGACGTGTTCCCCTTTGGGACCTCTTCACTTAGTTGACGTCCTCAGGAAACCCCCCTTTGAGCCTGTCTCCTCCATTCCCTTCGACCTTCTGTCTATGAAGACTACCTTCCTCCTCGCCCTCGCTTCCGCCAGAAGGCGAGGCGAGATCCATGCCCTTAGCGGGGACCCCAGAGACATTGCCTTCGACAGAGACGGCTCCGTCTCTCTTAAGTTCCTTCCCGAATTCCTAGCTAAGAACCAGGAACCCGGTAGTGCCTCTCCTTACCTCGTCATCCGCCCGCTGGCGGACACCCTAGGGGAGACACCTCTTCGGACATAGCCCTTTGTCCCTCTCGAGGTCTAACACACTACTGGGAATGCTCGCGCCCCAGGCGCGTTTCGCAAAGACGTCTCCTTATTTCCATCAACCCCAGTAACACGGAAGACATCTCAGCTGGCACTGTCTCTAGGTGGCTCTCCAAGACGGTCAGAACAGCCTATTCCCAGGCATCCAAGGACCTCCCCGTCTTGTCCCCCCGGGCTTATGAGCTCAGAGCGCTCGCCGCTTCGGCAGCATTCCAGCACTCTGTTCCCATGCGCCACCTCCAGGAGGCAGCCTTCTGGCGTTCGGAAAATCCCTTCATAAAATTTTATTTAAGGGACATCCGCATGACCAGGGCTGATGGTTCTAATGGGATATCCTTTGTGGCGGCTAATGCACCCATATCGGGTAACCCCAGGAACCACTAGGGCACTCGCCCTCCTCCTTTTCCTATGAATTCTGCTATTGTCTGACATGGTACAGTATATGACGCCAAAATGGGGAGTTTGTATTATACTCCCTGTTTGGCTAGTATACTTACCATGTCAGACTCTAATGCCCGCCCTGCCTTCTCCACTAGCGCCAAGGTTCTGGGTTACCTTGCGCGCAGGCCTCGATGAATGAGGTACGGGAGGTTGACACTGGCTTCTTCCCACGGCGGAAGCGGGTGGCATCACGTGACTGTCTTATTACTGCATTAGCCACACAAAAACTTCGGCCTGGCAGAGCTGACTAACTGCCGTGAATGCTATTGTCTGACATGGTAAGTATACTAGCCAAACAGGGAGTATAATACAAAATCCCCATTTTTTCAGAAAGATCGGCCAAGTACTTTTTGAGATATTCTATAAAGAAGAAAAACCGTTACAGGCTGTTACAGCCGTTGGTAACGGCTGTAACGGGTAAACCAAAACATCGGGCATCATCCGAGACCCATAATGAACATACCTGCTAATTTTCACAAAGATCAGCCAAGTACTTTCTGAGATATTCCATGGAGAAGAAAAAGCATCGGGCATCATCCTTAAAACTGGTGCGAAGCCGAGTCTATGAAAGAGACAGTCAGACACATAAACAGATACCGACGGAGAGACTGAGAGAAAGACGAAGATAGACAGATTGAGAGAAAGACGGAGATAGACAGACTGAAAGACGGAGATAGACAGACTGAGAGAAAGACGAAGATAGATAGACTGAGAGAAAGACGAAGACAGACTGAGAGAAAGACGGAGATAGACAGACTGAGAGAAAGACGAAGATAGATAGACTGAGAGAAAGACGGAGATAGACAGACTGAGAGAAAGACGAAGATAGATAGACTGAGAGAAAGACGAAGATAGACAGACTGAGAGAATGACGAAGATAGACAGACTGAGACAAAGACGGAGATAGACAGACCGAGAGAAAGACGAAGATAGATAGACTGAGAGAAAGACGAAGATAGACTGAGAGAAAGACGAAGATAGACAGACTGAGAGAAAGACGAAGATAGACAGACTGAGACAAAGACGGAGATAGACAGACTGAGAGAAAGACGAAGATAGACTGAGAGAAAGACGAAGATAGACAGACCGAGAGAAAGACGAAGATAGACTGAGAGAAAGACGGAGATAGACAGACTGAGAGAAAGACGAAGATAGACAGACTGAGAGAAAGACCAAGACAGACAGACTGAGAGAATGACGAAGATAGACAGACTGATAGAAAGACAAGATAGACAGACTGAGAGAATGACGAAGATAGACAGACTGATAGAAAGACAAGATAGACAGACTGAGAGAAAGACCAAGACAGACAGACTGGGAGAAAGACGAAGATAGACAGGCTGAGAGAAAGACGAAGACAGACTGAGAGAAAGACGGAGATAGACAGACTGAGAGAAAGACGAAGACAGACTGAGAGAAAGACGGAGATAGACAGACTGAGAGAAAGACGAAGATAGATAGACTGAGAGAAAGACGGAGATAGACAGACTGAGAGAAAGACGAAGACAGACAGACCGAGAGAAAGACAAAGATAGACAGACTGAGAGAAAGACGAAGACAGACTGAGAGAAAGACGGAGATAGACAGACTGAGAGAAAGACGGAGATAGACAGACTGAGACAAAGACGAAGATAGACAGACTGAGACAAAGACGGAGATAGACAGACTGAGACAAAGACGAAGATAGACAGACTGAGAGAAAGACGAAGACAGACAGACTGAGAGAAAGACGGAGACAGACAGACTGAGAGAAAGACGAAGACAGACAGACTGAGAGAAAGACGGAGACAGACAGACTGAGAGAAAGACGAAGACAGACAGACTGAGACAAAGACGGAGATAGACAGACTGAGAGAAATACGAAGATAGACAGACTGAGAGAAAGACGAAGATAGACAGACCGAGAGAAAGACGAAGACAGACAGACCGAGAGAAAGACGAAGATAGACAGACTGAGAGAATGACGAAGATAGACAGACTGAGAGAATGACGAAGATAGACAGACCGAGAGAAAGACAGAGATAGACAGACTGAGAGAAAGACGAAGATAGATAGACTGAGAGAAAGACAGAGATAGACAGACTGAGAGAAAGACGAAGATAGACAGACTGAGAGAAAGACAAGATAGACAGACTGAGAGAAAGACGAAGATAGACAGGCTGAGAGAAAGACGAAGACAGACTGAGAGAAAGACGGAGATAGACAGACTGAGAGAAAGACGAAGATAGATAGACTGAGAGAAAGACGGAGATAGACAGACTGAGAGAAAGACGAAGATAGATAGACTGAGAGAAAGACAGAGATAGACAGACTGAGAGAAAGACGAAGATAGATAGACTGAGAGAAAGACGGAGATAGACAGACTGAGAGAAAGACGAAGATAGACAGACTGAGAGAAAGACGAAGATAGACTGAGAGAAAGACGAAGATAGACAGACTGAGAGAATGACGAAGATAGACAGACTGAGAGAATGACGAAGATAGACAGACTGGGAGAAGACGGAGACAGACAGACTGGGAGAAAGACGGAGACAGACAGACTGGGAGAAAGACGAAGATAGACTGGGAGAAAGACGAAGATAGACAGACTGAGAGAAAGACGAAGACAGATAGACTGAGAGAAAGACGGAGATAGACAGACTGAGAGAAAGACGGAGATAGACAGACTGAGAGAAAGACGAAGATAGACAGACTGGGAGAAAGACGGAGACAGACAGACTGAGAGAAAGACGAAGAGAGACAGACTGAGAGAAAGACGAAGACAGACAGACTGAGAGAAAGACGAAGATAGACAGACAAACCAGAATTACATAGAAAAAAAAATCACGGTAAACTAACCACAAAACCAGCAAGAAAGCGTGTTTCGAGTTCATAGTCCATTGCCCAGCTGAGCATTTTTTTCTTCTTAATTTTGATAAACAAATAAAGTGTGAAACTGAGATTTTTCCGATCGGCCCTGTAGCTTTGTCCATGAGGCTAATTTTACTCCCCGAATTTCAACAAACAAAAAGGTAATCATGCTATTTTCTTACCTCACAATGGGTCATTTCGGCTTGTTGGCTGCTTACCAGACTTCCTTCATGTATCACATACTGAAACTCTGAACTGGTGGCTGCATGTGGGTCCGGAATAGCCCAGTTGGTAGAGCGCCGGACTCGTAATCCAAGGGTTGCGGGTTCGAATCTCCGGCGGGTTTCGAATCTCCGCCGGGCCGTTTCGGTACAGGGGGATTTTTCCCTCGGAGTTAACATTGGTTCTGACTCCATTCCCCATACAGTCCTTCGAATGAGACTATAAACCGAGGTTCCGTGTGTGAACGCACGCCTAACATCTTGCACACACGTAAAATCCCATCACCAACTTTCGGAAGAGAA
>CM031607.1:38879872-38944872 GCA_018398815.1 Conus ventricosus | reverse complement strand
CCCCTCTCTTTACCGTCTCCATTTTCTTTTTCAATCTGTTCTTTATACACTTATCTACTACCCCCTTTATTCAAGCAGGTTTTTTTCCTAATTATATATACTTCTGCTTTTGCGTATATTTCTTCCCATTTTTTCCCTTCCCCCCTACCTCCTTTTTTTTTCTTTTTTTTTTTTTTTCCAATTATATATACTTCTTTTGCATATATTTCTTCCCATTTTTCCTTCCCCCCCCCCCTCCCCTCCCTCTTGTTTTGTTTTTTTCTAATTACATATACTTCCGCTTTTCCAAATATTTCTTCCCCCCTTTTTTTTTCTCCCCCCTTCCCCCACATCTTTTTGTCCGTTTCTTTCTTGTTTGCTTGCCAGTTCTCTTCTCCTGTTTCAACACTACTGTTCGCTTTTCACTCACCGACCACTTACCACCTATCATTATTGCTACCAATACAACTATCATTGTCTTATGTTATCACTGTCATTAGCAGTGGTTGTACTTGTAGTAAATGTACTGTTATTATTATTATCATCATTATCATTATATTACTAATTTTCTTCTTGTTGCTGCTGCTACTACAATTATTGCTAGCATTATTATCATCATCATCATTATCATCATCATTGTGATTATCATCATTATCAATACAACACTTTCATTGTTCATTCTATACATCCTCATCCTCATTATCATCATCATGATTATCATCATTATCAATACAACACTTTCATCATTCATTCCATATGATGAACTTTACTCCATTTGTATTCACTAAATCTATGCATTTGTTTATTTCTAAGATTTATCTGTCTCTTTTATCAATATTTTTGTAAAAACATGATGATGATGATGATGATTATAACTGCTGGTATCTTCATAAGATTCTATGTCACTGTCTTTTGCATTTTCCGCATTCTCCTTGTTTATCTCTTTTTTCATCATCATCCTTTCTTTCTCCTTCTGCTTCTCCTTATCATCATATTCATTATTATTCCTACCAAAACCCTTTTTATTGTAATTATCCTCTAATTATCCTCCGATTCTTCATCTGTTATCGTCATTATAACTACTGTAATTATCACTACTGCTAGTGTTATTATCAAATGATTATACTACTACTGTTATTATTGTCATCATCTTCATCAATGGTATAACGCGGTGACAGCACTGATATGGCCCTTAGCGGTCGGCTGGGCTATAAGCAACATTACCTTACCTTCATCAATGGTATCACAATTTTACCCCGCATTGTCTCCCCTTAAACCTCACTTCCATTCGTGGGTTTAGCCTTTCACCCAAGACCAACTTCTGCTCCAAGATCAAAGAGGTATGTGGCCGTCTGTTTGTCCTTCATTTTCATTGTCTTGAATGTTGTTTGTCTTCCCTGAAGATGACCAACTGGTTGAAACTCATGTTTGTTTTTGTGCTTTCTTCCTTCGTTTGATGGCGCAGTTGTAACTATGACCCCCAAAAATGTAGATTATTTAGGGTACAAACTATATACAAGCAAATATGCACTTTCAGTATGCTTCTTCAAACCACAAGCAGTTTAAAAACTATCTGATATAAATCACGCACTTTTAACATGCTTCTTCAAAAAGCAATAGTCTAAAAACTATCTGATAAAAAGATTGTAAACAAATTATATTTTCCTGTTTTACAAGGTAAGGTGGAAGAAACCAGATACATTGTCATTGCATTAGTGATTATTGAATTCATTCAATTGTTGTTGTTTTTTTCTTTTTTAATAAAAAAAAAGCAAGAACATTAGACTTAGTGCAATAATCACAACATCAATACAAAGTTCTGAGGGTTCTTTTAATCCATCTTTAAGAAACTTTCCATCAAGAAACTATATAGATATCAAAATGCTTACTCAAAATACAGCACTGATCAATTAGCAGTTTTCTGGTACAGAGTAACTTCTCCCATAAAAAACAACAACACTGGCACAAATTAGTTTTAAAAAACATCGGTTTATAATCATCTTCAAAACACTATATTCCATGTATAGTGGCAGACATACTTTGACATGACTGACATTTGACAAATAGGGCACAAGTGTTATGTGATGCATCAACAATATTCCACCAGCATCATCTGTGATGCATCAACAATATTCCACCAGCATCATCAAAGTTATGTTTACCGCTTTAAGCTCAATCACAACGACTAGGCAAGGGTGACCCTCAGCAGATATCCACACACAGATACAACCAAATCCTTTTTTAATAATAATAATAATGAATTTCCCTATTCCTCTATCATTTCCTAGCATGATTGTGACTTTTTTTTTTTTTTTTTTTTTTTTGACAAATCTTATGTACACATGGTCCCAACTTGAGTATCCCAACCTAGATAATGCTACATAGTTGAGAATGGTAAACGCTGGTATCTTTTAACATAACTAGCCATCCCTTCTTTTGTTGTAATTACCCATCTTAATTTTTTTTTTTTTTTCTCCCTCTCTCTCAGCCTCTCACCCATGCCACCCCTTGGTATTTTCCTAGTTTTTGAGGTTATTTGTATATGTGTGTGTGCAAGTTTATATATCCTGCTTACAATTCATGTAATGATGGTTTTTTTTTGGGTTTTTTTTTTTTTTTGGGGGGGGGGGGGGGGATATGCGTGTTTGTTCTTTTATTGTGTCTGACTTCTTTTGGGTTCTTTGGTACAATTATTATGATACGTATGTCTTTTTGTGTGTGTGCGTGCATGTTTGTTTAAAAAACAAAAAACCTCTTTGCTAATACTTTAATAGCACAATTATACAATTCCAACATACATGGGGTCAGTTATTTCAACTCATTCTCCCATTCATTCCTTCAAACACAAAGAACACCATGTCAAATGTCATAGGATATTTTGATTTGAACTCTTTATTGTAACTACCTTTATATCTGTACATACATGAGTTTATAATTAATTTGTTTTAAGTAAGTACCTTGCCAGGTTTATGTTGAGGGATGAATGTGTGAGAAATGAAGGAATTGTTGAGTGGAGGGATGAGAGAGGTGACATTAAAAATGTGAAAAAAAAAAATAATAATAATAATGAATACTTATATAATGACTATTCTCAGCTAGAGACCAAGCTCTAAGCGCTTTACTATCCACACTTGTTTACACACCGGGCTGCCTACCTGGGTAGTGCCGACTGAAGAGCTGCCAGCTGGCACTTCATTCAGTCATTTCCCGTGTCATCCAGTCAATATCATTCACTCAATTTCCTTACTTCCTTCATTCTTTCCATTTTTCATGCAGGGTGCATGCTATGTGTAACGTGTCATCCATACCAACGGCCAAACTGGCCTACTCTTCCGAAAGTTTTGCCATTTTGAAAGAACAAAGTTTATATTGGACAATCACTGCACAATGATCTCACACAAAAATGTACTTGTTGATGGAATCTCCTTCATTAAGCATATGAAAAGGCTTGGAGACGAACAGAACATCATTATTTTCGATACGATTTCTTTAAGGGAATCTAGACCAAAACAAAAATCTATGAACAGCTTGTGATGAAAATCTGTAAGACTGTACCTCTCAAAAAGCACACGCACACACACACACACACACACACACACACACACACACACACACACAAGAAACAGCTGGACAGTCAACCTGCGCCTCTTGGAGTGGAAAATGGAAGCTTAAAACATTCTAGAGTAAGGACATTTTTACTCTGTGACAAGAAGTTTGGACCAATTTACGTCGTGTTCTAAAGTAAGCTAACACCAAAAATGATCCAAGCATGTTTTACACTTACCAAAAGAAACCCATTCACAGATACCATCCTCTTAAGCCCTTCAAATCACATAAATAGACATGGGTCTTAAGTGTCAGGTTTGAGTTCTGTTTTGCTAGGACAAACTCCTATCTTTTTTTCTTGTGTTCAAATCAACCTGTTCAGCTAGACACATGAACCTCACAATATGTTTGTAACTACCATTTTAGTACATCTTAAATTTTCTTCACAGAATCTTCCTTTGTTATCCTTTCAAGTGAGCATGCTAATAGCAGTCTGGGCACTGTAAGCGAAAGACAGACATTTGAACATTGGTACACTTAACTGATAGTAAAAACTGCTCTAAACAAGGCACTAGCTCAACTAGGTTTTTTCTTTCCTGCTCCAAAGCACTAACATTTATGTAGGCAGCATTAGAAGTAATTTGAGTCTTGAAATGTTAACTGTGAGCAAATTATTTCTGAAGGAAAAATCTCAGCTTTAAAGGGCGACCACGATCTAACGAAAGATTCGTTTTGGTGCATTTTTGTTTCTCAGAAGTCAGTGACCTTACATTGCTATCATTAAGTCAAAATGCAGTTAACTGAAGTATTTTCAATGTAAATATAGTATAAAAGGGACATTCCAAAACTTGGAAATTATTACAATAAAAATCTTGCATTATACATACAACTTTTTTCTAGACCATTACATTTGTCCAAACTCACCCCACTCAATCTTACAGCCCATAAACATAATGGAAAACAGATCAGAAACCGCCCTATGATGCGCAGCTTAGCGTTAATCAAAGACCAGCTAACTGTCTCAAAATTCTCACTAATACTGGCCCTCTATGAAAAGCAATGATATCAACCTGTACACAATAAAATCAAACTGATCCACTCTTTCGGTCAGCATTTTCTTTGTCCTGCACCATCTGACACACCCATACAGATGTTGACAGAACACAAACAAAATTACACAAACATGGACATCTTGCCAGGTGTTACTACATGGCTTGTATGGAAACGAACTAAAAACACCATCTCCCTTGACTTAAACATACATATACCCAGATTTGGTAAATCACAAAATTTTAATTGAACTGCATACAAAATAACAAACAAATCACTTCACCAATCTGATTAAGAGTGGACATGGAATGGACACATGATTATAGGCATAATTACTGTTTGTATCACTGGTTAACTGGCGGTGTCTAAAGATTGTAGCATCCGCATCCAGGAGACGTGTGTTCTTTTATTCACGAGCAAAGACTGCAGGCTCTACAGGCTCCAACCACCATCAATAACAAACTCCTGCCCTGTGATAAAGGCTGACTGAAACACAAGAAAAAGAAAAGAAACACAAAACAAATGCATCAATTGTGAGCATCACAGAAACCGACGGTCGTTTCATCCTGTGGTCCAATCAAGACACCTTCAATTTCAGGGTTCAGAGCAGACTGCAAGCAGGAACTCAAACAAGACAATAAAAGTGGAGTTACCAGACTGCAAAACAAATGAAACAAAGTAAAAACAAGATGCAAAGCATATAAATTACTCCCAGTTTATCTTGAATATGCGTGAGATATTCCATAAAGAGGAAAAAACGTTTTGGGCCATTATAGCCGTTAGTAACAGCTATTCTGGTAAACATCGACCATCATCCGTGACCCATAATGAATATACTTACAAATTTTCATCAAGATTGGCCAAGTACTTTCTGAGATATTCCATAAAGAAGAAAAACTGTTATGGTCCATTATAGCCGTCAGTAACGGCTATAACGGTAAAATAAAATATAGGGCATCATCCATGACCAATAACGAATATGCCTACAAATTTTCAGAAAGATCAGCCCAGTAGTTTTGTCTAGAGCAAGTGGAACACATTTTGACCACGGACGAACAGACGGACAGACAAGCAGACACACAGACAGCATTTCTTCGTTCCCATTCTAAAGTACTCCCTGTTCTATAAGAACTGGGAGTACAAAAACAGACACATGTTTCAACCTTTTGGTCTTCTTCAGGCATGACAAACGAGTGTAACCAAGCAACGAAAGAAAGAGAGACTTAGTTTTCAGCAGAGTTAGTGGGAGTAAGTTAGGGTTGTGTTGCTTCAGGCTGATCAGAAGTACGGAATGACAATACAGAGAAATGAGAAACAAAGGGCAAGGGGGGGGGGGGGGGGGGGGAGAACATTTTTTTTAAAAGTACTACTAGTAGTGATAATTAACAAATAATAACAAAATCTAAGTACATAAAACCATAAAAGAAAATGAAATAATAACTAGTAATAATTTCATATAAACGGCAAAACAAAATGAATGATACTAAATGAGATAAATGATTAAGTGAAATGGAACAGAATTAAAAAGAATAAACGCATAACAATTAATTTTTGACATATATCTAAAAACAACTAAAAAAAAAAAAAAAGAAAAAAAAAAAATAAAAATCTACCTCACAAGTCTTCTTTTCAGACTAAACCCGCTTTTCACGTTGAATTCATGATCATCTTCTTCGACACAACAAAAATCTGACAGACTTACTTGTTCGTTTCATAATGAACATTACCAAACCATGAACACCATCCGGTTCCTTTCCCTGCTCCAAACAAAAATCCAGAACTTGACCTTTCACCCTGCTGGACACTGTCCTATATGCCTTCAAATACTTATTAAAGATTAAATGCAAACTCTCCTGCTAAAGCTGCAATATTGTTCATGCCATCCATTGTGGCTGTGCGGCAAGATCTATATAGGCAAAACATCCCAAATGCTTAAAACGTACGCATCTCTGAACACTTTACCGACATTCACCACCACCCATCAGACCAATCACACTGCATTTCTACCATCTCCAACTCGGCATCAAGGAACCATGAAGGAATCCCGTCTCATTGCCAGATTATGGATCCTTGTCCTCCTGGCACCGACATCCCGATATTGCTCACCTATCCATCCCTGTCGCGCCGCACACACACACACACACACACACACACACACACACACACACACACACTTTTCACTGCAACATTGCACCACTTCTACTCTCTCATTTAGGTCTCAGATTTTTTTTTTTTTTCCTTGATCTAATTTATTTATTTCTATTTGCAGCTTACCATGTTCTTTTGCACTTTTACTTGCATCTATTTGCTTTATTTTATCAGTAGTTTTTTTGGGGTTTTTTGCACCAAAAGTAACATTGAGATGTACTTAGCTATCCAAACAAGCACCTTATTCCTGCTCAGCTAGAAAATTGCCCCCTTCAATCTGGATGTCTGCATAGAAAATTTGGGCAGAAAAGGGAGATAATTCAGGTCCTAAAATTTGCCTCAATACTATTCTGACTACCAGAGTGACTTCCTTTTGATTTACACGTCGCTTCCCTTCAGCGAGTTGTTTGTCAGTGTCTCTACATCCTTCCTCACAATGACTTTGGAAGTCCTAGAATTTGGATGTGCAATTATATCTATAAAAGACTTTTAGCATGAAAATTCACCTTTCTTTTATTTACTTATCCAAATACATGCCAGAATAACAAAAACGAACAAGAACAAACAAAAAAAAGTGGTGGGTAATTGAACATGCTCATCTATGAAATAGGGATGCAAGGCTCCTAATCAGGGTCTCCGAGTCAGAATGCCTGCCTAAATAAGACTTCCAAAATCACATTTAATAGGAGCTATGAGTCACCTCCCCTTCCCCCACACACCCTCCTGTTCTCCCTTGCCCTCCCCTCAAAAACAGGACTCCTGAGAATTCAAAGGATTTGGTCCTTGTTTCCCTAACAAGAACACACATGAACAAATACTCGACAATTTGGTCCTTATTCTTGTTCTCCCCAACAAGAACATACATGAACAAATACTTGATAATTTGGTCCTTGTTCTCCCCAACAAGAACATACATGAACAAATACTTGATAATTTGGTCCTTGTTCTCCCCAACAAGACCATGCATGAACAAATACTTGATAATTTGGTCCTTGTTCTCCCTAACAACAGCACGCATGAACAAATATTTGATAATTTGGTCCTTGTTCTGCCCAACAAGAACATGCATGAACAAATACTTGATAATAAACAGGGAATATCAACATAATGTACTCTCACCTTAATTCTCTTTTCTATGTAATAGGAAACATACTAGTACACAAAATGTTCTCTTTCCAGGGTGTGTTGCTGTCTGAGCAATGAAACTTTCTCGAAATATAGCTGTCAGATCTTCTGCCATTTTCCTTGAATAAGGCCTGCATAATGTAATCTGAGACTTCAAGCCAGCAGCACAATAATTTAAGCAACCGCAATTTTTCTCCATCGAGCAACATTGATGGAGAAGTACCCAAAAGTGAAACAGTAAGTGATTTAATTGAATTTTGTTGTTTAATCTAACTGTGTTTGTAAAGTGTTCATTAGCAATAGGACAGAACATTTCATCTAAAAATCAGGTATGAATGTTGCATTGTTATATTAAGAAATAACCTTTTTTTTGGTACCAGAATGAAGTTCTCAGTCCCAAGATGCAACACTGTTTATTGTTACTGTGTATAAAAAAATCCCTTGCACTTGACTTCAGTATCACTGCAGTAAAGGTCAAGTATCAGCTGTATTTGTTCTTGTTTTGATCTGAATAACATTTATTCAATACAAGCTGTGATGGCACAACTTTTATGGTTTGTATTGGGAATGAAAGTAATGCATTGTGGGTCATTAACTTAGGTAATATCTTTCTTCCGTACAATCTTAGATCAGATGAAAAATGTTAATCTCTTTCAGAAATTCAAAGATCGCATCAGGTGGGACATCTCTGAACAAGGTTTTCATGGAGTCTGCCATAAAATGTTTATGACTCACACCATGCAAGTCCCAACACTCTAAAAGAATAGGTTTCTCTGGGAGTGATACATGCCATGGAATGTACCACGGAGCTTCTTCAACTTTTAAAAGACAAGTATGGGTGTAAAAGGAGTGGCCTGTATGCCAGGTTTCCCTTTCGTTGATAAAGAATGGACACACCAACTATCACTGTGACCACATGTGGGATTTAGCTTCAAGGCACCTCACATTCTCGTTGACCTGGTGTAAATCCATACCCCTTCATGTTCATTCCTTCCGCTCTTCCTTTCGTACGTCTGCCTAATTCTTAAGGATTTCTCCTTCCATAATAAGCTAATTTTCCAAAACTTGCCAGGACTCCCTCACAAATTGCCCCCTCCAGTCTTCTTAGCACTTTTCAAAGGAAGGCCATGAAAATGAAAGATCTCTTGTGATGTGTTTGGCAATTCATCAACTAGGTGCACTGTTGATGGGACTTGGCACTGATTAATTCTGACTCCATGATTTCAATTATGCCTTTCCAGTTAGTCCATGCCAAGGTAAAGGCAAGACTAACACTTACCCCTGTTAAGTTTTGGAAAAATCTTATTTGAGTTTAGAAAAAAAAAATGGCTGTTAGTCTTCCTGACACAATTAAACAAACCATGTGGACTTACCTCTTCAGACGCCAGGTACACAACAAGATGACCAATCTCATCAGCAGTTGCCATACGTCCTAATTTTTGTCTCGAGATGAAATCCTTCACAGCCTGAAGAGAGACGCACATAAATGTTCAGTTTTCATGCCTTTCATTCTGTCTCCCTGTCATATATATACATGTATACGCATACTCTCTTTCTCTCTTTGCTTCTATGGTATGCAAAGCTAAAAAAAATAAAAATAAAAAAAAATTTAAAAAAACAAGCACAAGCACATTGCACCCACAGAAAAAGTGACAAGCCTCTTTCAAGCCACAGTCGTCCATCTTCTCCAATCAACGGCATCGGTGCCAGTTTCATCAGTCATGCTGACTGCTTGACAAACGAGACATTTATAAAACAGGTACTGAACAGCAAAACTAAAGTGGCTAAGGAGCATTTTGGGTTTCTTTTTGTTATTGTTTGTTTTGGTTTTTGTTCCAGTCTTCTATGCTATCTATGTGGCAATACCCCTGCGCCGATCATTCCACCTCCCTATCCACAACCACACCCCTGGCTTGTAATGCTGCAGCCACCGGCAATCCACCACAGGAAGCAGTCAATGTCAAGTGGTCATGAGGCAACCCACCAGAGGACACACTGCACTGCTGCCTGGTCACTTCCTTGCCTGACATACTCAGGACACTGTACGCTAAGCCCCCTGCTAATGGCAATGATCCCTTAGTCCAAGACCCAGCACGTGCGAGCATCCCACTCCAGAGCATGCCACCACATCCATCCAGGAAAAAGTCCCATAAACTTGCCGGCATCCCCACAAACCCACCACGGGCACAGACACAGAGAGACAATCAAAACTGAGGTTACCAAGGGAGCAGGGCATGAAGGGCCACAGAATCTGAGGTCTTTATATGCTGATCGATGACGATGACGACGATCGATGACGATGACGACGACGCTATCTGGAGTTCCATTCAGGCCTGAGGCTGAACGACAGGGGCTGTGCTCTATGCTGAACGACAGGGCTGTGCTCTATGCTGAACGACAGGGGCTGTGCTCTATGCTGAACGACAGGGCTGTGCTCTATGCTGAACGACAGGGCTGTGCTCTATGCTGAACAACAGGGCTGTGCTCTATGCTTATGAGGATATTTGGGCTTGTGTGGTCATTATTCTGGACTCAGCCCCTCAATAACTTTTATTTTTGTCCCTGAATGCAAACTGATATATGTACTGATCTAATGAACTCACCAGAAGTCATACTTCATCTGTGCTGCAGAACATGCTTCAGCACTGAAGAGCCTGCGGTACTCTCCACAAATGAATTTAAACGTGACATGTAAAACGTGGAGACTGTATCTTCCTCTGCTTTCTCCAGCCCATGAACCATTGTGATACTCTGTGGTACATGGGAGATTCCGTGCACATCAGGTGTGTGGTGATGGGTATGACTGAAACTGGAGTATGATCAGGAGCGCTAAATGCTGGTGCTCAATGTTGGTTTACTTCATCATTGCCATGTAGCCTGCCCTCTTGATTATAAAACCTTTGCAACGGATACTTTATCTTTCATGGTTGTGATGCTGGCCTTGGGGTTTTCCAGGCATAAGATACCCACTTATCCGATTGTCCGTGACAGCTACAAAACCTGTTTACCCCAAATCCGTGTGCCTGTAATATCTCAGACAAAAACCTGTAATTTGAAAAAAAAAACCCACCCGTGATCTTCATAATTGCAATACTTTCACAACTTTTGAAGATTTGGAAAAAGCCAGCCGCTGGTGCATAAGACTGCTTCGTCACCATCTTTGACAAGGTAAAAAACGCAAGGCACCCTGGGAAATGTCTTTTTACTGCTTTTAACAGTAGCAGACGAAACTTTGCGTTCAACCATTTTCTTTCTTTGATTTTTTTTCCTGTAATTTTTTTTTTTTTTCCTTGGGGGGGGGGGGGGGGGGGGGGGGCGTAATTCCCGTAATTTTTATTTTTTTCCATAAAAATTACGGCCAAATCTACACAGGTTTGCAGCTAAATTTTCTGGCACTTAAGTGAAGTTCTCACTCTGCTTGTCCATTGGGCAACCAGACTGGCAGTCACTGATGGCGTCAGTGGAAGGACAGCCGAGAGGTAATCCTCAGTGTTGACCGATCATGCTTCCATCTTTCCCTTTCACACCTTCACTACAGCACTTTACCCTTCCCCATGCCTCCTCCCCACTCCCACCGTGACCCCTCTGGGTTTTTTTCTCATAACCGGACTGTATGGGAGTGCTACGTAATGGAAGGCATGTTCGTGTCATATGACGTGCCAGCAGCATGTAGGACACTATGCATGGTCAGTACAGAAAAGACAGATCTGTTCTCTTTCGCTGTTTTTAGATATATGTAGATATGAAGTGGATTTGTTTCACAACATGTGTGTGGTGAAGAACGGAGAGACAGAAAAAAAAGAGGACAGTGACTAAGACAGAGATTTTTTTTTTATCGTTTAATTCAGTTTAGGAATGTGTGGATGGTAGATTTTTTTTTCCTTACACACAACAGGAAACATTATTTCCATTTATACCGTAATGAACTAATAAACTGTTCATTAAAGTGAGGGAGATAATAAATCATACTTTCCAGATGAATATGAGGCAATGAGCAAGCACTCACCTCTTCAGGATTGGGCAATGCATTGATCCGACCTCTGAGGGAGGGTGTGTCGACTGTGCCTGCAATTCACACACAACGAAAACACTGATTGTACAGTCACAGAAACAACATTTCCCCATGAACAAAAATATTTCCCTGTCCCACAAAAGTCATAATCCTACTCCACAAGAACACTGCCCTTCACAATTTGGATATCTAAATAGAGTACAGAATTAAAAGGGAGTTAGAGCCAGTCCTCAACGTACCCAATATTAACTAAATCTCTGGCTGACATCTCCTCGATTCACATATCACTGCATGTTGGTGAACTGTGACACAATTTCTTCAGATTTCATACTCAATATGTGGCAAGCTGGCAGAAATTAGATGTTAGGACATGTATTTCTAAAAACATGCTTTAAGAAAAAACAAACATTTTTCATGCATCCTTGTCCAAATACATGCCAGTTTATCGTATAGGTGAAGGGTACAAGTACATTCATACTTTTGCAAACAGAAACACCTCATTTGCTTACATATGTACAGATCTGTCTCCGTACTAAGCTACCCCCAAAATTTACCTATGTCAAGCATTGAAAACAATGAATTATCTCCCCTGACAGGGGACCAACTAAGGGTCATGCTGCCACTGTATGACGAGAGTCCTGTAACAGATGCAATAATTAGATTCAGTCCCCACACTCTCTCATGAAGTGTTGGAATATATTCATACCATTGAGGTTCTTCATAGAAATTCTCTCTCTATCTCTCTCTTCTTGAAATAAGACAAGCCAGGAGACACAGGATCTGAAAAGTAAACACGAGGAGGTTCTATTGCTGTCTAAGCAAAGACCTGAAACGTACAAGTCTCTGGAAAACATTCTCTCATTGTGTAGAGAATCAAGTCTTCTTTTTGAGAATGCTATAATGGAGCACATTCCTAATTTCCTTAAAGAACTGGCTATTTAGGGTCAACAGCCTAGTGCTACCAAAATCCTATAATGGAGCACATTTCTAATTTCCTTAAAGAACTGGCCATTTAGGATCAGCAGCCTAGTGCTACCAAAATCCTATAATGGAGCACATTCCTAATTTCCTTCAAGAACTGGACATTTAGGGTCAACAGCCTAGTGCTACCAAATGCTTCAGGTCTGCCATCGCCAAGACTTTCCAACTGAAGGGAAAAGTTCTTGACATAAGTCATGACCCCTTTCTGAATGATGTCATCTCCAACTTCTCACAGATCAAATTTCAGCCTAGAACGTCCCACAAACGGCATCTGCCCCTAGCTCAACAGAATTAGGCCACCGATGATTTTAACCCTTTCATCCCTACAACCCAGTTTCCTGGTTTGCAGAAATCCTACCCTTCCTTCCTGCAGCCCGGAAAACCGGGCAGCACAAAATCCCTCCTTTCCTTCCTGCAGCCTGGAAAATCGGTTCTCGTGGCAAGTACTTTGAACTTCGCGCGAGTCGTGTCATCGGTAAACGTCATGACCGGGTCGCTCGCATGGCAGTGTTTATGAATGGAATGGATGCCAGACGGCCCCTACAGCCTGGGAAAGTGGTCGCCGCTCTATTCTGGCCGATTTGCTACTGCGTACATGGCAGTTCTCACTTTACACTTCTTTTTTTCTCTAAATCCAGGAATGAAGCGAATACTCGTATTATAAGGATCTAGGAACAAGAGGAAGCAATGGTTCATAGAAAAGTAGGAATGAAAGAGTTCAGCAAATTTAACCACAGACTGGACCACAAATGAAGGCCACATGAGCTACTTGAATAAAAAGTAACCAGTCTGCCTTACAAATGAAGGCCACATGAGCTACTTGAATAAAAAGTAACCAGTCTGCCTTACAAATGAAGGCCACATGAGCTACTTGAATAAAAAGTAACCAGTCTGCCTTACAAATGAAGGCCACATGAGCTACTTGAATAAAAAGTAACCAGTCTGCCTTACAAATGAAGGCCACATGAGCTACTTGAATAAAAAGTAACCAGTCTGCCTTACAAATGAAGGCCACATGAGCTACTTGAATAAAAAGTAACCAGTCTGCCTTACAAATGAAGGCCACATGAGCTACTTGAATAAAAAGTAACCAGTCTGCCTTGCACTGATGATTTTTACACTGACTCCTCACTTTTGCATCACACACACACAATGCCTCTTCAGAGTCAACACTCATACACCACTTTTTTCACAAGAAAAAAACGAGCTTCGGAAATGTAAACAATGAACGACAGTGAACATAGAACAAGACAGTGATCACTGAATGAAGGAATTCCAAACGATGATAACTGGACAGTATTTCAAGAAACACGAACAAAGCCATAAAATAAATGGTTCACTGCACTCAAGAATCTGAAATGAGGTACTGAAATAAAGTGCAAGGTTTCATACGACAAAAGCATTCTTGTTATGAACTGCGAAAATACCTGGGCACACGCAGTTGAAACGGATCTTGTGCTGAACAAAGTCAACGGCCATCGACTTGGTGAGGCCGATCACTGCAGCCTTAGTTGCTCCATACACTGAACGATTTGGAGCTCCTAGAACAGATCATTCGAAATTCATATCATTCACGTTATACACAAAACCACATCATAGGTATCTCACTTCAGAGTCAGGTGGCTCAGCTTTCTTCTCTATGAGAAGGAGGACCAGTCATGTACGGTTAACCACAGGAAAGAAAATATTCTGTGAAGAATTTCCTTTTCACCAAGATCAGAAAACTCTTTCACAATACCCCCTTGATAATAAATTGGCAACAAAAGCATAGCACTTAAAAAAGAAATGCAGCTGCATGATTTAAAAGATGCACAAGGTCCCCAAATCCCATAAATGCTCAAATGGATCGAAAACGGTGAGAAAAACACAAAATATTTTCAGCATTTAAAAAGGCACACGAAGCTGCAAACATGATTGTATCCTTCTGTGTAAATAAATCCTTGACCGACAATCCTCACACAATGTCACACAAAAATTCAAGCAATGCTACATACAGATATAGAAGGGGGAAAAAAAGACACATCACTTAAATGTGGGAAGGGGGCCGGAATAGCTCAGTTGGTAGAGCGCCAGACTCATAATCCAAGGGTTGCAGGTTCGAATCTCCATGAGGCTGTTTCATACAGGGGGATTTTTCCCTCGACTCCGAGTTAACACTGGTTCTGACTCCATTTCCCATACAGTCCTTCGAATGAGTCTATAAACTGAGGTTCCGTGTGTGAACGCACGCATAACATCTTGCACACACGTAAAATCCCATCACCAAATTTCGGAAGAGAAGGCCAGTTTGGCCGTTGGTATGGATGACACGTTACACATAGCATGCACCTTCCCCAAAGATGGAGTGTGGCTGCCTTTATGGTGGGATAAGATAAAAAACAACTTCTGAACCAATAATGACTTCCCTGCACTCACAGAGGAGACAAAAGAAGTCTGACAAGAAAATTATAAACAAGTCAGAAGGCATATGGCTAGGATTTTTTTTTAAAAAAGGTATGAAACTGGCTTTGTTAATAATACACCTATAAAATCTGGCAAAGTCAAAGATTTAGGTATTTATTTTTCTGCAGACAAAGAAACCTTTGGAACTTGAAGAAAACTAGAAATCCTGAATATATAAAGTGACCAAAAGCAAGCAACAGGAAAACAGAAACCCACGCCTTTATGGTCAAGTTTTCTAACCACAACATTTCTGCTGTCACAATTCTCTCATTTGATGCAAGTAGCATCTGTACCAAAGCAAACACTCCACTCTGTTAACTCACTGATACATGGATTTCTTTGGGAAAATCAATAATTAAAAAAAAAAGCATTTTGAAAGAAAAAAAAGAGAAGTTTCAAAACGGAGTGACTGAGGGCGGAAAGTGAAGCAAATTTAGAATGAGAGGGAGTTATTTACTGCCAAGGACATATCCTGTATTTTGTTTGTCTATGTCCTTGGCGGTAAAAAACCCCTTCTCTTTCTAGATAAACAAGAGGCATCCTTGCCTACAAAAAGAAGAGGGCAGCCTAAGTATGATTCACATCAAACCACAGCAGGACATGTTCCAAGTCAAATGGGTGGCCCCACTCCTCACACAACCCAAAACTCACTGGGGCATGTTTGCGCCAAATAACATGTCACCTTTTCAGGATAGCCACTGCCTTTTCAACTGTAGTGTTGATATAAAAAATTCAAGGACTATAAAAGGTCAAGTCAGTCTTTTGGAAAGATATAATTCTGGTCAAGACCTTTAACAAAGACTGAAAATGTCAAAACAGAACCTCTGTGGAACAATAGAAATATAAAGTGTACAGCAATTCTTTACATTTTACAAAATAGTAAAAAGGGGATGTCCTTCTTATTCAAGATCTTTGGCAAAATAGAAATAAAATGATCTTTAAAGAAATAGAAGAGAAACAGGTAATTCCCCAGACTTTCTTTTTCGATGTTATACACCGACAAACGCAGTCACATCTGCATGGAAACAACAGCTTGCCAACAACAATCACAAAGATGAAATCCTTCCTGACGTTGCAACAGACAAAGGAAGCCTCACAGCTCTATCTAAAAAACATGAAGAAAGTTTCTATCCCCAAAACAAAACCATGCAATATGTGCCGGACATTTTTGGAAAGGTGAATTAAAACATCAACATGCAAGACAACTTCATCTTAGCATATGAATGTACAGAGGAATCTAGACTTGGGCTACATCAATTTAAATTCCTTCGCAGAATATACCCCACCAACATACTGTTACTAAAACAGTGTGGCGGCAACAAATAAATGCTATTGGTGCCAAGAAATAAATGATATTGATCATTATTCCATTTCTGCGGCTCCAAACTATTCCCATTTTGGACACACTTAAGCAGCATATCCTCAACATGCTACAACATACAGATCCCTAAGAATGCAACAACAACTCTGGATGTCGTTGCAAAAAATGACATACATCCACAGGTGACACAACAAAACAAGTAAACATGCTCCCATTAATCACAAAACTTTCCATCTCAAAGTTTAAATATATGGCAAGTGTAATAATCTGGAACTGATATTTAAAATGGAGCCACTCTTATGGAATGTATAACGCAGTCAAATTTGACTATGAATAAAGAAGTTAAAAACTGAGAGAGAGAGAGAGAGACAGAGACAGACAGAGAGAGAGAGCACAGAAAAACGCATAAATCTGAAGAATTGTCTTATATCAGGGACAAGAATGCTGGGGGGGAAAAAAAAAGAAAACAAAACAAAAGGAAAGATGATGAAAAAAATGGAATTAAACAATCAAATGTATACGTAACATAAAGTGAAGAATGAAGGATTAACAAAAATAAACCCTTGTCATGGAAGCCCGTGACAGACAGCTACTGAATGGAATAGCAGTGAAAGAAAAGTAGAAGATAGCGCAGCAACCACCAAGGGGAAGGAAATCAACACACTTGGTGCTTGTGCACACGCAGCCACAACACGCAACGGTCAGCCTTTGCCTTTGCTAGAAACAGGGTTCCCACAGATATCAGAAAAAAAAGTTCAAGGGGTTTTCAAGGGAATTTCCAGGGGTTAGCAGCTTCATTCAAGGGGTAGTAATTAACAACTTTCTTGCAAAGTTATGTTTATTAAACTCTATGAGCAGCCTGTTACTATCAATCATTAACCATTTGTGCTCAAATACCTGGCCTTCGTTTCACTGCAGGCAAACTTGTCAGCAACAGAACACGATGGAAACATTTTTTTGAATATCTCCCCAACATCAGTGAAACTGTGATAAGAGTAATGCTTCTCCATGGCAAACAAAGTCCAATACACCTCAGCAGTTAGGACATCGTTCTTGGTGCACGATTCGTCGATCGTTTTCTGTTTAGAAAAGCTGCTTGAAGACCCTGCAGCTGCTGATGTGGAAGGTGCATCTTGAGACCCCCCTGTCACTGCAGTAAAACTTGAAGTTGAAGGCAGTTGACTGCCAGTCTCCTGCCTTGCACCCGGTGGTTCAGATCTTGGTGAGGAGTTTCGGTTTCCAAGAGTGAATCCATGCATGGTCAGCTGTGTGGCACCACCGGCATTTCTCTTATTCTCATGTTCATGTTCCACCAACCGTTTGTGTTTCACTCCATCAGCATGACTCTTCACAGCACTGATGCCCATACCCGAGATACTAAAACTCTTCTTGCACAATGTGCACCTTGCTGAGTGTTCGTTTTCTCCACGAGCTAACCAACCTTTGAAAGCATCTTTTTCTGCCCATATATCATTGAAAACGCAGTCTCCTTTCCCCATCTTGCAGGCTCAGTAGCACTATTTGGCGCAAAACATCGACCGTCGACACAACCCCCGATGGTAACCAAAGGGAAAGAACTCTGTTGGCTTCTACACTTACGTCTATAGTAAGTCAAACACTAGTCACTGACGAGTTACTTCCCTTCTGCTTCAGCTCGGCTGTTGTCGGTTGCTACGGGATCGGCGATCACGAAGCCACATGGAGTGACAGAGATTGTGATTTATTTCGTATAAAAAACATTTTCTTGAGTGACAGTCACTTCCTTGCTTTGAGAGGACAGATTGTGACCGATTTTGAAATTTCAAGGACTTTTCCAGGGGGGTTAGGCCTTCAGCTTATTTTTAAGTACTTTTCCAGGCCTTGAAATGGTCATGTCAAATCTCAAGCACTTTTCAAGAAAATAAGGGGGCGTACGAACCCTGTAGAAAGAGACAGAACGAACTTGACCTTCGACCTGAGGCATGACTCTTACATCACCACTGAAAGGTCAAGGTTTCTCCAAATGAGTTTAAATGCTCTGGCAATAGCTGACCTGAACCCCCCTGCAATTACGCATGAGAGAGCACACACATAGTGACATACATGCATGTGTGTGTGTGTGTGTGTGTGTGTGTGTGTATGCATTGTGTGTGTGTGTGTGTGTGTGTGTGTGTGTGTATGCATACGTGTGCATTTGTATGTGTGCATGCATATGTGTGCATGCATGTGTATGCATATGTGTGTGTGTGTGTGTGTGTGTGTGTGTATACATATGTGTTCATTTGTATGTGTGCATGCATATGTGTGCATGCATATGTGTGCATGCATATGTGTGTGTGTGTGTGTGTGTGTGTGTGTGTGTGTGTATGCATATGTGTGCATTTGTATGTGTGTATGCACATGTGTGCATGCATATGTATGCATATGTGAGTGTGTGTGTGTTTGTGTGTGTATGCATGTGTGCATTTGTATGTGTGCATGCATATGTATGCATATGTGTGTGTGTGTGTGTGTGTGTGTGTGTGTGTGTGTGTGTGTGTGTGTGTGTGTGTAGTGTGTGTGTGTGTGTGTATATGTGTGTGTGTGTGTGTGTGTGTGTGTGTGTGTGTGTGTGTGTGTGTGTGTGTGCATGCATATGTATGCATATGCGTGTGTGTGTGTGTGTGCGTGTGTGCGTGTGTGCGTGCGTGTGTGCGCGCGCATGTATGTGTGTGTGTGTGTGTGTGCTGTATTGTGCTGTGTGGCTGTGCTGTGCTGTGTTGTGTTGTGTGTATGAATATATGCACAAATATGCGTACTATTATTTGTTTATTTATCATATGTATTACTGACCGCTTCACATGACATGTTCACTGAAAAAGGAGGAGAAAGACATGGAGGGTAGCAATCTTCAGAACAAAAACAAAGAAAACTGGGTAAAAGAGTGTAGAGATACTGGGGGGGGGGGGGGGGGGGGGGCTCTAGGCAGCGAAAATAAATCAAAGAAAGGAGAGAGAGAGTGATATTTTTTCCTGATTAGCACCTTTTGAAATGTTAACCAAAGCGACATTTTTTTCTTTTCTCCATTTCGCTCAATTTTTTTTTTTTTTAATGTAACCTGTTCATATTCTGCTTACCTTTTTTGTTTCAACGTGACGTGACTGCAGGCAGAAATTGAAATAAACTATTCTTTTTTTTTTTCAATTGAAAAAAAAAAAAATGAAAAAAAAAAAAAATCACGGTGCCACCAAACGAAAAAAACAAACAACCAAGGTATAAACCAAACACCACACAAGTTGAGCTCTTTGGTCTTCTTCAAGCAAGACAAAACAACATTCAACACAATCTAAACAAAGGATGAACAGCCGGTCACTTATCTCCTCAAAGTGGAGAAAAAAATGGATGTGGAATGCGAGCCAGGCTGGTGGGAAGAGAGACAGGTTTGAAAATATTCTTCATCATCATCATCATGATAAAATAAAGAGAATATGACCACAACAGCTGCTAATACTTAAAGAGATGTGAGTATAACCATACGGTCATGACACTAACACAAGTGATAATAGTGATTGTGTAATAATAGTAATGGTACTGACAGGAGAGAAAGATAAGATAATGTTGCTTATAGCCCAGCCGACCGCAAAGGGCCACATCAGGGCTGTGACAAGAGAGAAAGAGGAGTTACAGGATAGTTAGATAAATATGGTTATTGTAGCAATAGTAATAATGATGATGATGAGCATGATAATGATTATAATAACAATGATAGTAATGGTACTGACAGGAGAGAAAGAAGAGTTAGAGGATAGTTAGATAATATGGTTATTGTGGCAATAGCAATAAATGATGATGATGAGCATGATAATGATCACAATAACAATGATAGTAATGGTACTGACAGGAGAGAAAGAAGAGTTAGAGGATAGTTAGATAATATGGTTATTGTGGCAATAGTAATAATGGTGATGATGAGCATGATAATGATTATAACAATGATAGTAATGGTACAGACAGGAGAGAAAGAAGAGTTAGAGGATAGTTAGATAATATGGTTATTGTGGCAATAGTAATAATGGTGATGATGAGCATGATAATGATTATAACAATGATAGTAATGGTACAGACAGGAGAGAAAGAAGAGTTAGGATAGTTAGATAATATGGTTATTGTGGCAATAGCAATGATGATGATGATGATCATGATAATGTTATAATATCAATGATAGTAATAATAATAATCCTAATGATAATTATCATGTTATCCATTGTTATCCATCAGTGTATGTGTAGATAAGATAAGATAATGTTGCTTATAGCCCAGCCGACCGCAAAGGGCCATATCAGGGCTGTCACCACGTTAAAATCAACTCACCAGTCATAAAAAAATAAAATAAAAAAAAAAAACACTTTCATACATCTCATTAAATGACATCGTCTACAAACGCACCAGAGTGTATGTGTGTGTATGTGCACAAGAACATGTCGGAAAAAAGAATGTGCGTTTGTTTGTGCGCATGCATACTCCAAAGAAGAATGAAAGGAATGTATGAATGTGTTCAAAATGTCAACCTGATATGCCTGAGAATGCACAATTACCTTTAATACTGGATGCCACAGATGACATGTTGATGATACTCCCACCTTTGCCCTGAGAGATCATCTGTTTAAAACAAACAAAAACAAACAAGTGACATTCAGTCTTTCCAAATTCATGTTTCACATGCTCTAACCCTTCCCCTTCTAACTGACCTATCAAATATTTTCTTTCAATAGCAGCATCACCTCAAGGACAATTCCAGAGTGGAATGGCAGCACTATCTCAGGAAGTTTAAGAGCTAAGTACTTTGGCCTTTCATATCCAGTCTGGCATGAGTCTTTGCAGATAAACCCCCTAAATACTTGTGAGAATGTGAGTGTTTACGTCACAGTGGGTTTGGCCTTGTCTACTGCCTTATCAGGGCTGGATAGATTTACAGTGGAGGTATTCTAATGGCACTGATAGAACTGAAAAGTGTGAACACGATAGGTTTCCAGCAGCTCCATACTGAGTTTTCCTTTTTGTTGTTGTTGTTTCTGATGAGAAGTAAGTGTGTGTGTGTGTGTGTGTGTGTGTGTGTGTGTGTGTGTGTGTGTGTGTGTGTGTGTGTGCATGAGTGCATGCGTTCGTGCGTGCGCGCGCGTGTGTGTGTGTGCATGTGTGTTTCGCGTGTGTGTGTGTGTGTGTGTGTGTGTGTGTGTGTGTGTGTGTGTGTGTGTGTGTGTGTGTGTGTGTGCGTGCACGCGCGCATGTGTGTATGTGTGCATGCGTGCGTACATTCGTGTGTGCCTGCATACATGTGTGCATGCGTGTGCATAAATTCAAGTTTTTTCAGAACAGTGTCTAGTAAGTTGGAATGTCATAGCAGTAAGTGCTGTTTTTGTTTGAGCTGTGCCTGCTCTTCAAGTTCATGATTTAGGTTATTCTGTCTGTAAAGTTATTCATTCATGACTTCACAAAACTACTACTGTGCTGGTCTAGTCCCAGTGTAGTTTGGAATCCTTACATGATGGTACAAATACAGAATTATGAGGGGAAAAAAAAACCAAGAAAAGCGAGAAAACGTCGCTGCTTATGCCATCTGTTGCACTAAAGATAATTGTTTTACCACTGAAGATGTTGTTTTACTCACAAACACAACACTATTTTTCCTATCAAAATTTTGACATTTATTAACTTTTGACATTTACTAACTTTTGAATATTAACTCCATTCACAAAGCTGAAAATGTGATGAAAACATGCGCAATCTTGTTAACAAAGCGACAAATGGACAAAGAAGACCAAAAAACAATAGCTTATCCTGAAGGCAACATACGCATACATACAGTTTATAGTTAGATAGATAGATATTACTGCTTATAGCCCGCTGATCGCAATGGACCGTATCATGGATGTCAGTTAACAACCTGACATGATATGTCACTGTAACTCGTCACTTGAAAAAAACCTTTGAAACTGTATACAAAGACTGCTGGAAAATATATCTATGAACTTGCAGACTTAGCCATTTTCAGATCTAGATGCAATGTGAGATGACTGCAAGCAGAAATCTACACAAATCTTGAAGAAATGTTAGCAAACCGCCAAAAAAAACATGGACAAACGAATCACAAGACAAAACGCAACGCATTTCAACCTCTTAGGTCTTCAGGCAAGATACAAACAATTGTTACAATGAAAATGAGCGAGCAATCAATTATCTTCAGCGCAAGATAGGCGCTGAATGAATATTTTCAATCAACTTGTAAAAAATAAGATTACATCACCAGCTGTGCTCGCCTCAGGAAGAAAAAGCTTCTTCACCACTGGTTGATGTCATGAAAACATATCCGTGTATATAGCAAGTGAACAAAATGAATGTGAAGTTCGATCACTTACAGTTATAATATAAAGCATATGATATGCATTAAAAGGGGGCCGGAATAGCCAGTGGTTGAGCGCCAGACTTGTAATCTTGGTGATCCTGCGGTTGCAGGTTCGAATCTCCACTGGGCCGTTTCAGTACAGGGGGATTTTTCCCTCGGAGTTAACACTGGTTCTGACTCCGTTTCCCATACAGTCCTTCGAATAAGACTATGAACCGAGATTCATGTGTGAACGTATAACATCTTGCATACATGTAAAATCCTATCACCAACTTTCAGTAGAGAAGGCCAGTTTGGCCTTTGGTATGGATGACACGTTACACATTGCATGCACCTTCCCGAAAGCTGGAGTATGGCTGTCTTAATGGCAGAATAAAAAACGGTCATACATATAAAACCCCACTCTCTTTGTTAGGTAGATGGGATTAATACTTGCCTGTCTATACAGGGAGTGTCCGCAGGAGTATTAGCCTGCGTACGCAGAAAAGGAAAAAAAAAAATGAATAGAAAAAAAAAATTACACTAATTTCCAATATCAAAGATTGAGTCTCGTGATCAGGGCAACATTTTTTAAAAACGTTTTTCTTTAATAAATGTTTATTTCCGACTCAATGCTCTGCCGTCAGTGCTAACATACAATTCATATTATCACTATCATGAGATTAAAACATAAATAAGGGTGCTTTTTTTGTCAGAATATGCTAACAATACAAAACATGGTTCTGATCACAAACACTTTAAAAACAACAACAAGATCAACATCAACAAAAAAGAAGCTAAAGACATTAGCTGTATTTTGCTTTACATCCAGTTTAAAAAAAAGCACAAGCCTCAACAAAAACAGTTTCAGATCTTTTCTTTAACCCAATGCCTACCAGATCGACCGAGATTCGACCCCGAGATTTCATCTTTCTGAATTACCGGATCGACCGAGATCGACGCTGAATACTCGGTCAACGACTTTCGCTTTCACCATCGCATATCCCAGAATGCAACTGCGACAGAAGAGTCTTCCGGTACTTCCGTTTCTGGACGCCATTTTGGTTTTTGTTGCATGAGTTTTGGTGGAGTAGTTTCACTGCTGTGAATTTTCAAAGTTCGGCTTTTTTTCGCGAAGATTTTCTGGGAAAATGGCGGATCAAGTAACTATGCAACTCGCAGAATTCATTTTCTGAAGTGATATTGATGAAGAGAGCGTATTTGCGGGCTACACTCTTGAAGAAGATTTGAAGCAAGACGATTCGGACGTCAATCTTGACCTAGTTATGAATAAAGATCGACTGCTGACTGATTTTGAGGCCGGAATCAATAATGATTCAGGCGATGATAATGACGACGTCGAATAACCATTGCTGCTGGGCCCAGACCCCCAAAAAAAAAATTCGAAAAAACAAAACTTGCTAGAGATTCTTTAATTCTTGACTGGAGTGGTTGGCTACAAGAAGTGAAGCCCCCAAAAGTTTCCCTTGTTTTGATAGCCAGGAAACCGGGTCAGTCAGTGGGTGTGTCCACGATTTGCCTGTAGGAGCATCACCTTTAGCCTTTTGATTTCAGAAGAATTTTGGCAGACTTTTAACGAGAAACAAATTTATTTGCTGCACAAAAGCAAGCAGAAAAGGATGAACATAAACTCTGGCCTGAAATAAAAAACTGCCTGTTTATCAAAAAGCAAAGAGGAGCGGACAAGAGGTACATCATCACCACAGTGTGTGTGTGTGCTGGGGGGGAAGGGGGGGGGGGGGGGGGTGCTCAGTGCACTTGTGCAAAAGCACATTTTTGTTGAATTCCATCACAATCTAAAGCCCAGTATTCAGTAATCTGTTCTTGTTATTTTTCCCCTCAGTAGTTAGAAGACAAATCTTCTTGTATGTGATGCCTTCAGTTTAACAAATTGTTGAAGTTTGGGTTGTTTTTTGCTTCACAACAAAAGTTGATTATTTAGTGTGCATACCATACAGAATGACTTTATTTTGTTCCTGAAGGTTTCAGTACTTTGTTTAGACTTGGAAAATCACTCTGTGCTCCTAATCCATGATGTTCTGTGGGTACAGTGAATTTAGAGAAAATTGTTTTAGCACTGAGAACACCGAAGTACAGTTAGTCTGTTCGTTTGTTTTTTTTTTCCTCGTGTACCAGTTCACTATGTGTGGGGGGAAATGGCTCTTTTGGATGGAGTGATGTCTTTGAATTTTTTTCATTACTTTTACAGAATAGATAAGTTAAAACAAATTTTCTATTGAGGTTTCTTTTTGGCAAGTGTGTATGTGTTGCGGAGTTACCTCTCTTGGCATGGTATTCTCATAGTCATATAGCACAAAGTCATGCGGTAGGCAGAGGGTTAAGTACACAGCAACAAAAACAACAACAAAAATGTGCAGCACATCACTGGAAACAGGAAAATCCATAAAAAGAAATAACAAATTTGTGTATCTTGAAAAAAAAAAAAATCATCTCTGCTCAGTTCTCAAGAAGACAAACTGCGTGCAAAGAAGCACAACAAAACTACAGCGCCAGCAAACAAGATCCCACACTGCCTCACTAAGCTGCCAGTGCCAGACAATGACTGGCCAATGGGAGACAACAAACATGGCGCACAGAAAACAGAAAGGAAATGCACATCAACAACAAACATGGTTTTACACAGGGGAAAAAATCAATTACAACAGCAGAAAACCAACATAACATACCCTAACAAAAAAGCAAAGACAAAAAAAAAACATGCTGGACAGAGATTTAAAAAGAAAAACAAATCTGATAAAACTAATGGACACAATATAAAAAAAAGGGCTTTTTCACATGTTAATTTTGTTCAAAATGCCAACAACAACAATGGGAAAACGGTTACAACATAGTACTCAGACTAAAAAGAAAGACAGTGTGGTCCTCCTGTTTAACCATGGAAATGTCTTAATAACAATCATCATCAGTGCTGCCTCTTTTCACTTGTATTTCAATCTTAACTCATTCCAGTCAACTTACGATGTAATCTGTAACAAGACGGTCCCTGCTCAAGCCATCTCACATGATAACTCGAAATAGTGCGAGGTCCAAATCCCTTGACTAGTCCAATTAATTTCAGTTCACACCACGTTTGTTCTAATATCCTTCCTCAAGAGCTTCGTACTGTTATTGCACTGCCAGTTTGGGATCATTATCTATATTGTGAGCACAGGTTTCTTCCGAGTTTTCTCTGACACAGCCCAGCCACAGGGTGGAGTTTGTTTCGGCAGCCGAGTCAGAGCTGGGTTAATTCTCAGCAGTTCACTCCCTTGAGAATCGAAATGTTTAACGACATTTTCCAATATTTGTGAATATATAGAAAACGGTCATTCCCCATTTATTAATTTGCTGAAATTACATCGTGACTATCCATTTCATATCTTTCTCATCATACTTTTTTTCCAGCTGTATATGTGCATATTTATGGATTTTGGGGTTCGGAGCTATTTCATACAGAAGTCTTCTCACAAAAAATACCAACCAATTCACCTGAAATGGACTGCATGGGATCACCGACATAATAGATTTCAGCTACTGACATAATAGATTTCAGCTATAAAGCAATGAAGAAAATTTGGTGAACAAAAATTTATCACTTGAATTTTTCATTCCAATGAAAAATATGTCTTATTCACAGAATAATCAAGATTTGCTAAAAAAAAACACAAATAGTTCAGCCACATGTTTCTGCTCGTTATTAATTCTGTACGAAACTACACTGAATTCTCTTTAAAATGATGCACTATCATGTGCACTTCTTGCATATGGTTTTGTGCTCGATTCATTCAAGAATATTACCTACATTACACAGGTAAATCACTAAAACATGCGAATGGTATGAGTTTAAACTCCATTTCTACGCATCTCCTTAAAACGTAAGAAGGCTGCAAAAATGGGTAAGATGACTGGAATCAATCCATACATTTGAGCGCTGATTTGCCATGCATATCAATTAACAATGTTGCTCTTTACACAGCCTGTCATTAAAATTTAGCGTACGTGGACATCAGCGCAGCAGTATGGAGTCACACAAACATCATAGTAATTACGATGTGTGTAAACTGTGCATAAACGAACACCAAAATACAGTAAACAGGCCGTGTTCAATGGAAACTTAACGCAGAGCCAGACGAAAATATGAGGCGAACCAGGTATATCAATGACATCTTGAATAAAGGACCCAGGCCAAAATATACAATCATCATTCACTCATCAATGGTTAGCTTAGAGCAACTTCTAATAATCAAATACTAAGTATATACAGGCCTGCCTATGTCATTTTGAAATAAAATCCCGAGGCTGTAATGTAATGTAATAATAAGCATATCAATGGTAGCAAAAACCAAGGAGTATACAAAACAAGACACAGACCAAATGCATAAATCAAAAAATATGATTAAAGCTCCAAGCTTAAACGTGAGTCCGACAAAACATACATCCAATCAAACGGCAAATCACTGTTTTGGCGTCATATACTTTACCATGTCAGACCATAGCATCCACGGCAGTTAGTTAGCCTGCAGGCCGAGATTTTTGTGGCTAATGCAGTAATAAGACCATCACGTGACGTCCACACTCTTCAGCCAGGAGAAAAACGGTTGTAAACTTCTGTTCTCATTCAACCTCGGCCTCCTGCCTAACAAGGACAGGTTTTTGCCTTCTCACCTATACTTCTGTCTTTGTAGAGATTGCTTGTGTGCTTGCCTTCGTTGCTTTTTCTATTGTGACTTACGTTAGACCATGGGTACCATTGCCGCGTGAGGCTTATGGATGGCGTTTTATTTCATTTTTCACGCTCTACGGCGTGGCTGCTCACGATTTCTCTTCACTCCATTGTTCTCCATTCGGCCTTTCTCACCCCACTAACGCGTCCTCCCTGATTCTCTTCCCATTTCAATTGTTCTACTACCCTGATCCCCTTTCTTACGATCTCTCGTCGAGTTCGATCGATCGGGTTTGTACAACACATATACCATCAACATGATGGCTGATGTTTTAAGAGAGAGGAAGATGAAGAAGAAGAGACTTCGCCTTACAATGATGTTTAGGGGCTAACTCAGCAGCGCATTGCAACATCTAGAAGTTTATCTTGTGTATAAGCGCTGCACCTGAATCTGACGTCAAATCTGGGTGAAGTAAAAATGAAACAAAGTTTTACGTCAAGGCTGGGTGACGTAAAGATGAAGTAATTTCAAAGCTAGAGGCTAATCTCCCGTCTCTCATTTATGACGGTAAATAAGCATTGGTTATCGAGATCCTCTACTCAGATTTCCCTCTACTGAGTCGCCTTTCGGCTCCTCGTATATCTTCAGCGCGCTAGTCTATTTTGCTCTCGCGCCCATTGCTTCTCTTTCGACGACCGTACCCTCACCGGTCAATCTACCGCCATCTTGGATTTTTCACTGCTGTCGGCGTCTTCTCCATATTGCCTCACCGCATGGTGCCCATTTTCGGTCACATGCCTTGCGGTACGGGGATTTCCCCAGGCCACATTTATTTGTACCCAATATGGCACTCTAGTTATTCTTACTACAGGTAGATCGAGTGACTTTACGATCTCTTGATCTGCCTTACTGGTGCGCATTTATTTGTACCAAATTTATCACTGGTAGATCGATGGTCTTTTCGATCTCTCATCTACTAACTGGTGCACATTTATCAGTACCTCCTCAGCATTATTGCAAGGTACACCAGGGGTATTTACTCTTGGCGCGCATTGCGCGTCACTCTCTACGATCGATCCCTTCCCGGTCAATCGATCCGCCATCTTCGATTGTGCCACGCGGTTGCCGTCTCCGCCATGTTGCCTGAACCTCACACACCTGTTTGGCGGTACCGGATTCCCGGGCTCATTTTCCTGTACCTTATTTATCATTATTACAGGTATAGAGAGTGTCTTGCGATCTCTTGATCTCAACTTGTCACATTATTAGTACCCATTAGTAACATTATCGGTTCCTCATTTTTCATTACTACTGGTAGATCATGTGTCTCTACGATCTCTTGGTCTACCAACGTGTGCACATTTATTACTACCCCATGTATCATTGTTCAAGGTAGATCGAGAGTCTTTGGCCTGCCGTCCAAGCAAGATCAGTCTTGTGCTCTGTCTCGCCTTTTCTTTGCTGTGTGTTGTCTTTGCTATATTAAGATAGCCTTGTGTTTGATTCCTTGCTGTGTTGTTGTCTTTGCTATATTAAGATAGCCTTGTGTTTGATTCCTTGCTGTGTTGTTGTCTTTGCTATATTAAAATAGCCTTGTGTTTGCTTCCTTGCTGTGTGTTGTCTTTGCTATTATTAAGAGAGCCTTGTGGTTGCTTCTTTGCTGTGTTGTTGTCTTTGCTATATTAAGAGAGCCTTGTGGTTGCTTCTTTGCTGTGTTGTTGTCTTTGCTATATTAAGAGAGCCTTGTGGTTGCTTCTTTGCTGTGTTGTTGTCTTTGCTATATTTAAGACAGCCTTGTGTTTGCTTCTTTGCTGTGTTGTTGTCTTTGCTATATTAAGACAGCCTTGTGTTTGCTTCTTTGCTGTGTTGTTGTCTTTGCTATATTAAGAGAGCCTTGTGTTTGCTTCTTTGCTGTGTTGTTGTCTTTGCTATATTAAGACAGCCTTGTGTTTGCTTCTTTGCTGTGTTGTTGTCTTTGCTATATTAAGAGAGCCTTGTGTTTGCTTCTTTGCTGTGTTGTTGTCTTTGCTATATTAAGACAGCCTTGTGTTTGCTTCTTTGCTGTGTTGTTGTCTTTGCTATATTAAGACAGCCTTGTGTTTGCTTCTTTGCTGTGTTGTTGTCTTTGCTATATTAAGACAGCCTTGTGTTTGCTTCTTTGCTGTGTTGTTGTCTTTGCTATATTAAGATAGCCTTGTGTTTGCTTCTTTGCTGTGTTGTTGTCTTTGCTATTATTAAGATAGCCTTGTGTTTGCTTCTTTGCTGTGTTGTTGTCTTTGCTATATTAAGATAGCCTGTGTGTTTGCTTCTTTGCTGTGTTGTTGTCTTTGCTATATTAAGAGAGCCTTGTGTTTGCTTCTTTGCTGTGTTGTTGTCTTTGCTATATTAAGAGAGCCTTGTGTTTGCTTCTTTGCTGTGTTGTTGTCTTTGCTATATTAAGAGAGCCTTGTGTTTGCTTCTTTGCTGTGGTTGTTGTCTTTGCTATATTAAGAGAGCCTTGTGTTTGCTTCTTTGCTGTGTTGTTGTCTTTGCTATATTAAGAGAGCCTTGTGTTTGCTTCTTTGCTGTGTTGTTGTCTTTGCTATGTTAAGATAGCCTTGTGTTTGCTTCTTTGCTGTGTTGTTGTCTTTGCTATATTAAGAGAGCCTTGTGTTTGCTTCTTTGCTGTGTTGTTGTCTTTGCTATATTAAGAGAGCCTTGTGTTTGCTTCTTTGCTGTGTTGTTGTCTTTGCTATGTTAGAGAGCCTTGTGTTTGCTTCTTTGCTGTGTTGTTGTCTTTGCTATATTAAGAGAGCCTTGTGTTTGCTTCCTTTGCTGTGTTGTTGTCTTTGCTATATTAAGAGAGCCTTGTGTTTGCTTCCTTGCTGTGTTGTTGTCTTTGCTATATTAGAGAAGCCTTGTGTTTGCTTCTTTGCTGTGTTGTTGTCTTTGCTATATTAGAGAGCCTTGTGTTTGCTTCTTTGCTGTGTTGTTTGTCTTTGCTATATTAAGAGAGCCTTGTGTTTGCTTCTTTGCTGTGTTGTTGTCTTTGCTATGTTAAGAGAGCCTTGTGTTTGCTTCTTTGCTGTGTTGTTGTCTTTGCTATATTAAGATGCCTTGTGTTTGCTTCTTTGCTGTGTTGTTGTCTTTGCTATATTAAGATAGCCTTGTGTTTGCTTCTTTGCTGTGTTGTTGTCTTTGCTATATTAAGATAGCCTTGTGTTTGCTTCTTTGCTGTGTTGTTGTCTTTGCTATATTAAGAGAGCCTTGTGTTTGCTTCTTTGCTGTGTTGTTGTCTTGCTATATTAAGAGAGCCTTGTGTTTGCTTCTTTGCTGTGTTGTTGTCTTGCTTATTAAGAGAGCCTTGTGTTTGCTTCTTTGCTGTGTTGTTGTCTTTGCTATATTAAGAGAGCCTTGTGTTTGCTTCTTTGCTGTGTTGTTGTCTTTGCTATATTAAGAGAGCCTTGTGTTTGCTTCTTTGCTGTGTTGTTGTCTTTGCTATATTAAGAGAGCCTTGTGTTTGCTTCTTTGCTGTGTTGTTGTCTTTGCTATATTAAGAGAGCCTTGTGTTTGCTTCTTTGCTGTGTTGTTGTCTTTGCTATATTAAGAGAGCCTTGTGTTTGCTTCTTTGCTGTGTTGTTGTCTTTGCTATATTAAGAGAGCCTTGTGTTTGCTTCTTTGCTGTGTTGTTGTCTTTGCTATATTAAAGATAGCCTTGTGTTTGCTTCTTTGCTGTGTTGTTGTCTTTGCTATATTAGAGAGCCTTGTGTTTGCTTCTTTGCTGTGTTGTTGTCTTTGCTATATTAAGAGAGCCTTGTGTTTGCTTCTTTGCTGTGTTGTTGTCTTTGTTATATAAGAGAGCCTTGTGTTTGCTTCTTTGCTGTGTTGTTGTCTTTGCTATATTAAGAGAGCCTTGTGTTTGCTTCTTTGCTGTGTTGTTGTCTTTGCTATATTAAGAGAGCCTTGTGTTTGCTTCTTTGCTGTGTTGTTGTCTTTGCTATATTAAGAGGCCTTGTGTTTGCTTCTTTGCTGTGTTGTTGTCTTTGCTATATTAAGAGAGCTTGTGTTTGCTTCTTTGCTGTGTTGTTGTCTTGCTTATTAAGAGACCTTGTGTTTGCTTCTTTGCTGTGTTGTTGTCTTTGCTATATTAAGAGAGCCTTGGTGTTTGCTTCTTTGCTGTGTTGTTGTCTTTGCTATATTAAGAGAGCCTTGTGTTTGCTTCTTTGCTGTGTTGTTGTCTTTGCTATATTAAGAGAGCCTTGTGTTTGCTTCTTTGCTGTGTTGTTGTCTTTGCTATATTAAGAGAGCCTTGTGTTTGCTTCTTTGCTGTGTTGTTGTCTTTGCATATTAAGAGAGCCTTGTGTTTGCTTCTTTGCTGTGTTGTTGTCTTTGCTATAGTTAAGAGAGCCTTGTGTTTGCTCTTTGCTGTGTTGTTGTCTTTGCTATATTAAGAGAGCCTTGTGTTTGCTTCTTTGCTGTGTTGTTGTCTTTGCTATGTTAAGAGAGCCTTGTGTTTGCTTCTTTGCTGTGTTGTTGTCTTTGCTATGTTAAGAGAGCCTTGTGTTTGCTTCTTTGCTGTGTTGTTGTCTTTGCTATGTTAAGAGAGCCTTGTGTTTGCTTCTTTGCTGTGTTGTTGTCTTTGCTATTTAAGAGAGCCTTGTGTTTGCTTCTTTGCTGTGTTGTTGTCTTTGCTATGTTAAGAGAGCCTTGTGTTTGCTTCTTTGCTGTGTTGTTGTCTTTGCTATATTAAGAGAGCCTTGTGTTTGCTTCTTTGCTGTGTGTTGTCTTTGCTATATTAAGAGAGCCTTGTGTTTGCTTCTTTGCTGTGTTGTTGTCTTTGCTATATTAAGAGAGCCTTGTGTTTGCTTCTTTGCTGTGTTGTTGTCTTTGCTATATTAAGATAGCCTTGTGTTTGCTTCTTTGCTGTGTTGTTGTCTTTGCTATATTAAGAGAGCCTTGTGTTTGCTTCTTTGCTGTGTGTTGTCTTTGCTATATTAAGAGAGCCTTGTGTTTGCTATCTTTGCTGTGTTGTTGTCTTTGCTATATTAAGAGAGCCTTGTGTTTGCTTCTTTGCTGTGTTGTTGTCTTTGTTTTATTAAGAGAGCCTTGTGTTTGCTTCTTGCTGTGTTGTTGTCTTTGCTATATTAAGAGAGCCTGTGTTTGCTTCTTTGCTGTGTTGTTGTCTTTGCTATATTAAGAGAGCCTTGTGTTTGCTTCTTTGCTGTGTTGTTGTCTTTGCTATATTAAGAGAGCCTTGTGTTTGCTTCTTTGCTGTGTTGTTGTCTTTGCTATATTAAGAGAGCCTTGTGTTTGCTTCTTTGCTGTGTTGTTGTCTTTGTTATATTAAGAGAGCCTTGTGTTTGCTTCTTTGCTGTTGTTGTTGTCTTTGCTATATTAAGAGAGCCTTTGTTTGCTTCTTGCTGTGTTGTTGTCTTTGCTATATTAAGAGAGCCTTGTGTTTGCTTCTTTGCTGTGTTGTTGTCTTTGCTATATTAAGATAGCCTTGTGTTGCTTCTTTGCTGTGTTGTTGTCTTTGCTATATTAAGAGAGCCTTGTGTTTGCTTCTTTGCTGTGTTGTTGTCTTTGTTATATTAAGAGAGCCTTGTGTTTGCTTCTTTGCTGTGTTGTTGTCTTTGCTATATTAAGAGAGCCTTGTGTTTGCTTCTTTGCTGTGTTGTTGTCTTTGCTATATTAAGAGAGCCTTGTGTTTGCTTCTTGCTGTGTTGTTGTCTTTGCTATATTAAGAGAGCCTTGTGTTTGCTTCTTTGCTGTGTTGTTGTCTTTGCTATATTAAGAGAGCCTTGTGTTTGCTTCTTTGCTGTGTTGTTGTCTTTGCTTATATTAAGAGAGCCTTGTTTGCTTCTTTGCTGTGTTGTTGTCTTTGCTATATTAAGAGAGCCTTGTGTTTGCTTCTTGCTGTGTTGTTGTCTTTGCTATATTAAGAGAGCCTTGTGGTTTGCTTCTTTGCTGTGTTGTTGTCTTTGTTATATTAAGAGAGCCTGTGTTTGCTTCTTTGCTGTGTTGTTGTCTTTGCTATATTAAGAGAGCCTTGTGTTTGCTTCTTTGCTGTGTTGTTGTCTTTGCTATATTAAGAGAGCCTTGTGTTTGCTTCTTTGCTGTGTTGTTGTCTTTGCTATATTAAGAGCCTTGTGTTTGCTTCTTTGCTGTGTTGTTGTCTTTGCTATATTAAGAGAGCCTTGTGTTTGCTTCTTTGCTGTGTTGTTGTCTTTGCTATATTAAGAGAGCCTTGTGTTTGCTTCTTTGCTGTGTTGTTGTCTTTGCTATATTAAGAGAGCCTTGTGTTTGCTTCTTTGCTGTGTTGTTGTCTTGCTATATTAAGAGAGCCTTGTGTTTGCTTCTTTGCTGTGTTGTTGTCTTTGCTATATTAGAGAGCCTTGTGTTTGCTTCTTTGCTGTGTTGTTGTCTTTGCTATATTAAGAGAGCCTTGTGTTTGCTTCTTTGCTGTGTTGTTTGTCTTTGCTATATAAGAGTGCCTTGTGTTTGCTTCTTTGCTGTGTTGTTGTCTTTGCTATATTAAGAGAGCCTTGTGTTTGCTTCTTTGCTGTGTTGTTGTCTTTGCTATATTAAGAGAGCCTTGTGTTTGCTTCTTTGCTGTGTTGTTGTCTTTGCTATATTAAGAGAGCCTTGTGTTTGCTTCTTTGCTGTGTTGTTGTCTTGCTATATTAAGAGCCTTGTGTTTGCTTCTTTGCTGTGTTGTTGTCTTTGCTATATTAAGATAGCCTTGTGTTTGCTTCTTTGCTGTGTTGTTGTCTTTGCTATATTAAGACAGCCTTGTGTTTGCTTCCTTGCTGTGTTGTTGTCTTTGCTTATTAAGATAGCCTTGTGTTTGCTTCTTGCTGTGTTGTTGTCTTTGCTATATTAAGATAGCCTTGTGTTTGCTTCTTTGCTGTGTTGTTGTCTTTGCTATATTAAGATAGCCTTGTGTTTGCTTCTTTGCTGTGTTGTTGTCTTTGCTATATTAAGACGCCTTGTGTTTGCTTCTTTGCTGTGTTGTTGTCTTTGCTATATTAAGATAGCCTTGTGTTTGCTTCTTTGCTGTGTTGTTGTCTTTGCTATATTAAGATAGCCTTGTGTTTGCTTCTTTGCTGTGTTGTTGTCTTTGCTATATTAAGATAGCCTTGTGTTTGCTTCTTTGCTGTGTTGTTGTCTTTGCTATATTAAGATAGCCTTGTGTTTGCTTCTTTGCTGTGTTGTTGTCTTTGCTATATTAAGAGAGCCTTGTGTTTTGCTTCTTTGCTGTGTTGTTGTCTTTGCTATTATTAAGATAGCCTTGTGTTTGCTTCTTTGCTGTGTTGTTGTCTTTGCTATATTAAGATAGCCTTGTGGTTTGCTTCTTTGCTGTGTTGTTGTCTTTGCTATATTAAGATAGCCTTGTGTTTGCTTCTTTGCTGTGTTGTTGTCTTTGCTATATTAAGATAGCCTTGTGTTTGCTTCTTTGCTGTGTTGTTGTCTTTGCTATATTAGAGAGCCTTGTGGTTGCTTCTTTGCTTGTTTTGTTGTCTTTGCTATATTAAGATAGCCTTGTGTTTGCTTCTTTGCTGTGTTGTTGTCTTTGCTATATTAAGATAGCCTTGTGTTTGCTTCTTTGCTGTGTTGTTGTCTCTTGCTATATTAAGAGAGCCTTGTGTTTGCTTCTTTGCTGTGTTGTTGTCTTTGCTATATTAAGATAGCCTTGTGTTTGCTTCTTTGCTGTGTTGTTGTCTTTGCTATATTAAGATAGCCTTGTGTTTGCTTCTTTGCTGTGTTGTTGTCTTTGCTATGTTAAGAGAGCCTTGTGTTTGCTTCTTTGCTGTGTTGTTGTCTTTGCTATTTAAGAGAGCCTTGTGTTTGCTTCTTTGCTGTGTTGTTGTCTTTGCTATATTAAGAGAGCCTTGTGTTTGCTTCTTTGCTGTGTTGTTGTCTTTGCTATATTAAGAGAGCCTTGTGTTTGCTTCTTTGCTGTGTTGTTGTCTTTGCTATATTAAGATAGCCTTGTGTTTGCTTCTTTGCTGTGTTGTTGTCTTTGCTATGTTAAGAGAGCCTTGTGTTTGCTTTCTTGCTGTGTTGTTGTCTTTGCTATGTTAAGAGAGCCTTGTGTTTGCTTCTTTGCTGTGTTGTTGTCTTTGCTATATTAAGAAGCCTTGTGTTTGCTTCTTGCTGTGTTGTTGTCTTTGCTATATTAGAGCCTTGTGTTTGCTTCTTTGCTGTTGTTTGTCTTTGCTATATTAAGACAGCCTTGTGTTTGCTTCTTGCTGTGTTGTTGTCTTTGCTATATTAAGATAGCCTTGTGTTTGCTTCTTTGCTGTGTTGTTGTCTTTGCTATATTAAGATAGCCTTGTGTTTGCTTCTTTGCTGTGTTGTTGTCTTTGCTATATTAAGATAGCCTTGTGTTTGCTTCTTTGCTGTGTTGTTGTCTTTGCTATATTAAGACAGCCTTGTGTTTGCTTCTTTGCTGTGTTGTTGTCTTTGCTATATTAAGATAGCCTTGTGTTTGCTTCTTTGCTGTGTTGTTGTCTTTGCTATATTAAGAAGCCTTGTGTTTGCTTCTTTGCTGTGTTGTTGTCTTTGCTATATTAAGATAGCCTTGTGTTTGCTTCTTTGCTGTGTTGTTGTCTTTGCTATATTAAGATAGCCTTGTGTTTGCTTCTTTGCTGTGTTGTTGTCTTTGCTATATTAAGAGAGCCTTGTGTTTGCTTCTTTGCTGTGTTGTTGTCTTTGCTATATTAAGATAGCCTTGTGTTTGCTTCTTTGACTGTGTTGTTGTCTTTGCTATATTAAGATAGCCTTGTGTTTGCTTCTTTGCTTGTGTTGTTGTCTTTGCTATATTAAGATAGCCTTGTGTTTGCTTCTTTGCTGTGTTGTTGTCTTTGCTATATTAAGATAGCCTTGTGTTTGCTTCTTTGCTGTGTTGTTGTCTTTGCTATATTAAGAGAGCCTTGTGTTGCTTCTTTGCTTGTTTTGTTGTCTTTGCTATATTAAGATAGCCTTGTGTTTGCTTCTTTGCTGTGTTGTTGTCTTTGCTATATTAAGATAGCCTTGTGTTTGCTTCTTTGCTGTGTTGTTGTCTTTGCTATTTAAGAGAGCCTGTGTTTGCTTCTTTGCTGTGTTGTTGTCTTTGCTATATTAAGATAGCCTTGTGTTTGCTTCTTTGCTGTGTTGTTGTCTTTGCTATATTAAGATAGCCTTGTGTTTGCTTCTTTGCTGTGTTGTTGTCTTTGCTATGTTAGAGAGCCTTGTGTTTGCTTCTTTGCTGTGTTGTTGTCTTTGCTATGTTAAGAGCCTTGTGTTTGCTTCTTTGCTGTGTTGTTGTCTTTGCTATTTAGAGAGCCTTGTGTTTGCTTCTTTGCTGTGTTGTTGTCTTTGCTATATTAAGAGAGCCTTGTGTTTGCTTCTTTGCTGTGTTGTTGCTTTGCTATATTAAGAGAGCCTTGTGTTTGCTTCTTTGCTGTGTTGTTGTCTTTGCTATGTTAAGAGAGCCTTGTGTTTGCTTCTTTGCTGTGTTGTTGTCTTTGCTATGTTAAGAGAGCCTTGTGTTTGCTTCTTTGCTGTGTTGTTGTCTTTGCTATATTAAGTAGCCTTGTGTTTGCTTCTTTGCTGTGTTGTTGTCTTTGCTATATTAAGAGAGCCTTGTGTTTGCTTCTTTGCTGTGTTGTTGTCTTTGCTATATTAAGATAGCCTTGTGTTTGCTTCCTTGCTGTGTTGTTGTCTTTGCTATATTAAGATAGCCTTGTGTTTGCTTCTTTGCTGTGTTGTTGTCTTTGCTATATTAAGATAGCCTTGTGTTTGCTTCTTTGCTGTGTTGTTGTCTTTGCTATATTAAGATAGCCTTGTGTTTGCTTCTTTGCTGTGTTGTTGTCTTTGCTATATTAAGATAGCCTTGTGTTTGCTTCTTTGCTGTGTTGTTGTCTTTGCTATATTAAGATAGCCTTGTGTTTGCTTCTTTGCTGTGTTGTTGTCTTTGCTATATTAAGATAGCCTTGTGTTTGCTTCTTTGCTGTGTTGTTGTCTTTGCTATATTAAGATAGCCTTGTGTTTGCTTCTTTGCTGTGTTGTTGTCTTTGCTATATTAAGAGAGCTTGTGTTTGCTTCTTTGCTGTGTTGTTGTCTTTGCTATATTAAGATAGCCTTGTGTTTGCTTCTTTGCTGTGTGTTGTCTTTGCTATATTAAGATAGCCTTGTGTTTGCTTCTTTGCTGTGTTTGTTGTCTTTGCTATATTAAGATAGCCTTGTGTTTGCTTCTTTGCTGTGTTGTTGTCTTTGCTATATTAAGATAGCTTGTGTTTGCTTCTTTGCTGTGTTGTTGTCTTTGCTATATTAAGAGAGCCTTGTGGTTGCTTCTTTGCTTGTTTTGTTGTCTTTGCTATATTAAGATAGCCTTGTGTTTGCTTCTTTGCTGTGTTGTTGTCTTTGCTATATTAAGATAGCCTTGTGTTTGCTTCTTTGCTGTGTTGTTGTCTTTGCTATATTAAGAGAGCCTTGTGTTTGCTTCTTTGCTGTGTTGTTGTCTTTGCTATATTAAGATAGCCTTGTGTTTGCTTCTTTGCTGTGTTGTTGTCTTTGCTATATTAAGATAGCCTTGTGTTTGCTTCTTTGCTGTGTTGTTGTCTTTGCTATGTTAAGAGAGCCTTGTGTTTGCTTCTTTGCTGTGTTGTTGTCTTGCTATGTTAAGAGAGCCTTGTGTTTGCTTCTTTGCTGTGTTGTTGTCTTTGCTATATTAAGAGAGCCTTGTGTTTGCTTCTTTGCTGTGTTGTTGTCTTTGCTATATTAAGAGAGCCTTGTGTTGCTTCTTTGCTGTGTTGTTGTCTTTGCTATATTAAGATAGCCTTGTGTTTGCTTCTTTGCTGTGTTGTTGTCTTTGCTATGTTAAGAGAGCCTTGTGTTTGCTTCTTTGCTGTGTTGTTGTCTTTGCTATGTTAAGAGAGCCTTGTGTTTGCTTCTTTGCTGTGTTGTTGTCTTTGCTATATTAAGAGAGCCTTGTGTTGCTTTTGCTGTTTTGTCTTTGCTATATTAAGAGAGCTTGTGTTGCTTCTTTGCTGGTTTTGTCTTTGCTATATTAAGAAGCCTTGTGTTTGCTTCTTTGCTGTGTTGTTGTCTTTGCTATATTAAGATAGCCTTGTGTTTGCTTCCTTGCTGTGTTGTTGTCTTTGCTATATTAAGATAGCCTTGTGTTTGCTTCTTTGCTGTGTTGTTGTCTTTGCTATATTAAGATAGCCTTGTGTTTGCTTCTTTGCTGTGTTGTTGTCTTTGCTATATTAAGATAGCCTTGTGTTTGCTTCTTTGCTGTGTTGTTGTCTTTGCTATATTAAGATAGCCTTGTGTTTGCTTCTTTGCTGTGTTGTTGTCTTTGCTTATATAGATAGCCTTGTTGTTTTGCTTCTTTCTGTGTTGTTTCTTGCTATATTTAAATAGCCTTGTGGTGCTTCCTAGCTGTGTTGTTGTTTACTTTTTCATCACATGTTCGAGCGTTGTGCTTTCTTCTCGGCACTCGCGATTTCATCTTCATTTAAGACATCGCAGTGCCCCTCTCGGGGTGGTTCCAGCTCTTTTCTTCCCCGATCCACTCTTTGTCTCTCTTTGGCATCGTGCGTTCCGTGATTGTCGCAACCAGTGCCCAACATGGTGAAGGACATTTAACGGGGTCGCGCCGACTCCTCTGTTCGGGAGTACGCTCTCTTGCCCCGGAGGACACCCGTGTCGATTCAGGACACATCCGCTCGCACCTTATGATGAACGTACGCCGGTGTGAGGAGGGTTCTGCGCAGGGGACGCGCGACCATCGTTACGATACCTCCTCTGCCCATCCGGCGGACACACCACGGCACACGAGACCGCGGCGTTTGCTTTGCCCTTAGTGTGAGCGAGACTTAGCCGTTTTCCTGCCTGTCAGCTAAATAAAGCGGCCAGCTATTAACCAATCAGCGTGAAGGCGCGCACTCCGACCAATTTCAGCAGCAGGGAAGCAGAAAGACGCTAGGCCGTATCCGCCATAGTTGTGCGCGCTGTGTGTTCTCTGTGGCGAATTTGTGCAAAAAGTGCGAATTCCGGTGTGTTTTGGATACTGCAGTTCATCATCTTCGTTTGTTTCAGTGTTCATATAGTCTTAGTTCTGTAAAGAAGTAGACAGGATATCACTTTTGTCCAAATCTTCAAAACGCCATCGCCGTCAGTGTGAGCAACTGGAAAACGTTTCCTTCTTTGAGATAAGTAAAATTCGTGCATTTTGGGGTTTGTTGACAATATCAAAACTTAAATTCAGGTCTTTTGGGGGGTTGTTGTCCGCTCTTACAATTGTCCACTGGAAAGTTTTTAGTTTCAAGTACTAAGTTATCAAAGTCATTTACTAGTTACAGGCCGGTGGAAGGCTGTACGTGGGGTGTAAAACCGTCTTTGTTCCCAGCTCAGTAAGCCTCTCCGTGTCTGACGTCACTGTCTGTGTGTTCATTTAACACGCCGTGCATGCTCCCTACAAGCTGACAACAGGCCACGTGCTGTTTCTCTCTCTCTCTCTCACTCTCTCTTTCTCTCTCTCTCTCTGCATGCTTCTGACTTCTAATGTCATTGCAGGAATCATCAATTTTCCCCAGTGTTTTCTTCACTTAAGAACTCGGCGGCTTTTCCCCGTATTAATTTCCTCTTAACTTCTGTCCCCCACCTCTGTGCTTTGACTTACTGATTTATTCTTTTCCCCGTCTGCAGTGTGTGTATGGGTTGCGCGCGTGCATGCGCACGTGCGGTCGTGTGTACGCGCGTGCGTGCGTGAGTGCGAGCGAGCGAGTGTGCGTGCGTGCATGCGTGTGTGTGTGTGTGTGTGTGTGTGTGTGTGTGTGTGTGTGTGTGTGTGTGTGTGTTGTGTAGTGAGAGAGAGAGAGAGAGAGAGAGAGAGAGAGAGAGAGAGAGAGAGAGAGGGGAGAGAGAGAGAGAGAGTTAGGCGTCAGTGACTAAGCATTTTCGCAGGTGCCAACTTTCACAGTCATCATGTTTCCTGTTCTCTATGTTGTATATAGTCTAGTGTCAGGTTTTTTTTGTTATTTAATTTGTTTTCTTTGTTAGTTTGGATGATTGGGTTGGCAGACTGGTTGTTGTTGTTGTTGCTTTACTGTATAAAAATTGCAGCTTTTGGTTTGGTGTCAGTAAGTCCAAGTTTGTTTTGTTCTTTGCAACTGAGCCCTGTGTTATTCATTCATTGCACTGCACCCATATATTGACTGCCTTTTAAGAGTAAAGACCGTTCTTTTTGTTTTGTTTTGTATTTTTGCATGTTACATTTACTTTACTGTAGACATAACTCAGGTTTAATGCCCCACCCCCACCCCACCCCACCCCGCCCTCCCTGCTCCTCCATGAGTCGAGTACTTGCTGGCAGGCAACCAACGCAACAATTTCCAAATCCATTCACAGGAAAGTGATAAAGAGAATCAGTCTGTGAGACTTCTTAGTTGTTTGCATACAAAGGAAAACAGCAATACTGTTGTTTTTTTTAAATTATCATCTTCCATGTAACGGGACAGTCCATGATAAGTAACATGTTGAGCTGAGTTTTAACAATGATGGATACATCCTATATTGACTACGCTGCATAACCGTGAGTACAAAATCTCTTTGTCTTCCTCTGCCCTGTCTTGCATTGCCCCTCCCCCCCTCTCTCTCTCTCTCTCTCTCTCTCTCTCTCTCTTTCGCCCCCTCTCGCGTTGCTTTGATTCTCTATCTCCCTCTTTCTCTCTCTGTGCCACACACATGCTCATGTGTGTGTGTGTGTGTGTGTGTGTGTGTAAAAACTCAGCATGTTACAAACGTAGCGTAAAACAGCATGAAACATGCACACCAAAATCTGTTCATGTATATGTAGAAATTAAGCATGTTACAATCACAGCAAAAACAAATGCATGAAACACGCAAACCAAAATCTGTTCATGTTTATGTGGAAATTAAGCATGTTACACTCACAAAAAAAAAAAAAAAAAAGCATGAAACACGCAAAACAAATTGTGTTGGCTAGTAGTGTGTGTTTACGTCTGCGTCTGGTGAATGGGCTTGACAACGTTTTGAGGACATCCAACAGTGACCGTAAGTATTAAATCTCTCTCTCTCTCTCTCTCTCACACACACACACACACAACACACACACACACACACACACACACACACACACACACACCACCTCTCTCTCTCTCTGTGTGTGTGTGTGTGTGTGTGTGTGTGTGTGTGTGTGTAATGTAATGTAAAAGGATAAACATGATAAAATTATAATTCCTATTCAAAGCACGCACACACACACACACACACACACACACACACACACACACCGCCGGAAAACTCACACACGCAGACAGACACACGAGCGCGTTCAACACTAGAAAACACGCGCACAGTTGTAAGTGGATATTGTTAATCAGTCCGAGGGAAAAGATGTATCTTCAAGGATGTTTTGTGTGTTGTTGTTGTCTTCAATTCAACGTCTTTCCACATAAAGTGATATTAGACGAAGGTGTGTGTGTGTGTGTGTGTGTGTGTGTGTGTGTGTGTGTGTGTGCGTGTGTGTGTTTCTTTTGCCCTCTATCTCTCTCTTTGTCTGTCTGTCTGTCTGTCTGTCTGTCTGTCTGTCTGTCTGTCTGTCTGTCTGTCTGTCTGTCTGTCTCTCTCTCTCTCTCTCTCTCTCTCTCTCTCTCTCTCTTTTCGTGTGCGTGCGTTTTGCTCTCTCTCTCTCTCTCTCCTCTCTCTCTCTCTCTCTCTCTCTCTCTCTCTCTCTCTCAATCTCTCTCCCGCCTTGTCGGTCCAGCAGTACGGTAATTGTAATGTTTATGGCAAAGCCGACCGCAAAGGGCCATACCAGGGTTGACACAGCAGTACAAGTGGTCAGTAGTTCCTGCAAAGCCACTTTCTTGGCTCTGGGGAGACCAGCATTACACATTCCGATCGGCACAGCGTGCTCGCCACAGAGATGTGTTCCGCGCTGCGTGCCCTCGCCACAGAGAAGCTGGGCAATGGAATGTGCGGGCGATGCGAGAGGGATGGGATGGGGTGGGAGAGGTGGGAGTGCTACTGCGGGGAAGGAGGTTGGGCGCTCGTTAAAAATAGGCGGGCTTCCTTCGCTGGCCAAGATGTTGTAATTGCGTGCGCCGTGACACGATCGTTGCGTTCGGAAGCGAACAGGCAATCGGCCGTTATTGCCAACTGTTTTTCTTTCGACACTGTGTAGAAATCCAAAGGCAAGGCTCCCCTGAAAGGACCTGCCCGTTCAAAATCTTCCCGCTCCCTGGCCAAATCTCCTATCAGGCTGCGTCCCGCGACCCTCGGCCCCCAGGGATCCTTGCCGAGGCGCGGACCGCCATGGGTGACGACTCGCGGCCGGAATCACCGCCCGTCACTCGATCAGATGAGACTCGTGGCGTTAGCTTGCCCCCCACTACCGTCACGCTGTCCCATCACGCTCTCCCCAACCGTGTCCGAGTGCAGCCACCACTCGGACACGAGGAGCGTCATCACTCAGGTGGAGGAGTTGTGGGCAGTCTTTGGTGGGTCTCCCCCACTGACCACAACTCCGGTCAGGGACGCAGGCATCGACTAGGTCGGATCTGCGCCCTCACCCCCGACGGTCGAACCACCCCGATCGACTGTCGCACTTTCCCCTAGGGGTACAGGACGTTGGGGAGCGGACTTCTTTTGCTCCCCTATTGGGCAACGTCCGCAGTCCCGTTCCTCCAGGGGGAGGATCGACCAGCGGGACTAGGGGTAACCTTTTGTCCCCTGAGGTGGACTCGTCACCGCAGCCTTCCCAGTCCACTTCCACGCGGCCAGGGGGCTCGGCTACTATGCCACCCACCGGCCACCCTGCCATGCAGGGGGCCAGCATGGACCGCACCTGGGAGACGCAGGAGGCAGTGCTCTCCCCGGGGCGGGTACGAGACAGCTCGCCTTCTCGCTACCCACCCCATGGTGCCCCAGGTTACCCGGGTCCCCGGGAAACGCTGCCCCAGGGCCGCCACAGCCCTGCGTACTCCCCAGGAACCGGTGGCTCCATGCCCCCGAGAGGAACCAGTGGCTTAGGGCTGACACCCATTCTGACTCCATCTCCGGTCGCATGTGGCATCCGGCTTCTTTCAGCTGGATTGACCTGGGTCCCCCTCCCTCTCGGGCGCTGTCCGATCGGCGATCCCCTAGTCTGCCTGCCGAGTATGGAGCCACCAGGGACCCGTCCTCGTATTCCTCCACTACCCAACGAGGGCGGGACTCCCACGCACCCCTGTCCTGGCCCCCTGAAGGTGGATCTGAACATCCCCTTCAGGAAGACTGTCCCACAGCCTGAGGACGGGTTCGAGGACTCCCTCCCCCAGTCTGGTGACTTTTCCATCTTGGAAAGCTGGCGCCCAGATCTTGTTATTAAGGAATGCCCTCCCTCTGACAACATTTTCCCTCCTTTAGCCGTTACGCCGAGTCCCCCCCTGCCCAGCTATCACGGCCAAGGATAGTCGCCCCCCAGACCCTCAACCCCTTGTGGGACAGATCGGCATCTTTCGCCAGGGGTGCACAGGCCGTCCCTCCGCCGGGGATTGACTTCTTGTCAGCCCCTAACGCGGCTCCAGTAGGAGTTTTCCTCAAGGACTACGGCAGGGCCCCCACGTCTTCTCCCTCTTCTCTGCCAATCCAGTCACCAGGGATATTGCCATTTCCCCTGCCGACTTCCGGCTCACTCCCAACCTTACCCCTCCCACAGACGGCACTGCCTCTGTGTCTTCAGACGCTGACGACACTGAGACAGACTCTTGCCTGTTTGGCGACCCCCTGATGCGCTTTCTTATTCACAAGATATCGCATCACCTTACGGCTGCGGCGGACAGCGCAGCCAGGAGTCACTTTAATTGCCTGTTGGCGTTGAGAGATGCTGTACTATCACAGGCCAATCTCTCAGGCCGTGCTGTCACGGTCCAACCTCTCCCAGGCGCTCAAGTCGGCCTTGCGGTGCATCCCTGGGCAGGACCAGTCGCTGTTCGCGGCTATTCGACTGCGACACCAGGAGACTACTCCCGCGCAAACCCTATCCCAGGCAGTCACCTGCCCACACCGCACGGCCCGCCAAACGCCCTAATATCCCCTCTAACGCCGAAACCGAAACCTCCCCAGCAGAATTTTCGGTTCGGCCAGCAGACACGGTCCCGGAGGTAACTGGGGGAGTCGCCCATGGGGACTCCATCCTTATACTCTTATTTCAAAGACGCTACCTATGTCTCGTCTGGCAAGATCGGGTTCCAGTAGAACTGGAAGCAGTCTGTACTTGGACTGAAATCTGCTCGCAATGGGTTCCGACAAACGGCCCTAGCCTAGCAGACGACGCTCGCCTTGAAGTATTGATTTTTCTCAAGGTCTCGTCCTAGTTTCCCATAGTCTCGTTTCGCGTGAAGACGCGATACTTGCTTCCGCCATTTTCCCATCGGTGCTCAAGGCAATCGATATGTCAGGAAAGTGTGCATTTCAGGACCTGGGGTCAAGGTAAGCCGTACTGGTTGCTAAGCATCCCCAAAACAACATTACGTTCTATGTTCAGTGTGCAAAAGATCGCCTCATTTGGCATCTATGGGCTCGAAAACAACACACTCATGCTGACTATGGCCACACAAGCGCATGGCTCAGTATATCTTTATACACGCGCTTTCGTGTTCCTCTCTTTTCAAGCTGACGTGTAGGGAGAGTGACACTAGTTCAACCTCTACACTACCCCTCCAACTTGGGCTCCCCCCTCCCCCCCTTTTTGAGAACCCTCATACCTCGGGAGTGTGGGACGCACAGTGCGCGACGCTAAGTCGGCCCGTCTCCACATCAACGTCCCTAAGTGGAAGCGGGCAGGCTTGCCCTCCCACGCTCCCAACCCCAGGTCTCGCACCGACTTGTTCTCGTGCCCACGGACAACACTTCGGTGCCTTGTTATGTCGGGTCGGGAGGGGGCGGGGGGGGGGGGGAAGGGGGCTCTCTCCCTCAGCCTCTCCCTCCGAATCGAGGCCCCCTTCTCTGTTGCCATCGGGGATTCACCGTCTGTGCGACACGCATAGCGGGGCCCCTCCTCCTCACTGAAGGGACCCTCAGCAGGCTAACCCTCAGCCCAGTGGGGAACAGTGTTCAGGCCAAGGGTCGCTCTCCCCGCCTCATAACATACGCCTTCCCTCCATTTCCAATCCCCCACAGGTTGAGCCCTTTTCCAAGGGGAGAGACGGCCTCCTGGGCTCAACTCTCTTCCTCATTCTGGCCTTCCAATTTTCAGATAGGTAGTTCCTATCTCTCCTATCTTCTTGGTTTGGCTCTCGGCTGGCTCCATTCGGGCTACTGGGAACCCCGTGCCCCAGGCTCTACTCCCAGTCCTCTCTAGATGCTTCCAAGATGGGCAGATCAGCCTACGCCCAGACGTGTGAGGATCTCCCTGTCTTATCTCCCCGGTCCATGAGGGCAGGGCGCTGGCCACTTCCACAGCGATCCAGCGCTGTCCTCTTGCACCACATCCTGGAGGCAGCCTACTGGCATCCGGAAAATCCCTTCTTAAGCCTTTACTTTAGGGATGTCCGCATGACCAGGGCTGATGGTTCTAGCGACTTCTTTTGCGGCTAACGCATCCATATCTATTCCTCTGCTAACCCCAAGAACCATTAGGGCACTGAGCCCTCCTCCGATTCCTTTGAATTCTGCTATGGTCTGACATGGTAAAGTATATGACGCCAAAATGGGGAGTTTGTATTATACTCCCTGTTTGGCTAGTATACTTACCATGTCAGACTCTAATGCCCACCCTACCTTCCCCGCTAGCGCTATGGTTCTCGGGTTACCTTGCGCATAGGCCTTGCTGAATGAGGAACAGGAAGTTTACAACCGGTTTCTTCCCTGGCGGAAGTAGTGTGGACGTCACGTGATGGTCTTATTACTGCATTAGCCACAAAAAATCTCGGCCTGCAGAGCTAACTAACTGCCGTGGAATGCTATGGTCTGACATGGTAAGTATACTAGCCAAACAGGGAGTATAATACAAACTCCCCATATATCTTGAATCAAGAGCCAGGGCAAAAAAAAAAAAAAACCACACTGTCATAATAGATACATCAATGGAAGCTTAATTAAGCGGGGAAGAAACAATCTTGATCACAATAAGCATATCAATGGCATCATCAACATAAAGAGGCAAGACAAATATACATAGACCACCTGTACAATCAGGAAGGACAATACTGAATTGGCAGTGTGGCAGATAGATGAAAAAAAAAAAAAAGTCAAAATCATTCTGAGTGTGTTGCCAACTGGGCAACCACAACCCCCTCCTTCACAGTCAGATGCCTCCATCTCTTCAGACACGTCACACAAACAGAATATGCCAAATGAGGTCTACACATCCAGCCTGCTGCCCGACAGATGTCGAAAACTGCAACACTTCGCCAGAGGGCGCAGGTGGAGGAAAAAGCCCAAACTACACGTGGCCTTGTGTCTGCTCTAAGGGAAGTGACACCTGGCCACAGACCTAAGCCTGGCAATGATCCTGCCTAATCCAGGAGCTTATCATCTGTGGACATATGCAGCAGCACTCAGCACTCTTTCAGCCACACCATAGAAGGGAGATCATGAAGCCTGACTCTGTCCTCTGAAGATTACATCTTCAGCCCTCTGACAGGACAGTTAAAACCCGCTACCTTCCTGGTAGGTATGAAAGTACTGATCAATCTTTCTGCAGGGGGGTGAAAGCACTGATCAATCTTTCTGCAGGGGGGTGAAAGCACTGATCAATCTTTCTGCAGGGGGTGAAAGCACTGATCAATCTTTCTGCAGGGGATGAAAGCACTGATCAATCTTTCTGCAGGGGATGAAAGCACTGATCAATCTTTCTGCAGGGATGAAAGCACTGATCAATGATCAATCTTTCTGCAGGGGATGAAAGCACTGATCAATCTTTCTGCAGGGGATGAAAGCACTGATCAATGATCAATCTTTCTGCAGGGGATGAAAGCACTGATCAATGATCAATCTTTCTGCAGGGGATGAAAGCACTGATCAATGATCAATCTTTCTGCAGGGGGGTGAAAGCACTGATCAATGATCAATCTTTCTGTAGGGAATGAAAGTACTGATCAATCTTTCTGCAGGGGATGAAAGGACTGATCAATCTTTCTGCAGGGATGAAAGGAATTATCAATTTTTCTGCACGGGATGAAAGGTCTGATTTATCTTTTTGCTGGGGATGAAAGGATTGAATAACCTTTATGCTGGGGATGAAAGGTCTGATCAATCCTCATGCAGGGGATGACAGCCAAATTTGGTTAGGTTAGTGTTTATAAAGGCTAACAAAAGACTGATGTTATGCTGGCACACACATATAGATGCATGCATGCATCTATATATATATATATATATATAATATATATATATATATATATATATATATATATATATATATATATATATATATTATATATATATTTATATAGATAGATAGATAGATAGATATAGACACAAACAACACACACACACACACACACACACACACACACACACCAGATGACTGAAACAGGCTGAATACACACTTTTTTTTTTCATGTGCACCCAAACAGATAAAACTGAAGTTTTAAGATTACTTATCACATTCAAGCACTTACACTGACTTTTGTTCTTCAGTAATCAATCAATCATGGCACACACCTTTGGATGACTGCGGAGCACATGCGATAGATGCTTTTCACGTTGAGGTCAAAGGAGAAATCCCACATCTTCTCATCTGTCTCGAGGATGGTGCCGTTGTGCACATACCTAAAGAAAAAAAAAAAAACAAGAGTGATTCATGCATAATGACATGAAGCATCATGGGAACATTTTTTTTTCTCCTTTTTCAGGCAAAAGTTTAATCCAACTGTCTGTTCTTTCAGACTTGTATTACCTCAAACATCAGCATTACAAGAAAGCTTCAGAATTTTGGGTTGCCAAACTGAAGCAGTTTCAATTTTTCTTCTTTTTTGTTGTGTGTGTGAGAATAGTGATCAACAGAAATAATCTCAATGAAGACCAACAAACAGCAGGGTCTCAAGATCTATCCTGCTACAGCTGCCAGACTACCATCAACACTTTGCATATCATTATTGTATCATTTCTTCATGAATGAAGCTGACCTAAAAAAAAAAAAAAAAAAAAAATTCTAAACTAAAAAAAAAAAAAATCCTAATGATTAAACTCAGTTGTTAAAACCTTTTTTTTTCAATCTGTCCCAATTTTTCTGTCATTTTGCTGGCCTTTCTCCCATGTCACTCATTCCAGAAATCAAAAATACACATTTCTGACAGGGTGTGTGAATACATCCCATTTTATATGAAATTTAGATAACAAGCAGAAAGCCTTCAAAACTATATTTCTGATGTCAAGATACATCCATACATCCACAGTAAACTGATATTAACTCTCTTCAGTTCTTTCCCTTGAATTTCGATCACAGGTGATTGACGGTTTAGCCCACCTGACCACAAAGGGCCACATCAGGGCTGTCACCACGTCAAAATCAACCCACAAATCATTCATTCACACCAACTCTTTAAAAATACATCTTCTAAAAACCCACCCGAAATTTTGTTAAAAATCTTTTCACTGTAAAATCTCAGATCCGTTGAAAAATGTTAATCTCTTTCAAGAATTCAAAGATCGCATCAGGCGGACATCTCTGAACAAGATTTTCATGGAACCTGCTGTAAAATGTTTGTGTCTCGCATCATGCAAGTCCCAACACTCTAAAAGAACATGTTTCATTGTGAGTGGCGCATGACATGGAATGCACCACGAAGTTGGCCAAGGACCTGACTAAATACACAGCTTTTATGCAGCTGTAGAACAACAGTCCATGTGCAGCTCTTCCCACCAACCCAGCACAATTGAAGACGACATCCACATGTCCAAGAGAAGCCACAAACTGATTGACAGCCTCAGTGTTCATCACGTCCAACACACGAGTCTCCAGCCTGCAACATGAACAATTGGTCCGTTACTGCTTTGCGGAAAACACCATGGGACAAGTACTATGGGACGAGTTATGAACATCCAATCATTATGTAGCTGTTTGGCAACCATGCAGGATGACTGTGTGAACATATTAGCCACCCAATAAAAACCTTTTTGTAATTGCAAAGTGACGCGACTACAGGCGGAAATCTAAACAAATTTTTAAAAGTATTTATAATAACTACGCCGAATTACAATGGACAAATGAATCACAAGATGAAACACGATGCATTTCGATCTCTTAGGTCTTCTTCAGGCAAAATAAACAACAATCTTCTGCCTGAAGAAGATCTACGAAGTTGAAACATGTCGTGTTTTGTCTTGTGATTCGTTTATCCATGTTGTTAGGTAGGCGGAGTTATCCTAAATACTTTTTAAACCCCCCCCTCCCCCCTGCCTTTTTTTTTCAAATGACTAACCCTTTACTTTTTGTCTATTCTGTACAAGATTTAATTCCCAAGATAATCATAATTTCGAACTATTTTTGCTAGTTGTTGATGAAATTCATGTAACAACAATCAAAATAATTCATAGTAACAACAATCAAAATCTGTGACTAAAACATAATAAATTAATATACAAAAATGACTGCATAAATAAATAAGACACCAACAAACAAACATGTAGCCTAACTGCATGTTTACAAGCACAGGTTGTGAACTTTACACCTGCAAAACTTTACACGTGTAATCAACATGCTTTAACAAGATCCTTTTGCGCCAGGTCAATGCCGCCATCATCAATATCCCCTCCAACTACTTACCTGGTGTCTTCTCCAGCTCCTTTAGTTTCTCTCCGTCCACATCTGTAGCAATCACTTTGGCTCCTTCCTTGGCTGCTGCCTGGCCGAAACAAATCCACAATGTATCAAATGGCATGAAGAACTAGGGGCCAAAAAACACACTGATGCCAAAAGAAGCCGGGCATTATTAAAAAAAAAATTATAATAAGCTTCTTTCATGAGCCGTCAGGTACCAAAATCAACTACTTTCAAGATTCTGACATGTAGCAGACAAAAATATTGTTGTATACAAGTCTACCAATTAAAAAATGTGGTGTGGAAGAAAGTACCTGAACAAAAAGCTCAAGAATGCTGCATGCAGACATGCTGATTTCATTACATGCAAATATCTATCATATGGGACTCACCAAAACCCAAGAATGAAGCAACAAATCAAAAACACAAAGGGACATAAGTTCAATGGATGAGAAAATCATTCTGTTTCATCATTCCTGTCGTGGGTGAGGAACAGACCACACACATGGTTTTGCACTGCATTTTGATCAGTTCTGATGCTACCTAAATAAAAAATTCATGATGTTGCCACTAAACCATGCAAATAAATAAACAACAAAAATGTGAGTACGTCATGCGTATAAGCACACCTTCATTCATGGAAAGGTAATATTTCATTCAATTCATGGTAGATAAGAGCACACTTTTACTTAGAAAGAGACTCTTCCAGCGACAAACGTCTTGCTCCCTCCTTAAATCCACTGAAGTAAATCCACTTGAGCATGAACACAGCCAGCCGACACCCCTGATGAAAGCCTAGCAGAGGGACAAAAATGAGGAATACCAACGTCAACAGTTGGCTGAACACCAATGTCCAAGCTTGCACATCTGTTCAAACCAACCAAGAACAACACACAGACACTCATCCAGAAAAAAAGAAAAAGGAAGACCTAGGCTCTAGTCAAGGAAAACGGCATCAAGCTGAACCGTCCTAGTCCTGACCCGATCTCTGACCTCTACCCGAAACCAGACCAACCTTGCCACTTGACCCTTTCTATGGCAGCTACAGTTTACGGCGATAGACAACATGTCCTTGAGAGTGTCTAGCTGATACAGCTTCCCTTTTCTTTAAATATCCATGCACAAGATCATCTTGTGAAATTACTCTTGCTTTTTGATTTGAAGATTTTCACATCTTCTGCAGTAAGTAAGTAATTTAAAAAAATTACGTTTCACTGGATGATAAAAATTGCAACACAAATTAACTTGAAGAAAAGGAATCACATCACACGTCTGATTTTGACTTGGGAAGGAGGAAAGGGGGAGGATTAAACACACCTTAAAACCTTCTATGTGGTCGGTGATAGGAAAAACCAGCGACAGGGCTTATAATCTAATCATGTAATTGAGGTTGTACAATCATGGCAGAGACAAGGTCTTGTGACATTTACAGAAATTGGAATCTCATCATTCTAATTTCCTCAATCCCCAGCTACAGATCTGAGCTCATAATGGAAACAGGCCAGCTGCATTTTTTGCCCAAATGGAAAAGCCCAAACCTCTCCACTCAGGGCCACAATGCCCTCAGCTGCACTCCCTTTGGTAGGTTTGGCACACTAAAACAAGATGTCAAAAGATTACCTTGTGTAATCAAAGATTACAGAAGATCCAGAGAAAAGAGGAACGTGGAAAAGAAGACTTTACGGGGAGAAGATAGTTCAAACGATCATTAAGAAAGGCAGAAGAGAGAACAGGCAAAAGGTGGTTACACTTTGTCAGGGCTCTTACCCTTAAAACCTGTCAGACATGGGAGACCTTACCAGAGGCATTAAATCCTACCACGTTGCGCTTAGGCCGGTCAGCAACTTGGCTAAACAGGCAAAAAAGCGTTATGCGAAACTAGCCTTCCATCCAAGTCAGCAGAGCCTAAGGGATCACTGGATAGCACAAGCCCTCTATCCATGGCAAGATCATAACCCCTGGAGGGCTGTCAATGTAACAAATCATGAAAATGAATCACATCCTTAGTTTGAGTTGCAAAAATATTTCAAACCAAACATTCATTTCTGCAGAAAGCCACAAAGATTCGAACCGACTTCCTGTATCCTGCCTTAACCAGATTTGTACCGCTTTCTCTCTTCTGGGCTGGTCCGCTTCTTCCCTCCATTCATGGCAAGGAATTAAAAAATCAGCAACACTTCAAAGCCAAGCATTAGGATTTCCAGTGTTTTGCTTTGAAGTACTCACCTTGCACATCACATCTTGAAAAAAACTATCATTGGCTCCCAGTTCAAGAAAGAACACAACACTGTGTGTATTTGTTCCAACATCGCTGGCTCATTTGTTTCGTTTTGTAATTCAGTCTACTTTTCACAGATTTACCTCCGACACTGATAAGCAACAACCATCACGCCTCCCTCCTATCCCCCCCACCTCCCCTTTTCTACAAGCCTTCCTACAATCTCCCCTCCATCCCCCGGTGAACTCTTTTTCCAGTGAATTCTTTTCAGTTTCACATCCACAGAACCCTACTCTGTTTTGTTTGTCAGTTGGCCAGTGTTGGTGCTTGAAAACGGTTTTGTAATAATCCGAAATATTGCAAATTTAGTCATGGGTGTATGTGGCTTCAACTTCTTATCTCACTGATAAGCAACTTTTTTGTTAGTGTCACTCCAAATTTATGGAAACTAATTGTTTCTGTCCATCTGTTTATGTACTTCAATCCCTTTTCATGTCATGTGCTCTACCGCCGTTATCTTCAGGTCAACATTTAAACCCACTGTTTTTCAAAATGACCCAAGTTGTATTCATATTCCATCTTCCTTTTATGCCAGCAATATTGCACTGCAAGGTAAATGTGTAAATTTTCTCTGTCAATTTTCTTTTCCTTTTTTCTTTCTTTTTCTTTTTTTGAACAATTGGAACATGCATCTACCCATACTATGCAATAAACATGCAAGTTATGCAGTGGATCTGCTGACATCAGAGCATGGACTATAATGTGAGTGACTGTGTGTAAGTGTTTACATGCACTGGATCCTCAGTCTAAATGGTTTAACAAATGACAAACAATGCTATCATTCATAATGGGTGCAACCTTTATACAATAATGATAAGTGAATAACACAAGCAGCATATCTGGAGGATAGATATACAGTCATATGCCTGATCCTATCAATCAACTCTGAACCTTTAAAAAGGTGCAAGGAATAATGGTATACACACTGCTTTTAATGGTTGTCAAATCTGGCTCTTACCAAGTGAAAACTTATCGAACTCATCTGGTAGTCTTTGCAGTTTTAATTGAAATATAGAGTACGTCCACTTCTCTCGTCTATCCTAATACTAATAACATTACATTACAGTATAATTAAAGTCACAACATCACATTACAGCATGAGTAAATCACTAATCACATTATGTCCATGTCTCTGGCCAATCCATATACTAAAATGATTACAGAAAGACTAAAGTCACTCATTTCCATGTATATCTCACCAGCGCCGTAGCTCGTCCAATGCCCTGGGCAGCTGCAGTCAACACAAACACCTTCCCACTGAGGCGACCCATTATGCTGCTTTGATCGTTTGGCTTAAGGTCTAAAATGCATATAAAAAATTTGTAAAACAACAGTTTATACAGAATATATTTTTCTAATAAATATTTAAGTCAAGCACACACTATTGGTATTTTGTAATTTAGAGCGAAACAGGTTAAACATGATATTTAAAACATCTACACATGGCATGGGACATGTCTTTAAAAGTGCAGAGAAACAAAGCTTCATTCAGTTCTATCCACTGAACCTTCATTCATGAAATGATGAAAAGGGAGGTGTATCCAACTCTGACACAAAATCAAGAATTCTTTTTTTAAACGATAACTGAAATCAAGAAGGTAAAAGCAGCATGCCCTGAGGGAATCCTTGTGCTGTGATTCCAGTGTTATCGGTGCACAATACGGGCATTAGGGTATGCGTTTGCTTTGGGTTATATAAATAATCTTGAATACGAGTCATAAAAGACAGGAGGAGGGAGAGACAGATACTAAGGAGGAAGAGAGACCTTGAGGACCAAGGGGAAGGGTGGGGTATGAGGGCAGTCACAGCAAGGCTTTTCCACTTGCATACTTTCTTCATAAATTGTGATCTTATACCTTTTGTTTCTTTGTAAGAGAAATCAGACATGTTCCTCAAAAAAACAAAGTCCTGATCAATTAAATAAAGGGAAAAGGTGGCAAAAGGAGTACCTAGAGAGGGATGTCCAACGTTTCGTGTCGTAGACACTTCAACAGGGAATGACAGCTGATGATGGTTGACTTGGGTCACTGAACACAGTTCATGGTTTGAAGGGTGGAAAGGGCAGAGGTGGGAGTGGTGGCAATATTGAGTGTAGGGGTGATCATAATTCACAATAGAAATGGGGAGTGTTAATGGACAGCAAAGGAAGGGGGAGGGAGGGGGGGAAGGGGGGAAGAAGGGAGGGGGCAGGGGGGGGGGGGGGGGGGGGGAGGAAGAAGAAAGGAGGGGGGGAGAAAGAGGAGGGCTGATGGTTCATTCCCTGACATTGAACCCATGTGGGCTCAAGGTGCCAAGGCGCTGTATTAACTGGCTTTCCATGTATTTTCTGTAGTTCCTTTCTTGACGACCATTTCTCCAAAGGGCTGCTACTCAGATGTGGGAAAGATGGTGATGGTCCGAATTGAAATGGTTTGCCACAGGCGTGTCTTTTCCTGTGAGGATGCTGTCTCTATTTCTTTAAAACGTTCGTTTAGAGATCTGTATGTTTCACCCACATACATCTTGGGACAAAGGGTACAACTAAGAACATAGACATATTCTGAGTCTGGCAGGTGAAGTAAGACTTCATGTGGAAGCTGCGTCCGGATGGCCTTGCACAGTAGTTGTCGATTAAGAAAGTCACAGGTTTTGCATTTGGGTTTCTTGCACTGGAAATTGCCTGGTTGGGTTGGGGGGATGAAGGATGGAAGGTAGAGTGCATCAGGTGGTCACCAAGATTTTTGTCCCTTTTGAATGCCACCATAGGTGGTAGACTGAAAATGTTTTGGAGAGCTGGATCCTCCTTCAGAATAGTGAAGTAGCGGAGCAGAACGTTTTTTCACAGGTAGATTGTGTGGGTGGTAGGTCAGATGATAATTACACCAAAGAAGCAGCGGCCATGACTACCTTCTTCACTACGAGAGGCTACCCACAAGCTACAGTTCAGATGGCCCTTGAACGAGCACAGTCCATCCCCAGACACCAGCTCCTACAAGACAAGGAAAAGATGACTACAGACAATGACCGATGCATTGCCACTCTGACCTACCACCCACACAATCTACCTGTGAAAAACGTTCTGGTCCGCAACTTCACTATTCTGAAGGAGGATCCAGCTCTCCAAAACATTTTCAGTCTACCACCTATGGTGGCATTCAAAAGGGACAAAAATCTTGGTGACCACCTGATGCACTCTACCTTCCACCCTTCATCCCCCCCAACCCAACCAGGCAATTTCCAGTGCAAGAAACCCAAATGCAAAACCTGTGACTTTCTTAATCTGACAACTACTGTGCAAGGCCCATCCGGACGCAGCTTCCACATGAAGTCTCACTTCACCTGCCAGACTCAGAATATAGTCTATGTTCTTAGTTGTACCCTTTGTCCCAAGATGTATGTGGGTGAAACATACAGATCTCTAAACGAACGTTTTAAAGAACATAGAGACAGCATCCTCACAGGAAAAGACACGCCTGTGGCAAACCATTTCAATTCGGACCATCACCATCTTTCCCACATCAGAGTAGCAGCCCTTTGGAGAAATGGTCGTCAAGAAAGGAACTACAGAAAATACATGGAAAGCCAGTTAATACAGCGCCTTGGCACCTTGAGCTCACATGGGCTCAATGTCAGGGAATGAACCATCAGCCCTCCTCTTTCTCCCCTTTCTCCCCCCCTTCTTCTTCTTCTCCCCCCCCCCCCCCCCCCCCCCCCCCCGCCTTTTTCCCCCCCCTGCCCCCTCCCTTCTTCTTCCCCCCTTCCCCCCCTCCCTCCCCCTTCCTTTGCTGTCCATTAACACTCCCCATTTCTATTGTGAATTATAATCACCCCTACACTCAATATTGCCCACCACTCCCACCTCTGCCCTTTCCACCCCTTCAAACCATGAACTGTGTTCAGTGACCCAAGTCAACCATCATCAGCTGTCATTCCCTGTTGAAGTGTCTACGACATGAAACGTTGGACATCCCCTCTCCAGGTACTCCTTTTGCCACCTTTTCCCTTTATTTATTTGAATACGAGTACAGCAGTCACTACTTTACTTTTCTGTTGTTGTTTTTTTAAAGTCCTGATCAGCTGGGTCAACCTTCTGACTGATCAAGCTCTGTGAAGGGTAATGCTAGAAGAGTGCACCTACTGCATTACACCCACTCCCATTCTTCTTCATATATCCGAAATTGATTATTTTCTTCTTTTTTTTTTTTTTTAAGGAGAAGAAGTTGACACTTGCTGCAGTTGTTGTTTTCCCTCAGAAACTGCAAGTGAACTCTTAGTTTGACTGAGGTGAAAAAAGAACTCAGTTACATAAATAAATTAATGGATGTACGGCATAAAAAAAAATAGGCTTTAGTGAGACTGGAGATCATACTGACCGTTTCCTCTTGAGGCACTATGGCTTGTGGACTAACAGAGATAAAGACAATCATGTAGTCTCTTACAGCCACAGCCATAGGATGGCTACTATCAGATGAACAAGCATGAACAGGCCAACATGTTAAACTGTTAAAAACATGCCTGTAAAAAATGTTAAAAACAAAGACAAATCATCTAAAAACTGATTAAAACAATTTTGAAAACGTGACTCTTCTCCATTCAGTTTCAGATTAAATCAGAAATGTTAATTTCTCTTCAGAATTTAAAAATTGCATCTGGTGTGACATATCTGAACAAGGTCTTTACTGAGTCTGCTGTGAAATGCATCCCGCGGACATCATGCAAGTGCTAACATTCCTGAAGAATGCGCCTCACAGTCAAACACCCATCGCATGATATACACTAAGGAACCTCTTCACCGTTTAAAAGATAAAAATGAGTCGCCAAGACTGTGGGGTCCTCCAGTGGCTGACAGAGGAGAGGAGACATGGCTGATGGCTTTTACAACAGAGATGCCACCACAACTGGCCGTAGGATTGATTTCCTGCTGCACAGAATTCTGCAAAAATTCTTTCTTCTTCAGAACCATCTGAGACTAGAATACCCAGCCCCTAATGATTGCTACATTGCTCTCTCTCTCAACACCTTCAGTTTGAGAGCGGCAAGGAAAAATTAATGAACTCAACTCTCCTAGTCACTTTTATTTTCTCCACACTGCGCAAATTCTTAATCCCTACATGTGAACGATTGTCACCATCAACAGCTGGACATTAGTAGAAGTTTATGAATAGAGTATGACCAAAAACACTTCCTTGCGGCCACTAGTTATGCTTATTACAAATTAATACTGTAGTGTGGAGTTTACATTCACAGACTAAGTGTGATCTTTTGAACTGATATCTAAGCCATGAGGTTACCATCAACGCTACATGTTTTAATGGTTATCTACATTTATCTCTGTAATTAATGTAAGAGAAAATAATCTATTATTCATTGAGTTCATTCCTTCAATTAATAAATTGTTTTCTCTTGCAAGATAAAATGTAGACACATTGCCCCTTTCACTTTATGAAGTAGTTTTAAACTGGGTTGTGTGTCAGGTGCTTTTACACAGGTCTACATGCACTGTTACATAATAGCACAGGCTCACCATCATCCAGTCACTTCAACTCCACGCGTGTGATATAACGGAAGCTTTCTAAGAACCAAATTAATTCATCTGTTTACAACGAATTATCATTAATAAAACGTTCACACAAAGTATGACAAATCATAAATCTAATCTGAAATTATAAACGCTACAGATGTCAAATCTGAAACTGCTGACCTACTGATCAGTGTGTAAAACTCAACAGGATGATAGTTTAAATGCGTTACACTTGTCATCTCTCTTGACAGGTTTGACATTGATCAACTTTCACTTTGATGGTACACTGTACCTTCTTCTTCTTCTTCTTTCTTTCTTTAAGTGTCCGCCTTCATCAAGTTGAAGATTCTGACACTATAGTAGTACCTTCTTGATCTTATGATAACTGACCAGGTTGTGTATCAACATCTTTCTAATCCTTCAAATTACCGTCCCATAGCTTTGACCAGCTGTGTTTGTAAATTGATGGAAAAAATGGTCAATGCTAGGCTCATGTGGAAACTTGAAACCGATGGCCTTTTGGCGAAAGAACAGTGTGGTTTCCGCAAACATCGGACTACCGTTGACCATTTGATTTGTCTGGAATCAACACTTCGGAACGCTTTTTTGAACAGACAGCATACAGTGGCAATTTTCTTTGACTTGGAGAAGGCCTACGATACTACCTGGAAGTCGGGGATACTTCATGATCTCCACGATCTGGGTTTTCGAGGTCATCTTCCGTTTTTCATTCAAAATTTTTTGGCAGAACGACAGTTTCAGGTCCGGGTTGGCACCACTCTCTCTGATGTCCACGAGCAGGAGTTGGGTGTTCCACAGGGGAGCATACTGTCTCCTGCCCTCTTTAGTATTAAAATCAACAACATTGTACCGTCCCATAGCTTTGACCAGCTGTGTTTGTAAATTGATGGAAAAAATGGTCAATGCTAGGCTCATGTGGAAACTTGAAACCGATGGCCTTTTGGCGAAAGAACAGTGTGGTTTCCGCAAACATCGGACTACCGTTGACCATTTGATTTGTCTGGAATCAACACTTCGGAACGCTTTTTTGAACAGACAGCATACAGTGGCAATTTTCTTTGACTTGGAGAAGGCCTACGATACTACCTGGAAGTCGGGGATACTTCATGATCTCCACGATCTGGGTTTTCGAGGTCATCTTCCGTTTTTCATTCAAAATTTTTTGGCAGAACGACAGTTTCAGGTCCGGGTTGGCACCACTCTCTCTGATGTCCACGAGCAGGAGTTGGGTGTTCCACAGGGAGCATACTGTCTCCTGCCCTCTTTAGTATTAAAATCAACAACATTGTGAAATCAGTTCAGCAGGGTTCAGACTGCTCATTGTTTGTGGACGATTTTGCTGTCTACGCAACTGGAAGCCTGTACCCGAGTGTCCAGCGCAGGCTCCAGCTTTGCGTAGATAAAATCCATCGTTGGGCAGATGAAAATGGTTTCACCTTTTCTCCAACAAAGACGCAGTGTATTCACTTCCATAATTTCCGTCAGTTTTTTCCAGATCCTGAACTTCACGTCGGGAAATCTCCCATTCCAGCTGTTAAAGAGGCCAAATTTCTGGGAGTCATTTTTGACCAAAAACTAACTTTCTCAGCCACATCAAAAACCTCAAAACTGCATGCCAGAAAGCACTGAATATTCTGCGGGTCGTAGCGCACACCGACTGGGGCGCTGATAAGAAAACTTTGCTGCACCTCTACAGAGCCTTGGTCCGTTCCAAACTGGACTACGGTTGTGCTGTCTACGGCTCCGCAAGATCGTCTTACCTCAAACTCTTGGACCCTATCCACCATCAAGGGCTTTGTCTCTGTCTTGGAGCGTTTCGCACCACCCCTGTGTACAGCTTGTACGCAGAGGCAGGTGAACCTTCATTGTCCAACCGCAGGCTGAAACTGTCTTTAAATTATTACATCCGACTGTTCTCAGAACCACAGAATCCTGCCTATGACTGTGTCTTCGACCCTCCGTTCCAAAGTAAGTTTGAAAACAACCCGAAATGTATTCCGCCGTTTGGTCTTCGTATGCAGCCTCACGTGCGGAATGCAGGTGTAGACCTAGGAGTTGTGTCCGATTTTTCCAAGTTTCCGGATCAACCTCCGTGGACCTTTTTCACACCAGAGATTCGTTTTGATCTTGCAGCTTTTCGCAAAGAGTCTACCAGCTCTCTGGCGTACAAGGCTTTGTATGCTGAGCTCTGTTCCAAATTCCCATCCTATCAAAAAGTTTTCACTGACGGTTCCAAGTCTGAAGATGGAGTGGCTTGTGCAGCCTACTGCCCTGGGGCTCCTTCTCAGATACTGTTGGAACATATACATTCAGATGCTTCTGTTTATTCTGCTGAACTTACTGCTCTTGTTTTGGCTTTGAAGATAATCTCACATTCTTCAAAGAGGGACTTTCTGGTTCTGTCGGATTCGCTGTCAGCTTTGGAAGCCATAGCTGGCCGCAACCTTCAGCATCCAGAACTTTTACTTTTTTTTTAACTTTTTAGCAAGTTGAAGGCGGACGGTTACAACATAACTCTTGCTTGGGTTCCTGGTCATGTTGGCATCGGCGGGAACGAAATGGTTGATCGTTTAGCCAAGAACGCCACAAGAGAGAAACTGTCCAACACTTATATCCCCTGCTCAGATGTGAAACCCAAAATTAACGATTATGTGAGAGACCTCTGGCAGGAGGATTGGAACACACAGACGAGTAACAAACTCTTTCAGATCCGTCCAAACCTTAAGGAATTCCTCCCATCCATGTCGGGAGGTCGTAAAGAGGAAACGGTTCTGTGCCGGCTGCACACCGGCCATTCGTATTTTACCCATGCTTACCTTTTAAAGAGTGAAGAAGCTCCGTGGTGCATTCCATGTCATGCGCCACTCACAATGAAACATGTTCTTTTAGAGTGTTGGACTTGCACGATGTGAGACACAAACATTTTACAGCGGAGTCCATGAAGATCCTGTTCAGGATGTCCCGCCCGATGTGATCCTTGAGTTTTTGAGAGAGATTGACATTTTTCATCTGATTTAAGATTTTATGGAAGAAAGATTTTTAACAAAGTTTCTGGTGCGTTTCTAGACGATGTCATTTAACGAGATGTATGAAAGGTTTTTTTTTTTTTTTTTTGTTTTTTTTTTTTTTAAATATGACTGGTGAGTTGATTTTAACGTGGTGACAGCCCTGATATGGCCCTTTGCGGTCGGCTGGGCTATAAGCAACATTATCTTATCTTATCGTATCAACATATATGTGATGGATTTCATGCCTCCTTGGAAACTTCTGCTGACCAAGCCAACCCGATCCAAACAATCAGGACAACAATTCTGTGTCATATAGAAATTTGATGATGTTGAACAATCTAACAGTGGGAGAAAGCAAGAGCGGGTTAACTAATAACAAAACAATTCTTTCAGCTAGAAATGGAACCCCCTTGCCGACAGCACAAAATTCTTAGTTCAGTTCAGTTCAGTTCACTTGGGACTTTGATAGCCTCACAGCTTTAAGTGTCCCAATCATCTTATTTATATAAATAAATAGTGGTTGCATAATGCATGCATATGCATGGTGATCTTCAGTTGACCAGGGAGTCTCGCCCCCCCCCCCCCCCCTCCCCACACACACGCCCCCTCTCCACCCCCTCCCTCCTACCCCGTCCCGACGTTGCAAATATGCCTGTTCTAAGTCCAGCTTCAAGGTCAAAAGGCATAGTGTTAGAAAATGTAGACATTTCAGTGGATGCAATAAAAAAGAAACTTCAATCTTTAAACCCTAATAAGGCATGTGGTCCGGATGCCATCCCATCGAGAGTACTAAAAGAGCTAAACGAGGAGATGGCCTTCCCACTTTACATACTCTTTTCTAAATCTGTTAAAGAAATGATAGTACCTTCAGATTGGAAAACAGCTACAGTCATTCCAGTATTCAAAAAAGGTACAAGAACAGATCCAGGAAATTATAGACCAGTGAGTTTAACATGCATTATGTGCAAAATTTTAGAATCATTTATTAGAAAGGCTATTATTAAACATATGACAGAAAATAAATTATATGCTGAGTGTCAACATGGATTCCGTGCAAAAAGGTCTTGTGTGACTCAACTTTTAGAAGTGATGGAAGACTTCACAAAGGAGATAGATAAAGGAGAGAATATATAGATGTTTTGTATTTAGACTTTAGAAAAGCATTCGATTCAGTACCACATGAAAGACTTTTAAAGAAATTAGAGTCTTATGGAATAATAGGAAATATACTTGGTTGGGTTAGAGACTTTTATCAAAAAGAACTCAGAAGGTAAGGATTGGTAGTTCCTTCTCTCATAGTGCTGATGTTATTAGTGGGATACCACAAGGCAGTATTTTGGGACCAATATTATTTACGGTGTTTATAAATGATCTCCCTGTAGAATTAAAGAGTACATGTATGTAAAGTCTTTGCAGATGACACATAACTGTATAACTCTCCAAAATTGCATAAGGAATTACAAAAGGATATTGAAACATTAGTACAGTGGTCTGATACTTGGAACCTATATTTTAATGCAAAAAAAATGTAAAGTACTTCATATTGGTAAAACAAACCCACAAAAGGAGTATATAATGAAAATTGGGGGCAAGGAAATAAAAGTATCTAAATGTGAAGAAGAGAAAGACCTAGGTGTGACTTTTGACAAAAATTTACTATTTGACAATCATATTGTAAATAGTATTAATAAGGCTAACAGAATGATTGGAATAATAAAAAGAACCTTTACATTTATGGAAAAGGACACTTTTTTGCAATTATATAAGACACTAGTTAGACCTGTTCTTGAATATGGCAACACTGTATGGTATTCAATGCTTAAGAGACAATCAGAAGCTCTAGAACAGGTACAAAGAAGAGCAACCAAGATGATTCATAATATAAAAGATTACTCATATCAGGAAAGATTAAAATTGCAACTTCCAACACTTAAGGCAAGAAGAATAAGAGGAGACTTGATTCAAGCATACAAGATATTTAATGAAATTGATGTTGATAAAGCATGCTTTTTTTGTACTCCACAGAAGAATGTTACAAGGAGCAGTGAAGATAAGATATTTAAACAATACTCTAGAACGAATTTAAGAAAATTTACTTTTACTAATAGAGTAACCAACTTTTGGAATAAGCTAACACTTAACATCAAACGTGCACCTAGTATTAATGTTTTTAAGAACCTCATAGATAAACATGAATTATTAACAAAAATTAGATATGAATTTGATGGATAATAGGTCTGAGCTAGCCTATGACTGGACCAACGGTTACGAAAAAAAAAAAGGATATACATACAGAAGGGGCGTAAAAAGCCTAAATAGGCTAAGTTGTATTTGATACAACGCCCCTGATCCTGATCCTGATCCTGAAATAACGCCTGCTATCCGCACTCAGCGATGCGGTGACGATACCGCTTGTTCACTTTCTAACTGTTCTCCAGCAAACAATACTTTCTTTAAACAAATAATCAGCCATATTGACTGACCTCAGGAGTAAATGAACACCTACCCGACTTGCTAGGTTTTCTTCGCCTCGCCCTCGTGCGATGAACGACCTCAACTTTCAATCAAAGGTTAAAGTTCAACACCTCCCCGCCCCCCCCCCCCCCCCCCCCCCCCCCCCCCCCCGATTGTCCATCCCATTGAGCTGCCTATTCGCACGATCAGTGCTACGATCACATCGAGCGTTTATGCGCACAGGCTGCCTCGTCTTGACTTGTTTGGAGGCTGCTCGCGCAGTTTAAATCGGTTGAGAAGCCCTGCTACTTCTCTTGGGCTGCCTCGCGCAATCTTAATCGGTTTATCCTACAATTATAGGCTTGTTTACGTTGTGTATGAAATATAAGTGCATTCGAAAATAACCCAACATATCATGAGTTATCGAACTTGTCGTTGCTCACGCCCCTACTCTCTTCTTTTCTTCTTCTTCCTAAAATACTGGTTCACTCAAAAACGAGTAGGTCACCAGCGCGCATGTTAAAAAGTAAAATAAAATAACATAAAATAGTGCGACTCAGACTGTTGGCCCTGGAGCAAATTTGGCAACAAGGGGTCGCACTCGATATTCAAGAAGTTAAAAGCAATGGCCAAATTCAGGCCCAGGTAACAGTAAAATATTTGCGGAAGTAAAAATAGAAAATCGTCAATATGCAGATCTCAAAACTGTCGTATCAATTTGTTTTTTTTAAATGAGATTGCATTTGTGGCAATCTTGATGGCACCCGGCAGTGAGTTCCACAGCCGTACAGAACTGGGATAAAAAGAATGTAAGTGGCTGTCAATATTTGATGCAGGTAGGCCTATGGTATAACATTGACCGCCACTCCTGGTGCTACTTTTATTCAATACTAGTTGTTCCATTGGAATATCAATTACTTTAGCTCTGCCTTTGAAGAAGATGTTAAGTTTGATAAAAGCTCTTCTCTCTCTAAGGGTTTCCATTCTAATTTCCTCATGTTCTTTCTCTGATGTGGTTCCCTGTTACGAACCGTGCTGCTCTCTTCTGAATCTTTTCGAGGTTATCAATGTCCTTTAGATGGCAAGGATCCCAAACTGAGCAACCATATTCCAGTACTGGTCTAACCAGTGTTTTGTAGCAGTCGTCTTTAACCTTTTGGGGGCAGTCATTGATATTCCTGTATAAGAAAGCTAAGATGTTATTTGCTTTCTTACATACTAAATTGTAATGTTCTTTCCATTTGAGACGACTATCTATAATCACGCCTAAATATTTTGCAGCATTAGTTTCTTTAAGAATAGTATTATGGATAGAATAATCTGATCTAATTGGTGAGCGTTTGTTACATATACGCAACACTTGGCACTTTTG
>CM031607.1:38867372-38874872 GCA_018398815.1 Conus ventricosus | reverse complement strand
GCACACACACACACACACACACACACCACACACACACTTTTACTCATCTATTCCTGCATTTGCGTGCACGCCGCCATTTGCATATACGTACTCTTACACACGCACTCGCACTCACACACACACACACACACACACACACACGCGCGCGCGCGCGCGCAGACACGCGCGCTCGCGCGTGCGTGCACACACACACACACACACACACACACACACGCGCGCACGCACGCACGCACACGCATGCACGCACACACATTCGTACGCAGGCGCATACTCGAGCACACACACATACTTACTAACACGCACGTACATTACCACACCTACGACTACAAATATTCCCTGGTGCAAGGTGTATGGCACTGAATCTGTTGGTCAGCAATAGATGGTATACAGCACTGTCCCTTGGTAATATCGTCACACTATAAAATGCATCAATTTCATGAATTATGTGTATACCCTATGTGTAGGCTGTTTTTACTGTAAACATGAGTTATGATAATATTTGCCTGTGTGCACCGCTAAACTTCCGCTTGACTGGCAGGGTGTACTGAATGAGAGAGAAAGAGAAAGACAGGGGGTGGGGGGTGGGGGGGGGGGGGGGGGGGGGGGGGGAAACGATCCTCATCGATTTGTTCATGTATGCACACCGTTCCATCACCATCCTTTCTTCCTCCTCCCTCTGTTCTCCTTTCCCTTCCCCTACCTGCTCCCCACCCCCGCTGCCACCCCCACCTCCTCTCTCTCTCTCTCTCTCTCACGTGCGCACGTGTAACATACTCACACTTGCGTGTACACTGGCACACGCGTGAGCGTGCCCCGCCCCCCCCCCCCCCCCCCCCCCACACACACACACGGCCCCTTCCCGCCCCCTCCCCCCACCCCACATACACACACGCACATATTTATACACGCGCGCCTACTGTGCAAAATGGATGGTGCAGTCTCAATTATGTCCATTCATCGTCAAGGCGTAAATAATGAACAAACAAACAAACAAACAAAAAAACGGGATATTTTCCATTATCAAAAATTATTCCACTTATTTACTTCAAGGCACGCACTTTATATAGAAAATAGAATCTGAATAGGGTCATCTTGGATAAGTTTTTTTTAACCATGCCTCTTATGCAAGAGGGGTATCAATACTTTTTACTGACAACTTTGGGGGGGGGGGGGGGGGGGGGGAATTACAAGGACGATGGTGCGAATGGTCTTGTGGTATTGACGTATATTGTACAAAATTATTTTCTATTCGTAACGGGGCATGGACCAAAGAGGTGTGACCCAGAATTCTATCATACTTTAAGTGAACAAAATAAAAATTCCGAAGAAAGTCATGAAATCATATAGATCTAATGTGGAGACCGATTATCGGATCCAGCGAGAGACTACTTGAATTATTTTAACATGTTAACAATTCCAAAGCAAGGGAAATAATAGGTAACGTGGTGAACGATCTAGAATTAAATCATTTTATGGAGGGAATTAAAGCTGTACCGTCGTTGACATTCCTGTAGAAAAAAAAAAATCCTCGCCACCAAGCTTGACATTTGGCATGTATGAAAACTGTCTTTGTGGAATGATTAGCAGCCCATCAGCAGAAACATAAATACCTGTCATTATACAGACTTATAGCTTTCTTCGAAAATTTGGCATCATTGATAATCAAATATGTACAAAAGCATTCACGTCTGAAAACAGGCAATGATGAATCCAAATTGATGTCACGATACGTGTCATAGTCTGGAATCTTCATGCTGAAGTCTGGCTCCATAGCAGTGGCGTATCCAAAATCGCATTGCGTTCATACGCTTCCAACCTGGAAAAACACAAACAAAAATACATTTTTTTCATTGCTACAGCCGAGATGGTCACCACAGCCTTTTCAGATCTATTAAAACAAAGGGGAAAACACCATTTCTAAAGAAGGACACAAATAAAAAGGCAACATGTATATTTTGAAATCCTTCGTTTTCACTGACGTCACTAAATAGAACACAAATACCCACAATACTTAGCGCGATCGACTTGTCCGCCATTTTGCTTCCCTAGCTTATGAAACTCTCTCATTTTGACCTGGCATATAGTATATAAATGTGAACATTTTACATGAATGTTTGTAACATGTATGCAGTTCATGCATAATATTTTTGCATGTATATCTATAGATATTCTTATCTGTGCATACAATTTTCATTTTCATGGGTGAAATTGTTCAGACACACGAATAGATAAATGAGGATTTTCATTATCTTTCAATGCATATAATGTAAATTGAAACTTTTTTACAATGCATATGCATGTCGATACCTGACTGGTGCAATGCATTTATTTTATTCCCTCCAGTATTTTCTCAACTTTTGTACATACTAACTGCATTTTCCAACCATTTTTGAAAACTAAACATAAAAAATACATTTGTACCTTTGTACTGTGTGTGTATATATTGCTAAATGATGAAGAAGAGCAAGGTTACATTTTTGAGTACATTAAAATACATAAGATGAACATATTTTGCATACCTGATAAAGCAACTTAATATAGCTACATGTAGTGTTTTTGGTTTTAGAATAGTACTGGTGTATTTTCAACCATTTATTATTAGAATGTCAATGTATATATAAGACTCAAACAAGTAAAACGCGGTAACGCCGTTGTACCAAGCAAATTTTCGGTTTATTACAAACTTCTTCAGGCTAAAAGATTGGCCAACTGAACACGCACACACACACAGACATCCAAGTCCCTGTCACATAAAACAGAAGCTGAATTCAGTTCAAAAAGAATTAAAATCACTTGCACGAACATATCGTTTGAGAGGCAGTGGAAAACATGTCGGTGTGCTCACACACACACGCACACACACACTCACACTCACACTCACACACACACACACACACACTACCCCCCCCCCCCCCAACACACTCACACACACTAACTCACACACACACACACACACACACACACACACACACACACACACGCACGCACGCACGCACGCACACACACACACACACTGCATCAACCCTGGCGACTTTTCCCATATACCCAGCATCAAACACATTCATTGCCACACACACACACACACACACACACATGCACACACACATACCGCACATATACACTGCATCAACCTTGGAGATCTTTCACACATACCCAACATCAAACACATTCATCGCCACACACGCGCGCGCACACACACACACACACACCACACACACACACACACACACACACACACACACACACACACTCGCACAGACATGTATGCGCTTAAGCGCATCCAGATAAGCACACTCATATACATATGTAAGCATAGTTCGCATGGGGGTGAAAGAGAGAGAGAGAGAGAAAGGGAGAGAGAGAAAGAGAGAGAAAGTGGGTGAGATAGAAAGAGAGATGGAGAGAGAGAGTAGTGGAGAAGAGAGAGACAGTGAGAAAGAAAGGGAGAGAGGGAGCAAGAGGGAAGGAGAGAGAGAGAAAGGGAGGAGAGAGAAAATGGGTTGTGGGAACGGGGTATGGGATGGAGGAATGAAGGAAGGTACTAGGGGACAGGAATAGTTGGACGGGTGGCTGAGAGGGAAGGGGAAAGGGGGCAGTGGGAGGAAAGGTGGTGGTGGAGGGGGTACGAGAGAGAGAGAGAGAGAAAGCAAAGAGAGGAACAAAGGGGTGCACCGAGGAAGTTAAAATGATGAGAAGTATACTTAATGAAGGGGGGGGGGGGGGGAGGGAAAAGAAACAGGGGGTGAGGGCAAGAAGTCTATTTGAGGGGGAAAACACCACAGATAGGCATCCTACTTAGGGAAACAAAATGGCCGCCGGCGTGGTGCACAGCAATCTATGACGTCACGTGAAAAAAAAGGATTAATGTCCATGGTCTACCATGTTAGTAAAACTATGAATATTCTTTATTCCTTAAGGAAGAAAAATCAAGATTCTGGTATTTGAAAGTTCAGCTCTCCTGTTGACTTCATAACTGAAACACATAACAGCCACATGAGCACTAAAGTACTAAATACTGACATAATGTATCTAGAAAAATCATCATTACATGCTTGGCAGATTTAAAAAAAAAGTATTGATATGTAGACTAGTGGTCAATATAAATTGTGACCAAAGACAAAAGAGGCAAAAGATTTTCTGTTGAAAGAAACAGATCTCAGGGTCCCCGGAACAAATGCATGAAATAACAGTACAGACTATATCATGTGTGTGGGTGAGAGTGCATGAGAGAGAGAGAGAGTGTGTGTGTGTTTGTAACAGGCAGAAAAAAACATAATTAAAACAAAAATCAAATCCTATTTTCAGTCTGATGGTGTCATTCAACACCTTTGTCATTGTGTGCCTTTTGACAAAAAGTCTTCGGGATCACAAATGAGAAAGCTGCTTTGTAAAAGTGGTTACATCACACCCATACTTAAATACCTCCCAAGGTCGTGTAACCAAGACTAGAACGTGTGTGTGTGTGTGTGTGTGTGGTGTGTGTGACACTATACAAATCAAATAAAATGTGTGTTGACCTGGCTCAAGATCAGTAGGTCAACGTGGAGTTTATTATCGAGCCACAAACTACTTCTGATGCTCAGGCACTGACCGGTCATGCTTCAGCTTAGCATGCTGTATCGCTCGCGTTCATTCTCTTACCTTTCGACAAGATCAGCTTTCCTCCCATCCATCTTTGCTCCTCGTTTTCTGCATTCTTCGCGTTGTTCAACGAGTCTCATATATATCTCCGAACGAAGTCATGTTGAAAAACAATAGTGTTGAAATGCGACTTCCAAGTGATTCGCTTCGCCTTTCCCGTACCGGCTTAAAACTGGCTGCGCAGTGACAAAGAAGCAATGACGTCTTTCGTTTATCAGTTTCTCTTTACAGAAATGAAAAAAAAACGTCACACACAAAAGATCTGTGCTGAAAATGTTTTCAAAGGCCGACACGATCCTGTGCTTGTCCTCAGTTTGTTTACCTTCGACACTGGCAGCCATACACCGTAAAAAGCCAGCGCCACCTAGCGGTGAAGGAACGATAATTTTCAGCTAAGTTTCTCAATTCAGATTGAGTACTTTCTTTTGCTGAAGATGAAGACAATGAATGTGAGTGTAGGACTGATCATTACATGATTCTTATAAGTTTATGGTTTAGAAAACGAATCGAGAGTAATACTTTTTGGGAATTTGATTCGTCATTTTTACAGGACAAGATCTGTCTAAATGAAATTAACAAAGAAATTGACCATGTTAAACAAGATTATGCAGTAAGCCCCAAAGCAAGAGAGCAAAATTTTAAAAAAAATCATATAACCAAGTAAGAATAAACAATTACTGATGGTTAATTTCTTTTCTTTCTTTTTTCAGCTGATTAAAACTAGATACAAAATATTTTCTGTGCAACCATGAAAAAGAAGAAAACGAACAAAGAAGACAAGCACAACAACTTGAAAGAAAACAAATAAAAACTGAAGAAGAAGTCAACATTATAGAGTGCAGCAAGGTAGAACCGAAAGAACAGAGGGGTACTTGTAAGTTTGATTGCTGAAGAAGAAAAAGGTGACAAACTACTTTTGTAATCTGGAACATAATGTCTTAAGTAAAAGTATATCCAGATTAATTTATAATCACGGTAGGCCTAATGTTCCAAAGATCAAACAGAGATTCTGAACTAAGTCTAAACTTGCATAGAAAATCTTAGGCTGACGACTGTGATCTAGATAGATCCTGATGAAGCAAATAATCTAGACGATGAAATCACTCTGGAAGAGACTTTTTACAGCATGAATGAACAACGCCATATATATATATATATATATATATATATATATATATATATATATATATATATATATATATATATATATATGTCGTGTGTGTGTGTGTGTGTGTGTGTGAAAAATCCCGTCCCCGATGGTTTGACAGCAGAATTTTCCAAGTGCTTCTGGACCAGAATAGATATATATATCTTTTTGTTTGTTTGTTTGTTTTTTGGCCAGCGCTTAAATGTTGGATTTTAAAGAGAGGAGCTTTTCCAGCGTTAAAAACAAAACAAAACAAAACAAAAGTAGGGAATGATTGTATGCGTACCAAAAGGAGATGAAACAAGAGATCTTATAAAGAACTAGAGACCTATCTTGTTGTTAAACGTATATATGAAATACGATTATTGTGTATAGAAAACCGTTTTGAAAAATGTATTGTCTAGTCTCATTAATGAGAATCAAAACGTTTTTTTATATGGAACAGATGTATAGGGGATAATATGAGACTCACATATGACAAAACTGCACACATAGAACACAACTCACCAGGGCTGCATATTTAGAAGAACACAACTCACTAGGGCTTTTTATTAAACACTGACTTCAAGAAAGCATTCGATTCAGTTAGCTGGGGTTTTATGTTTAAAGTTTTGAAAACATTTGGTTTTCAAAAAGTCGTCAGCATATGGACAGAAACCTTTTACGAGAAAATTAAATCTTGTGTACTTGTTAATGGCCAAGTTTCCTGCAGAGGATGCAGACAGGGTGACCCACTCTCTCCATATCTATTTATCTTGTGTGCTGAAATTCAGGCAATGTAGACATACGTGGATTAATTATCAATACGGTTGAACGTATAAAGTTTCCCAATATGTACGCAGATGATTTAGAATTTCTTTTAGCAGGCGACAAAACATCATGTGAGATATGTATAACCGTACTAGAGACGTTAGATTATACCTCAGATTTGCATGTAAATTCCCGCAAAACAAGTACAGTATGGCTGGGGAGCTGTAAAAACTCCGCTGTTCGTTATATGGATCACTTAGGCATAAAACAGAACCCACAAAGGGTCAAAGTACTTGGAATTTGGTTTACCAATGAATCACAATTTTATGCAGATATTCAATTTTCAGAAGCATTACCAGACATCAAACATTTATTCAAGGTTGAAGAGAACGTATAAATGCCAATCCTGACTCACTTGCTCAACCACCGTGTTTTTGGGCGAAAGTGGCCTTAAAGCCGCCTTTTCCTGTGGCGGAAGAGAGAGAGAGAATCACCGGCAGACAGACAGAGAAGAGAGAGACAGAGAGAGAGACAGACAGACAGACAGAGAGGCGGGCAGACACACACACACACGCACACACATACACACACACACACGCGCGCGCGCACATCCCCATATACACACACACGCACACACACACACGCACACCCATACACACACACACACGCACGCACACACACATACACAGTAGTGTCTGCGTTGGCCAAAAAATCAATACTGCTGAACCCCTCTTTCTTCCCTCCTTTTCACCCCCCTTCCTCACGCCGGTTACAATGTATTGCATCATGCAGCGAGACGGCGCGCCAAAAAATCAATACTGCTGAACCCCTCTTCTTCCCTCCTTTTCACCCCTTCCTCACGCGGTTACAATGTATTGCATCATGCCGCAGACGGCGCTGTCACAGTGGGCCAATCATCGAGGGCGCAGTGCTTACGGGCGCTCACATGACAGTTTCTAACA
>CM031607.1:38853255-38866372 GCA_018398815.1 Conus ventricosus | reverse complement strand
GCTTGCAGTTCAGACCAAATATAACTCTGAAGGTGTAATAAAAAGGAAATCTGTACACTGACCTCACCAAAGATCATGTGAATTTAAATGATCAGCATAACGACACACCCACACCCAGTTGGAATCGCAAAACACGAGCAAAGTTTAACTTGTTCTGATAAAACTGCATCGGATGACTAAACCACCTTTCTGGATGTGCTCGTTTTCATCAATAGGGGGGTTAAGTATTTGGCTAAGGATACCACCTTTTAAGAAAAGCGACGTCTGGGGTCACCGCAAATGTCGAGTGTCAGTTTGCTATTATTTATTTAAGATTTGTCGTGCGGCCAACAGAATATTTTGCGCTAGTATATTTGAAGTGCACGCATTTTTAATTTGTTTTAAAAATGTTTGTAACAATAACAACTCAAAACAGCCCTATTTCGTTTTTAGAACTGCTATTGATAACAATTGCGGGGGGGCCAAAACGGTCGCGCGCCATGAAATATTAACAAAGATCGAAGGGTTAATATAAGCGAAACCAAGGGGAATAATAAGATTAAAAATAGGGGGCGGGGGGGGGGGCTCATAGCTAACCAGTTAACAATACCTGATGGTTATTACGGTTTTGCTCACTAAAAAAGCAATGATAAATTCGGCATAGCTCTCAACATAACAATGCAAATCTAAAAACAATATTAAACATTCGAACCGAAAATGCAGATTACTAATTTGAAAAGACTAGCTAAACTGTAGGCTTTAAAGTTGACACTGACGATCACAAAAGATTTGTTGTTGCGCCAAACAAAACACTTTTAAGGGGAAAATCCCTCGATCTGCATTACATTCTTTCTTTATGTTTCATTGGAAGAGCTAGCACTGTGAATACCTTGATATGATGGAAGGCCCTCAATGTTTAAGAGCTTTACCGCGGGGAACGCTGCATATTGCGATTATGAAATTATACAAATCCCTAATTTTAAGTTTAAAAAGATAGTTTGTGGGAGGGTTGGATCATTAATAAAAAGATTGCAGACAAAGCAGGGAAAGTTGTGAAATGCTAAATAACCTACACCATTGTTGTGGAAATAAAATAATAAACGTACTAAAAATGTCGCGGGGGCCAGAAGAATCCAGGAGTTACATAAGCGCCTTGAGGTGTATAACTTTAGAATTAAAAGAACCTTTGCAGATGTTTGCGGACTTTGAACAGAACGGGGAGATAGGCGCTTTGTATGGTTAGAGTACACTAAAGATGTGATTTATAACCGCCAAGAGGTTGAGACAACACAAATTTTCCTAAACTAGAACAACTGCGGGCATATCTAGAGGCAAATATTTTGGCCAGAATGAATATACAATATTCGAAGCCTGACCTCAAATGGCACTAGAACCATATTTAGAATGGGAAATAAAATTTGATTCATAAGCCCATTTACATTTTTTTTGTGGCCGTCAAAAAAGTTTCAAACGCATTTAACTCTGGCCCTTTACATGTAAAGTCCTTATGCCCGAAATGACATTACGGAAAGAGATTGAAATAACACCGTATGGGGAAAAAACCAGTACATCCTCCACAGAAGAGAAGCGTTTTAAAAGATGCTTCTACAAAATAACAGTTCATGCCGCAATGAAATTAGGGGACACGTTCACAATAATAGGTGAAATTTCTTCTAAAAGAGATAAGGAGAGGGATGGGGTTTGTGGGCGTTAGTGACGGCCTTTTTAAAGGAATTCTACTTAGCTGGCAAAACTTGACGTTGACAGTCTTAAAGTTTACTGTTGTCAGTCTTCACAATGGTGAGGATTTTAAGGTTCATAACAACAAGCAACCAAATCGAATATAGTCTAAAATAGAAACAATCTTTACAGGCACTGTTATTGATTAATCTATACGCATTTAGCCTCATAGGGTTTTATTATACTGAACAATTTTAAACAGAGGGTATGAAAAAAACAATAACCGGATTAGATTAAGTTTCAGTTTATAAAACTATGGACAGTTAAACTTTATGACAAATAAAAACCCCTCATTAGCTACATTAATTTTTGGTGGGCAGACTGGTTGTTGGGAAAACTATATATTTGTCCTCAACCTTTACAAACAGTTTATCGTTATAATTTTGATTAGATTGTGATTTCTGTCCAACACTTACAAGAACAAAGCATATCATGATAGAAGGTTATATGGACAGATGATGACATATATTTCGTTAGTTCCGCAGCATTAAACTAAGTGAGTGTTTTAGAACAGTTTTATAGACTGTTTGAGGGAACGCAACACTAATTATTATAGATGACTGCACGGCGAATAGAACATAGTTAAAAAGAGAAACACTTTGGTCAAAACTGCTTTCAGCGAAGGAGACATGACTGGAATAAGTGTGGATTTTATGTCAAAATTATAACTTCCGTTTTAAAAGAACTTTAGAGAAAACAGTTAAAGACTGTAGTTTTATTTCACATGAATAGACAGAGACTCATTTGATGAATGTTTGCGTGAGAAAATGATTTATTTGAAAATGATCAGGAAAAACACAGGATTAAACAAAAACTAAAATCTGAAAAGGTTAGTAAATAGTATTAAAAACGATATCCTAACACAGTATGTTGCTTGTAGATAAACGTTATTTTCTTGTTATTGACAGAGAAGTGTGGATGGATTATGCAAGAAACAGTAGAGAACAGGAAAATTGGGGCCCAATCCTAGGGTCGCATCCGCGCCGGAGAACTAGTTGAGGGCGGATTGAGTTAGGATTGGCATTTTCCTGTCTCGTTGAAGGTGTGAGAAGAGAACTAACTCCTTTAGACAGGGTGGCGAATTTTAAATAACTTATCAAAACTCATTCGTCTATACGCTCGCTGAGCCTAGACGGTGACCAGACACTTTATTTCCCAGACTCTGAACTGAAACTATTTGCTTCCGCATTAACTGGACTGCGAAAATTTCACCCACAAATCACAAATGGAAAACTATCACGACAGCAAACTTTGCACTTCATTATAATATTGAAAATATGAGCTAAAAATACGTTCTTCTTTTCTTAAATCAAACAGAGGTATTTATTTTGTATGATTTGTTTTTCTACAAAGTTAGTTGTAAGACTTCTCGTGAACCCCTCGCGCTGTCTGTGTTTTATAATGATCGAATATAGGTGGGGAAAAGGACCATTTTGGGAAAAACGTGGATCAACAAAGCATTACACTGTATTGATGATTTCATGCTTGAAAATAGCCTGCATATTTTTTTTATGAACAATTTAAACAAAAATACGACATTTACGGAAACTGTGTTGCCTTTTGTGGTTAAGAAGCACCGATAACGAAGTTTATACAGAAAACAAAAATCGTTGTTGAGCCTTATTACTCTGTACAAGCTCACGGATAACGTACAGAAGTGTTGTAAATTTGTATTGTAATACATCCACTGCTAACTTCCATGGCATACGCAGCTTCGCCTAACATACGCTCACCTCTCTCTCTCTCTCTCTCTCTCTCTCTCTCTCTGCTCGTCTATCGTTCTGTTATATATTCTTCCCCGTCTTCTTCAGAATTTGATCATGCATTATCATTATGAAAGATGTTTAACTTATTTGTACAGCTCTTTTGCAGCCTTTTCAACTTTAGCCTGTATTATTATGCACATTATCTTGAATATCTTTCTTTAAAGTCTCCGTTGGAATGGAATAAGGAGCATGGCCCCTCTGATGATCAACTTCACTCCCAGATCTGTATTTGACTTCCTGCCCTGCGCATCCCCCCCCCCCATTCCCTCCCCCCCCCCCCCCCTCCCCTTCCACCAGTAAACACAAATCAAAATAACGAGTTTCCATCACATAACGCACATTTACCTATCATTTTCCCAGTCAATGCTTTCATTTTCACTCTTTCACCTTTCATTATTAATGACAACACATTCTTTTTCGAAGAAAATGTCTCGCCGTTCATAGAACATTGCATGCACGCTAAGCTGGTATTCCCCCCCAGTCCCCCCTCCCGTGTCTCTCTCTCTCTCTCTCTCTCCTCTCTCTCTCTCTCTCTCTCTCTCTCTCTCTCTCTCTCACACACACACACACACACACACACACACACCACACACAACACACAGGCCTACACAAACAAACCAACCAACATGCACGCGACCTTGCCGTTTCAACCGCCTCACATCTTTCTGTTCGTACTCACCATTTCCAGTGCCACCTCCATAACAAGCTTAACAGAAGACGTGAACGGGTCTATATTATATAATGTGGCTCAACGACAGGAGGCCTGCCCCAGACCCTGAACGCACATACACTCACACGCGCGCGCGAACGCAATCACCAAAGCCTACCAACCTGACTTGTGTGACTCAACAACAACGCACAGGTAAAATCGACCCTGAGTGTGTTCACGGCTTCGGCTTTGGATGCGCCTGTCACGCGTGTGATTGGTGCTGCTGCGCTGGCACGTGCACTGCTCGCGAGCTTGCGGCTCGAGAGTCCGAGACACACAGGAACAGGCCTAACAGAACAGGTAGAAGCGCGCAAGCAGTACGTACAGATCTTAGAGTCAAGTTTTGGACATGACGATTGGTCGCTTTCATGACCTGAAAACGTGACCGATTCTGGTAGCCCCCCCCCAACCGTGCAGGCTTGATTAGACTGGCTAGCTGGGCTGGCTAGAGAGTAGGGGGGGAACGCTGATTTCTTTTCCACCTGACTACACAGGCTGGTTTTTGGGGGGTATGGCGTGGGCCTGAGAGTGGCTCGAGTGAATTTTTTTTTTTTTTTTTTTTTTTTTTACCGTCGCGGTGAGTAAATGTTTGGTGTGTCAAATTCGTTGTCGGTGGAGTAGATCTTTTCTTTTTCTTTTCTTTGTTTTTTTTTTTTCTCTCTTGTCATTTATTGTTGTGCGTTCATGGATCCTTGTGTTTTTACTTTATATTTTCACTCTCAAGCACAAATGTGTGTGCGAGATACTTGTGTTTGCAATATCTATTTCACGCGCACACACGCACGCACGTACGTACGTACGCATGACAGCACGCGCGCGCGCAATACACACACATATTCTCTCTCACTCACTCACTCACTTACACACACACACACACACACACACATTCTCTCTCTCTCTCTCTCACCTACACACACACACTCTCTCTCTCTCTCTCTCTCTCTCTCTCTCTCTCTCTCTCTCTCTCTCTCTCTCTCTCTCTCTCTACTCGGCTGCATTCATTTGGTTATGGGAAGTTAAGAAATGGGAATTGTTGAGATTCTGTTTTATTTGTTTTTTTCTTTTCTTACATCAAATGTATTTCAAATGAAGCCCTCAAACAGTTCAAAATGCATCTCTCTCTCTCTCTCTCTCTCTCTCTCTCTCTCTCCTCTCTCTCTCTCTCTCTCTCTCTCCATGCGCGCACGTGCGTGCGTGTGTGTGTGCGCGCGCGCGTGTGTGTGTGTGTGTGTGTGTGTGTGTGTGTGTGTGTGTGTGTGTGTGTGTGTGTTGTGTTGTTGTTGTTTGTTGCGTGTGTGCGTGAACAGCTGTTGATAATCAGCGAAAGCAAGGCAAAACGCTTGTTTCTTACACTTCAGTGCCCGAAGAAACTGAAGTTTGAACACAATTATTTCATTGGTCATTGCAGTCCCGGGCGGGGGGGGGGGGGGGGGGGGGGGGGGGGGGGGGGGAGACAAATACTAGGTCACTGCAGTCCTTACGGGAAAAACAAACAAACACCTGAACATATTGTTTTTGTTTGTTTGTTATTGTTTTACCAGGTGTGCGTACAGACTTCATAAACGATTTTTGGTTTCACACTTGGGCAAGGTTAGACAGTTTAATTATGCCACTCGTTTTATTAAGCTTTGGATTCAAAATAAACGTTTTGGGATTAAAAACTAACGAGCTTCAGATGGTTTATTATTCATGATAGTTTGATAATGAAATTATAATCAAATTAAAAGAAATATGAATTCAGGGAGGATACCATGTTTTCTGTCACTTTCAGTTTACGGACCTTTTACTTTTCTTCATTTTCCCCAATAATAGGCCTACTAAGATTAGCAACTCTAGAGGCTTACCGCGAGATTGAGTTTGGATGATGTCCCTTGATCGCATGAGCAATCACAGTTATTAAGCCTAAGATAACAAGGCAGAGCAGAAACAAGCGTGCAATTTCTTCTCACAATGCCCGTTACAAATGCGGATATGCGAAGAACTTTCTTTTTTCCGTTTTCCTACAGACAAAAACAGGCGACATTTTATGTTTACTGACGTGTGTGGCTTGAGTCACTGGTAGATCTAGCGACGTGGAAATCTCGCATGGTATGGGACCTAACCACTCCTCACTGACTTTCTGCGCATGTGACTAAAGGTATTTTTTTTTAAATGTTGGTTGACTTCCACATGTAGGGCCCGACAGGGAGTCATCGCAGATGATTCGTACATGAAGGAAGAGAATCGAAGGCAGCGTGACGTATACGAAGTGCAAAGAGATTCCTGTAGGGTGCTGTGCTCAAGCGAATTTTGTGCGGTTCAAGACTGCAAGGCGCTCCAACAAGATCTCAACTTACTGAATGATTGGGAACAACGATGGGGGATGAATTTCACCCCGAAAAATGTAATGTCCTTACCTGCTCAACATCAAGAAACCCAATCAACTTCAACTACAAACTTAAAGGACATACCCTGGACCATGTCGACAGCTCGAAATACCTTGGCGTCGACATAAGAAGTGACCTCAACTGGAAAGATCACGTTACACGAGTCACTAACAAGGCCAACAGCATGGTAGGCTTCCTGAAAAGAAACCTGAAGATCTCTAACAAAGCCACCAAAATTAATGCTTACCTAACACTGGTACGCCCTCACCTGGAGTATCGCTCAACAGTGTGGAGTCCGTACAAAGCAGGCCAGAAGGAAAAGATCGAAATGGTGCAAAGAAGAGCAGCCCGATATATATGCAACAGATATGACTGGACCAGCAGCGTAACAGCCATGCTGCAAGATCTGGAATGGGAACCCCTTGAAGCACGAAGAAACAGGCAGAGGCTAACCTTTATGTACAAGATCGTCAATGGCGCTGTGGACATACCCCCTGACAAATTCCTCAAGAAAGGATCTGCCAAAACCAGATCAAACCACAACCACAAATTTGCCCATCTGGGCACTTCCTCAGACCCATACAAGTACAGCTTCTTCCCATCAACCATCCCAGCCTGGAACTCCCTGCCTGCAACAGCAGCAGAGGCTCTCTCCTTGGTATCATTCAAGAGGGAGCTGAACAAAATCCCAGCCTAGATCCCTATCCCAACTAGCCGAACAGTAAATGATGGGCAGGGTTGGGTCCAGGTCATGACCTGGGGGTCGCCACGATTACCGGGTAAGCCTCCCAGATACTAATTAGGCTAGTTGAGTCCCTTTCTTTTTTTTTTTTTTTTTTTTTTTTTTTGCCTGCCGCAACACGCTGCCCCGGAGCTGAACTCAGGGGTATGCGGTCGGGGTACTAAGGCGATTTTTACATCTCTCTAGCTATCTTTTCGTTGTCCCTATTAGATCTTTGTTTATTTTATCCTACGCCTCTGTGCACACAGGTCAATAATAGTCAACAATGACGGCTGACCTACAATTTTGAAGATTGAAGTAGTAGGTTAGGCTAGTTCCAAAGTGCGCTCTCACATAAGTAGCGCGAAACACACACACACACACACACACACACACACACAAACAACCCCCCCCTCTACCTCCCGCCCCCCCCCCCCCAAAAAAAAAAAAAAAAAAAGAAAACGAAAAGAAGCGGGATGAACCTGGAGCTGATTTAAAATCTTCTTGTTAAAAAATGAAACTTGCTCCAGATTTATCACTTTTGCGAGTGTCTGCCCGGTTTCATGCGAATTACTACGTTCGATCACACCTCTCACTCGAAAAGTTCGAAGTAATGTGATGGCCGATCAGGGGAATGCGATAGCCGTGCGAACTCGAGCTGTTTGTTGACGTAACTTCCTGCGACCTTAAACTGGGTGTGTGTGTGTGTTGAGGGGTGGGGGGTGAGGGGGTGGGGGGGGGGGGGTGGGAGGTCGCGTGGTGTGTATTCAGAGACCTTGTTTTACAATCACAGACCTCGTGTGCATTTCAGCTGCTAAAAAAACAACAAGATGCAAAGCATATAAACGTACTCCCAGTTTATCCTGAATACGCGTGAGATATTCCATAAAGAGGAAAAACCGTCTTGGACTGGTGTAACCATTAGTAATGACTATCCTGGTAAACATCGGCCATCGTCTGTGACCTATAATGAACATACTTACAAATTTTCAGAAATATCGGCCAAGTACTTTCTGAGATTTTCCATAAAGAAGAAAACCATTATGGGCCGTTAGTAGTGGCTATAACGGTAAACTTAAACATCGGGCATCATTCGTGACCCATAATGAACATACCTACAAATTTTCGGAAAGATCGGCCAGGTGCTTTCTGAGATATTCTATTTAAAAAAAAACGGTTACAGGCCGTTACTAACGGCTATAACGGTAAACTAAAACATCGGGCATTATTCGTGACCCATAATGAACATACCTACAAATTTTCAGCAAGATCGGCCAAGTGCTTTCTGAGATATTCCATAAAGAAGAAAAACCGTTACTGGCCGTTACAGCCGTGATTAACGTCTATAACGGTAAACTAAAATATCAGGCATTATTCATGACCCATGATGAACATGCCTACAAATTTTCAGAAAGATCGGCCAAGTACTTTTTGAGATATTCTATAAAGAAGAAAAACTGTTACAACCATTAATAACAGCTGTAACGGTAAACTAAAACATCCGGCATCATCCGTGACCTATAATGAACATACCTGCTAATTTTCACAAAGATCGGCCAATCACTTTCTGAGATATTCCATAAAGAAGAAAAAAACGTTACAGGCTTTTACAGCCGTTAGTAACGGCTTTAACAGTAAACTAAAACATGGGGCATCATCCTGACCCATAATGAACATACCTACAAATTTTCAGAAAGATCGGCCAAGTACTTTTTGAGATATTCCATAAAGAAGAAAAAACCGTTACAGGCTGTTACAGCCGTTAGTAACGACTATAACAAGGTAAACCAAAACATCGGGCATCATCCGAGACCCATAATGAACATACCTGCTAATTTTCAGAAAGATCAGCCAAGCACTTTCTGAGATATTACATGGAGAAGAAAAAGCGTTACAGGCCGTTAGTAACGGTAAACTAAAACATCGGGCATCATCCTTGACCCATAATGAACATATTTACAAATTTGCAGAAAGATCGGCCAATTACTTTCTGAGATATTCTATAAAGAAGAAAAACCGTTACAGGCCGTTACAACCGTTAGTAACGGATGTAACGGTAAACTAAAACATCACGCATTATTCGTGACCCATAATGAACATACCTACACATTTTCAGAAAGATCGGCCAAGTACTTTTTGAGATATTCTATAAAGAAGAAAAACCTTTACAGGCTGTTACAGCCGTTAGTAACGGCTGTGACGGGGTAAACTAAAACTTCAGGCATCATCCGAGACCCATAGTGAACATACCTGCTTATTTTCACAAAGATCGGCCAAGTACTTTCTCAGATATTCCATGGAGAAGAAAAAGCGTTACATCCGTTAGTAACGGCTGTAACGGTAAACTAAAACATCGGGCATCATCCTTGATCCATAATGAACATACCTACAAATTTTCAGAAAGATCGGCCAGTAGTTTTGTCTGGAGCGAGTGGAACACATTTTTGACCACGGACACACACACAGACACACACACAGACACACACACAGACAGCATTTCTTCGTTCCCATTCTAAAGTACTCCCTGTTCTATAAGAACTGGGAGTACAAAAAAGGCGGGAGAGGGGGGGGGGGGGGGGGGGGGGGGGAAGATTTAACTACTTAAGAAAACATGACTTTCTTTTCAGATGTCCGATTGAGATACTTTTTGCACCATATAATTGCTTTTTTTTTTTCTGATGGCAGCGCGTTTTCTACTCCCAGTTCTTAAAGAACAGGGAGTACTTTAGAATGGGAACAAGAAATGCTGTTTGTGTGTGTCTGTGGTCAAAAATGTGTTCCACTCACTCCAGACAAAACTACTGGGCCGATCTTTCTGAAAATTTGTAGGTATGTTCATTATGGATCAAGGATGATGCCCGATGTTTTAGTTTACCGTTACAAACGGCTGTAACGGCCTGTAACGCTTTTTCTTCTCCATGGAATATCTCGGAAAGTACTTGGCCGATCTTTGTGAAAATCAGCAGGTATATTCATTATGGGTCTCGGATGATGCCCGGTGTTTTAGTTTACCCCGTTATAGTCGTTACTAACGGCTGTAACATCATGTAACGGTTAAAAAAATAGAATATCTCAAAAAGTACTTGGCCGATCTTTCTGAAAATTTGTAGGTATGTTCATTATGGGTCACGAATAATGCGTGATGTTTTAGTTTACCGTTACAGCCGTTACTAACGGCTGTTACGGCCTGTAACGAATTTTCTTCTTTATAAAATATCTCAGAAAGCACTTGGACGATCTTTCTGAAAATTTGTAAATATGTTCATTATGGGTAAAGGATGATGCCCCATGTTTTAGTTTACCGTTACGGCCGTTACTAACGGCCTGTAACGGCTTTTCTTCTCCCTGGAATATCTCAGAAAGTACATGGCTGATCTTTGCGAAAATTAGCAGGTATGTTCATTATGGGTCACGGATGATGCCCGATATTCTAGTTTACCCCGTTTTAGCCGTTACTAACGGCTGTAACAGCCTGTAACGCTTTTCCTTCTTTATAGAATATCTCAAAAAGTACTTGGCCGATCCTTCTGAAAATTTGTAGGTATGTTCATTATGGGTCATGGATGATGCCCCATGTTTTAGTTTACCCCGTTATAGCCGTTACTAACAGCTGTAACAGCCTGTAACTGTTTTTCTTCTTTATAGAATATCTCAAAAAGTACTTGGCCGATCTTTCTGAAAATTTGTAGGTATGTTCATTATGGGTCATGAATAATGCCTGGTGTTTTAGTTTACCGTTATAGCCGTTAGTAAGGGCTGTAACAGCCTGTAACGGTTTTTCTTCTTCATGGAATATCTGAGAAAGCACTTGGCCGATCTTTCTGAAATTTGTAGATATGTTTATTATGGGTCACGAATACTGCCTGATGTTTTAGTTTACCGTTATAGCCGTTAGATACGGCTGTAACGGCCTGTAACAGTTTTTCTTTTTTTAAAATAGAATATCTCAGAAAGCACTTGGCCGATCTTTCTGAAAATTTGTAGGTTTGTTCATTATGGGTTACGGATGATGCACGATGTTTTAGTTTACCGTTACAGCCTTTACTAACGGCTGTAACGGCCTGTAACGGTTTTCTTCTCCATGGAATATCTCAGAAAGTACTTGGCTGATCTTTGTGAAAATTAGCAGGTATGTTCATTATGGGTCATGGATGATGCCCGATGTTTTAGCTTACCCCGTTATAGCCGTTACTAACGGCTGTAACAGTCTGTAACGGTTTTTCTTCTTTATGGAATATTTCAGAAAGCACTTGGCCGATCTTTTTGAAAATTTGTAGCTATGTTCATTATGGGCCACAAATAATGCCCAATGTTTTGGTTTACCATATGTACTGTTACGAACGGCATGTAACGCTTTTTCTTCTTCATAGAATATCTCAGAACGTACTTGGCTGATCTTTGTTAACATTAGCAGGTATGTTTGTCCAGGACGGGGGAAATCGTGATGGTATTGCTTAAGTGCACTAAGTTGATGTATTATTAGTCAGGCTTAACACACCAAGGTTATCTTTGCACTCATACACGCATATGCACACTCATGCGCACACCAAACATTCACCTCTCTCTGGGAATGGGATGTCACGCATTCGTTTCTCTCCTAACACGACTGAGCACAAGAAATACAATTTCTATGCTACTTATAATCAAACATGAAAAAATATCCAATTACACAGATGCAAAAATCAACACATAAAAGATCAATACTTCCTAATCCCGGGTTATAATAAAATGACTTCTTACCTGGCCAGGTTTTCACACACACAACCACGCTTTCACACCACACCACAGTTCTTGAAAAAGTCTCTTCACGTCTTCTTCAGCACTGCTTGATGGTGATGCCCTTGGTTGACTGGCTCCAGGCTTCAGGACTGGGTCTTCGTGGTCATCTCTGGGATCTCGACGTAGAACTCTTCTTCTTCGTCTCTTTCACCCACCTTACCTCTGGGTTCAATGTCAGTTTGTCTGTCTTCACCCACCTCTGGGCTTCAAACTTAGTTTTCTTCTCTTCCAGCTTGTCTTCAACCCTAAGACTTAGCTGTCTCTTCGATCTCCCAGACCACGTTTCTCTCGACCCTTTCTCTGTCCTGCTCACTCCTCTCCAATCTCTCTCTCTCTCGTGGTGTTGTTCTCCTCTCACGTTGTTCTCCCTCAGTTTATATAGGGAGGGAAACAAAGGATTCCCTTTTGGGCCATGCCTTTGTCCACGCTGCTTCTCAAACCCCTAGTTCACAAGTACCCTGAATTCTCTATTCACTACATTCTCCCACACATCATTTACACACACCCCTACCTAATTGATTAGCAAACACACACTTAGCCCCAGATGGACATCGAAAATTCCCGCCGACTTCGGTGGTTACTTAACACAGTAATTATCTTAAGGACGGTTACTACAACCTCCACACGCATTCAGCCAGCCTGACAATAGAACCAACACAGTGACCCACGGCAACACCATCCGAACGAATCCAAGACCCCTGCTCTTCACTGACTGTTTACAAAAGAACCTCAGCTGACCGAGCATTTTGCGCTCACTTGGAGCGCCGAGGTCGTAGTGGTTACATCCCTTCCCCCTTTCGCCACCGGGCAGGTCCGAACTCTCTCCTAGGTGTTGTTTGTCATCTGACCACTTCGGCCTTCTTTCACACTTTTCGGCCGTGTGCGATGGGTAAGGTACCCTGGTTAATTGGTCTATTACCTATTTGTATACTACGTACAACGTCCCTTTTCCTCCAAGCGTCTAATGCCTTTTGTGAGAGGTTTCACGCTCCTTGACAAATTCCCCCACTCGAAGACAATGCCCTGCATTGGCTAAAACTTAACATTCAAGGAGATG
>CM031607.1:38843142-38853155 GCA_018398815.1 Conus ventricosus | reverse complement strand
GTGTGTGTGTGTGTGTGTGTTGTGTGTGTGTGGTGTGTGGACGCATTGTAGTACGTATGTGTATTGCTTGTCAGTTGCATTTTGCTATGCATATGTGTGATAGTGGTGCAAAGTGTTTATGTAGACGTTATGTGTGTTGTAACAGGTAGTTTTTTAAAATTTTTTTTATATTTTTAAAAATTTTTTTGGTAATGCAACTAGAGCAGTCTTCTAGTAAATGTGCTATATCATCAGCATCATCATCGTCATCATCATCATCGTCATCGTCATCGTCATTCATCATTATCATCGTCATCATCCATCTTCTTCCATTTGTAGAGAGTGGCCTTAACAATTAACGTCTCTCTTTCCGCATTTGTCTCTCTCTCTCTCTGTATCTCTGTCTGTCTCTCTCCCTCTCTCTCTCTCTCTCTCTCTCATCTCTCTTCTCTCTCTCTCTCTCTCTCTCTCTCTCTTTCTCCTCTCCTCTCTCTCTCGATCTGTCGATCCATCTATCGATCGATCAATCGATCTATATTTTTCGAAAAATGAAACGCAAAGTTTGCTTTCGTTTGAACATAAACTCATGTTTCAAAAATCATAGAAAAAAAATCTTTGTCTGGCATCAAGGTTTTGATTTTGATCGTATGTTTCGCGTCCAACCGCGTTTCATACTGAGGCGAAGCGAAGACCGTAGTAGACTCAAACTAACTGAAACTATTGCAACGTAAAATCATTGGACACTGCTCCACAAACCATGAAGATTCGCTGGAAGATGCGATTCACTGGAAGATGCAAGACACGTAAATTAGAAACGACAGAGCGTCCTTAGCCTGATGCTTCTGTTTTCATTAGTATATGTCATGAAAAGAAAGACCGTTTTGCTTGTCCCCTAACAAATCCCATATCAGGGGAGCTCACTGGAGGAGTTTGTGCAGGAACAAAAGAGGCTCCGGAACGAGACCAAGGCCCTTCAGGAACAGATCCTGGCGAAATATGCGCTGAAGGAAAAGAAACCCCACCAAGATCGGTGGCTTTGGCTAAAAACTACTACCATGGGAAGGGAAGGACAAAGACGGAATCCCGGAGCACGTGCAACGAGAGCTTACCAGACAGGAAATGGAGGACCTCAGGATGGTCTTCGACATGTTTGACGTCAAAGGAAAGGGTGAGTTTTGAAATGTGTTTGTTTTCAACGAAAATGACATAACAGATAAACTTTATGTGACGTAGAGAGACCGTAAACAGTTAATGGAATGAAAGGATATCTGAAGGAGAAGGGGTGAAAGTTATGGACGTGTTATTAGTTAACTAAAAGAGGTCACCCCATCGTGGAACGATGAAGATCACATCAGTCCAATCTAATGCTCATACCTATTTTTTCTGTGAACATTTGTACGATCGGAATATATGGGCAAGCGTAGAACTTCTTTTCGGGGGAAAAGTGTGTGTTTCGTTTGTCTCTGGTGTGCACGTGCGCTTTGTGACTGGTACTGGGAGTAGCATTAGTTTAGCATTATATCCCCTTGATAGTTTCACGATGGGAACCAGTGTGTACTGTCTTGAATGTGGTTTACTGAGCGTTTTCTTTTTTCTTTAGTTTCTTTTCAGAAGATCAGTAAACAGAAATATGATTACAACTCATTTATTGTGAAACACTTATGTTCTGCCTGTTAAGTTACACAATAAAGGGAAAGAAAGAACAAGTATGCAGAAGAAGTAAAAAATGTTCCTTTTTTACAGTTATAATCCTGGAGTTTGACTGGGATTTGTAGTTTGGTGGTAATGCTCTGCCTGCTTGACATGATTAGGAGTTTTGAAGGTCATGCGAAGCCCTGTTTTACCTGTTGTCATAATTTACGAACGATTTTATCTTTCTATTTCAGTTTCATCTCATCAAATGACGTCAGGCGAGCAGCCAGCATGCTGGGGTTCAAGGCCAAGAAGAAGGTGATCAGTGAGATGATAGGTAAGCAGAAAGAAGTATTCAATGAGATGATAGGTAAGCAGAAAAGAAGTGTTCAGAGAGATGATAGGTAAGCAGAAAGAAGTGTTCAATGAGATGATAGGTAAGCAGAAAGAAGTGATCAGTGAGATGATAGGTAAGCAGAAAGAAGTGTTCAGTGCAACTAGTGAGATGATAGACAGTCAGGAAGAAGTGTTCAGTGAGATTATAGGTAAGCAGAAAGAAGTGTTCAGAGAGATGATAGGTAAGCAGAAAGATGTGTTCAGTGAGATGATAGGTAAGCAGAAAGAAGTGATGAATGAGATGATAGGTAAGCAGAAAGAAGTGATGAATGAGATGATAGGTTAAACAGAAGAAGTGAGAATGAGATGATAGGTAAGCAGAAAGATGTGATCAATGAGATGATAGGTAAGCAGAAAAAAGTGATCAGTGAGATAATAGGTAAGCAGAAAGAAGTGTTCAGAGAGATGATAGGTAAGCAGAAAGATGTGTTCAGTGAGATGATAGGTAAGCAGAAAGAAGTGATGAATGAGATGATAGGTAAGCAGAAAGATGTGATCAATGAGATGTAGGTAAGCAGAAAAAGTGATCAGTAAGATAATAGGTAAGCAGAAAGAAGTGTTCAGTGAGATGATAGGTAAGCAGAAAGAAGTGATCAGTGAGATGATAGGTAAGCAGAAAGAAGTGATGAATGAGATGATAGGTAAGCAGAAAGAAGTGTTCAGTGAGATGATAGGTAAGCAGAAAGAAGTGATCAGTGAGATGATAGGTAAGCAGAAAGAAGTGTTTCAGTGAGATGATAGACAGTCAGGAAGAAGTGTTCAGTGAGATTATAGGTAAGCAGAAAGAAGTGTTCAATGAGATGATAGGTAAGCAGAAAGAAGTGATCAGTGAGATGATAGGCAATCAGAAAGAAGTGTTCAGTGAGATGATAGGTAATCAGAAAGAAGTGTTCAGTGATATGATAGGCAATCAGAAAGAAATGTTCAGTGATATGATAAGTAATCAAAAAGAAGTGTTCAGTGAGATGATAGGCAATCAGACAGAAGTGTTACAGTGAGATGAAGGAATCAGAAAGAAGTGTTCAGTGAGAAGATAGGTAAGCAGAAAGAAGTGTTCAGTGATATGATAGGCAATCAGAAAGAAGTGTTCAATGATATGATAGGTATCAGAAAGAAGTGTTCAGTGATATGATAGGCAATCAGAAGAAGTGTTCAGTGAGATGATAGGCAATCAGAAAGAAGTGTTCAGTGAGATGATAGGCAATCAGAAAGAAGTGTTCAGTGAGATGATAGGCAATCAGAAAGAAGCGTTCAGTGAGATGATAGGCAATCAGAAAAAAGTGTTCAGTGATATGATAGGCAGTGAGGAAAGAGTGTTCAGGGACATATGATAGGCAATCAGAAAGAAGTGTTCAGTGAGATGATAGGCAATCAGAAAGAAGTGTTCAGTGATAGAATAATCAGAAAGAGTGTTCAGTGAGATGATAGGCAATCAAAGAAGTGTTCAGTGAGATGATAGGTAATCAGAAAGAAGTGTTCAGTGATATGATAGTCAGTCAGAAATGAAGTATTCAGGGACATATGATAGGTAATGAGAAAGAAATGTTTTTAGTGATATGTGATAGGTAAGCAGAAGAAACACAGACGACAGAGGTTGTTTGTTTGACAATGTCGGAACCTCACTACATGCATGATGATACTGGTTCCACCCTTTAAATTTTGCCGCGTAGTAGTGCCGGGGGATCATAATATAACAGCAGATATAATCATTTTAGAATGTGTTTGATAGTGCAATAGTGGACACGACTTGGAAAGAGGTGTTTGATAATATGATAGACATGACCAGCAGTTAGAAGAGTCAGTGCTGACTAATATTTTAGTAGACATGACATGGAAGGACCGTTGTATAATGCGATGGTAAGTATGACTGGGAAAGACACGTTGAATATTGTAATAATACACGTGACTGAGAAATTGGTACTGAGAAGAAGATATGTACACGTACAGGAAAATATGTGTCGACTAATGTAATAGCAGACATGGCGGGGAAAGGTGTTGTTGCAGAAGGCAACAGTACACGTGATCATGAAGAAGTGTTGAAAGATCTAATCGTGAACATATCTAGGACAGATGTTTTTAGTTAATTAACAACAGACATGACCAGGTGTTGAGTAATGTAACAGAAGTCATGACCAGGAAAGAACACTCTCGATTAATTTTATAACAGGCATGACCAGGAAAGAAGTGTTGAATTATATAACCGTAGACATATCTGATTTCTGTCCATCGTTGTAGTATCTTTTCATCATCGTTGAGACATTTACCGTTTTTGTCATGGATCGTTGTTATCTTGGCTTGTTTCTTTCCCGTTAGGTCCTTGACAATTTTATAGGCTGCTTTGCTGTTGTTGTTTTTCAAATTTATTATCAATCTCTTGGCATTGGTTGTCAATCCAAGTTTCCATTGCTGCCTTCATCTCAGTTTTAAACCTTCTTGTTAACATCATTGTACTCTCTTTTTCCTTCTGGGTTGTTCTTTTTGTTTTTCAATTCACGACGTTTGTCACAAAGTTCCAGAATTTCGTCGGTGACCCATGGATTCTTCTTGGCCGATGTTTACCAAGCACTTCTGCTGCTGTTTCTGTGACAGCTTTGTTGAAGGAGTCGGTGAAGGATTCTATGTTGATGTCTTCATTTGCCAGGACAAGTAGAGGTGCAAATTTTCCTCCAATATTTGCTTGAAATGCTTCCTTTATGTTAGGGTCTTTAGCTTCTCCAGAGCTTTAGAGCCTTATCATCAATGAAAGCAGGAAAGTCGCCCGGTGTTGACAACAAACCGGCAGAATTGATTAAGGCAGGAGGTGATCCATGGTGGACATGTACTTGCAATATGCAACAGAATCGGGGAAACCGGGGAATGGCCTACTCCCTGGACGCAGTCACTTATCATCACGCTACCAAAGAAAGGCAACCTACAGCAATGCCAAAATTATCGCACGATTAGCCTCATCAGCCACCCAAGCAAAGTTATGCTGAAAGTAATCCTAAATAGCTGAACCCACAAGCAGAAAAGATCATCGCTGAAGAACAGGGGGGGTTCAGGCCAGGACGAAGTACCATAGACAAATATTCAACCTAAAATACTGTGTGAGAAGTACAACCAAAACCAACAACATCTGACCACGTATTTAAGACTTCAAGAAGGGCCTTCGACCAAGTGTGGCATGAAGCATTATGGGCAACAATGAAACTCTCCAACATCAATGCCAACCTCATTGGAACATTTAAGAGCCTCTACAATAAAGCCACCAGCGCCGTTTTTTCCTTCGGTAACAACATAGGCGAGTGGTTCCGAACTAACCGTTGGGTGCGACAGGGCTGTCTACTCTCCCCACACTTTTCAATGTCTTCCTTGAGAGAATTATGACCGATGCGCAGAAGACCAATGAAGGAACTGTAAACCATTGGAGGGAATCATCACCAACCCCGTTTTGCCGACGACATGATGGACTACTGGAAACGAACAAGAGCTAGTGCACCTGATCAACAGACTCAACAACACCTCTGCTGATTATGGCATGGAAATAAGTGCGGAAAAGACAAAGGTCATGACTAACAACCCAATCGGCTTTACCCAAGACATAACCAACAACAGCAAAAAGCTTGAACCAGTCAAACACATTTAAGTACTTGGGGGCAACAATCTCAGATAAGGATCAAGACCTGAAATCATCTCAAGAGTCGCTCAGACCACAGCTACGCTATCTAAGCTAACGCCTCTTTGAGAAATAAAAACATCTCCTCAGCTCAAAGATAGACTGATGCGATCCTTAGTCATGGCGATATTTTTATATGCTTGTGAGTCATGGACGTTGAAATCAGACCTTGAGAAAAAGATCCAAACAATGGAAATGAGGTGCTTCAGACGACTCCTTGGCATCTCATACAGAGATCACATCACAATGTGGAAGTTAAAAAGCGCATCGTGGGAAAGAAATTGGTCCATATGTCGATCTCCTAACCCAGTAAAAAGACGCAAAATGAAATGGTATGGACACACACACGATCAACAGGCCTTGCCAAGACAACATGCAGGGGACAGTACCAGGACAAAGGGGAAGAGGTCGACAAAGGAAAAGATGGAGGATAACATCACGGAATGGACAGGCCTGCGGCTGAGAGACACATTGCGGAGGGCGGAGACAGAGAGGAATGGAGAAGGATGGTTGTCACTGCTTCAGGGGTGCCCCTACGGACCGACGTCTACGGACCAAGTCAAGTCAAGTCAAGACATATCTAGGAAAGATGTTTGTTTTTAGTAATGTAATAGCAGACTTGACCAGGAAAGATGCTTGTATCATATAACAGACATGACCAGGTGTTGAGTATGAGACAGAAGTCACAACCATAAAAGAACGCTTGATTTAAAGTAATGATAGTCATCACTAGGAAAGAAGTGTTGAATTACATAATCGTGGACGTGACTACGACAGAAGAATTGAACAACATGAAAAGATGAGTAGACAAAACAGAACTGTTGATTGATATATGACAGTACACATGCCCAGGAAAGAAGGGTGTGCATGCACGTATTGAAAATGTGCTCAAATGTACGGTGCCAGATTTCTAGTGGAAAGGCTTCTCAACGTAACAAGGCCAGGTTTGCAAGTGATGTTCTCATACGTTAACCGGGCCGGAATAGCTCAGTTGGTAGAGCGCCGGACTCGTGATCCTGGGGTTGCGGGTTCGAATTTCGGTATATGGGGGATTTTTCCCTCGGAGTTAACATTGGTTCTGACTCCATTCCCCATACAGTCCTTCGAATGAGACTATAAACCCGAGGTTCCGTGTGTGAACGCACGCACAACATCTTGCACACACGTCAAATCCCATCACCAACTTTCGGAAGAGAAGGCCAGTTTGGCCGTGGTATGGATGACACGTGACACATATTGCATGCACCTTCCCCGAAGATGGAGTATGGCTGCCTTAATGGCGGGATAGAAAAGGGTCATACACACAAAACTCCACTGCCTGGCTATAAGGGAGTGTCCGCAGGAATATCAGCCTGCGTACGCAGAAAGAAAAGAAAATACGTTAACCTGCTGCGCTATGCGTGGTCAATAAAACTTTTATTTCATTACAGCATCACAAACAACTGTCATAACATTCTTCGACATGTATACAACAAAACCCATGTTGTGCTCTCTTCACCGTGTTGATGTTGACTTCTTTCAGAGGAACTCACTGGCGACCCGAATGGCCGAGTGACCTTTTCACATTTCCTGCAGTTGTCGTCAAAGGTCAAGGTGACGGGGAGGACCATCTGGACGCCATTTTGCAGGTCGTGCTACTTTATTTTTTTTAAACCAATACAGTCGCGCAATGCCTCGTCGACCCTACTCGCCTCTATCCTTTGAACTTCACACGCACGTGCACGTGTATGCATGTGGATCGTGCAAAAGATTACTGCTCAGTCTTTTCACTCCCCCAACACGAATACGCATAGACGCATCAAAAGCCCGCATATTCCAAGTTTATCCATCTTACATTTCTAGGATTGTGGTGGCGTGTGACTTGCCCTTCTTTGCCGCGTGTATCTCCAGTTCTTTCATCATTTACGGTGTTATGTCCTGGTCGTCCCCCACCATCCCACCCGCCCCCTCCCGCAAAGAGAAAAAAACAAAAAGAAGGATTACCAACACGCGCCTGGGGGCACACACACATGCACACACACACACGCGCGCGCGCGCGCGCACACACACATACACACACACACGCGCGCGCGCACACACACATACACACACACACACACACACACACACACACACACACACACACACACATTCGCGTGCACGCGCACCCATATATATACACATGCACACATTATGTGCACGCTCGCAATTACTTCCGTACACATTCACCCCTTTTTTGTGTCTAATATCACGAATAGTGGACAGACGTTAAATGATGGACACACACACTCGCGCGCGCGCGCACACACACAACACACACACACACACACACACCATACAAGAATGTTCAGTGAGTCAGTGAGAATCATCGACCCAGGCATTATTCTTATCCATTTGTCATAGTTGCCTTAATGACCAAACTGTGTACTCTCTCATTAATTCTCTCAACACCTGCTTGCCCGGGGCAATGCTCGTGTAGCTGTGAAATCTGAAAGCGTTTAGTAGAAGGTGAGCCAACGAGTGTTTGTGTATTGGGTGAATTCTCCACAATGGATTATACAGGGAATGAGACGCAAACTATGTACCGGATAAACTCCAGAGCGTTTGTGCTTTGTGTGAACTCCAGTGTTTGTGTAATGCGTGAAATCTACACAATGATGATACAGTGAATGAGACGCAAACTATGTACCGGATAAACTCCAGAGCGTTTTGTGCTTTGTGTGAACTCCAGTGTTTGTGTTAATGCGTGAAATCTACACAATGATTATACAGTGAATGAGACGCAAACTATGTACCGGATAAACTCCAGAGCGTTTGTGCTTTGTGTGAACTCCAGTTTTTGTGTAATGCGTGAAATCTACACAAAGTTTATACAGTAAATGAGACACAAACTATGTACCGGATAAACTCCAGAGCGTTTGTGCTTTGTGAAACTCCAGTGTTTGTGTAATGGCGTGAAATCTACACAATGATTATAAAAGTGAATGAACGCAAAATAGTACCGGAAAAACCCTCCGGAGCGTTTGTGCTTTGTTTGAACCCAGTGTTTGTGTAATGCTGAAATCTACACAATAAATGATACAGTGAATGAAAACGCAAACTATGTACCGGATAAACTCTAGAGCGTTTGTGCTTTGTGTGAACTCCAGTTTTTTTGTGTAATGCTTTGAAATCTACACAATGTGATACAGTAAATGAGACCCCAAACTATGTACCGGATAAACTCCAGAGCTTTTGGGGCTTTGTGTGAACTCCAGTGTTTGGGGTAATGCGAGAAATCTACACAATGATGATACAGTGAATGAGACCAAACTTGTAACCGGATAAACTCCGAGCGTTTGCGCTTTGTGTGAACTCTTGGTATTCGACAACCCCCCCCCTCCCCTCCCAGTAACTGTAAAAAAATAAACAAGTATGGAAACTCTTGCTCACATTGGTGAAAAAAAAACAACACAAGCCCATAATTCCAAACGAATGCTGTATACGGCAGCGTTAGGCCTAGCAGAAATGACAACACAGAGCACACAGAACGAAGAAGGGAGACAAATGTGTTTGCTCAATTCTCCAGTTGTTGTTGCTGTGTGGATGTGTCAGGTACATGGTATATGGGCAAACTTGGAACATCTTTTTTTTTTCGGGGGGGGGGGGGGGGGGCGTTCTAGTTTGGGCCGTATGCTTCTTGTTTGCATATCTGCTAGGCGACTGGGTGTCGCAGGTACCATTCCCCTTTTGGGGTTTATGGACGTGTATCACTATGGGAGCAAGAGTTACCCTGCTTGCTTATTGTTTGCTGTTCCCTGCCTCATTTGAGGATTTCCGTTCCCCGTAATTGTGTATGCGTGACCCATACAACATTTTGTTGTACCCTGTACTGATTGCGTGTGGGTGTACCCGGTACTGTTTCTGGTGGGTGTACCCTGTACTGTTTTTCGTGTTGGTGTACCCTGTACTGTTTGTGTGTTGGTGTACCCTGTACTGTTTGGTGTTGGTGTACCCTGTACTGGTGTACCCTGTACTGTTTGTGTGTTGGGTGTACCCTGTACTGTTGTGTGCTGGTGGGACCCCGTACTGTTTGGGGTTGGTGGGACCCTGTACCGTTTGTGTGTTGGTGTACCCTGTACTGTTTGTGGTAGGGGTGCCTGTATGTTTGTGTTGGTGTGCCCTGTATGTTTTTTGTGTTTTGGTGTACCCTGTACTGTTTTTGTGTGGTGTACCCTGACGGTTTTGGGGAGGGTGCCCTGACTGTTTGGTGTAGTGTACCCTTTTGTTGTGTGTGGTGTACCCTGTACTGTTTGTGTGTAGGTGTACCCTGTACTGTTTGTGTGTAGGTGTACCCTGTACTGTTGTGGTGGGTGTACCCTGTACTGTTTGT
>CM031607.1:38831242-38838742 GCA_018398815.1 Conus ventricosus | reverse complement strand
ATCAGCTGCTCCCAAGGGATACTGTCTTATAATCAGCGAAAGCCTTTAATAATGTCAGATAAAGATATCTGTCTGCCCAAGAAATGCCGAAGTTTGGTAAAGTAAGCTGGAATAATATTCCCTAAAATCACTTGACCATGTACGTCGCGAAATGAGTTGGCCATATGCTCTAACGTGATCAAAAAAGGGTTCATGTAAGTCGTCGTAGCTAATGGGATCGGATAAATGCAACGCAGAGAGAGAGAGAGAGAGAGAGAGAGAGAGAAGCTGCACAATGTATCGGTCGCCGTTCTTCTCATTTGCACAGCAATGTTCGGGCTTCGAAACAAAATGAGCTGGTTTCATCCGTCGACTCTTTGAAAAGAGGAAGCGAAAAAGAGGAATATTTTGGACCGTGGTCAGGGCAAGGAGAAGGGGGTAGGAGCATCATCATAGTCAGCAGACTGATTCTGGTGATAGTGATGAACTCTCTGTTGGTTCTTATTTCTTGCAGTGCAACGCTTTTTTTTTTCTTTTTTTTTTGACAAGTAACTGTTTCTGCAGCTCAAAGCGCTCCTTTTGACGAATATAATCAAAATTTTCTTTTTTCTGCCATTGCGGCTGTTCTGCGTCAGATTCCGGATAATTTTTTTCTTTTTTTTTTTTTTTTTTAGCCACTAGTTTTGCTATCTGATTCTGCGTGTGTCTATTGTCGTCTCTCTGTTTACCTCGGCGGCTTTTCAGCCGTTGGCTTTACTTTTGATTCCACTTTTGGCCTCTCTGTCTCTGTCTTTATTCCCTTTCTGTGGCACCATCAACGTATTTCAGAATCACAGCGGGATCCTCGAGGCCTAACTGTTTTGCCTGCGTCAGCCATCGATCAAACTTTTCATCTCTGAAATCCAGAATAAAATAATGAGGAGGAACAACAACAACAACAACAACAAAAACAACAAACGCGAAAGGCAACAGCGCAGCAAACAGAAAGGAAATATTTAACACGAATTAGAAATCGTCAAAAATGAAAAACACAGTCCGTTTTATGCGGACACATAGAGTCAATGTTGGTGTCAGTACTTTACTTACTTAGACTTAGATGCTCCCGCGTCTTGCGACGCATGAGGCAGTCAAGGCGCTCCACTGTGCACGGTCCTCGGCCAGTCTGCTGGTGTCACTCCATCCTCTGTCAACGAGTCTGAGGTCTCTCTCCACTGTCTGTCGCCAGCTCATCCTGGGTCGTCCTCTTTTTCTCTGGCATGCTGGGGGTCCATTTAATGGCCTGGTTTGCAGGTCTTGAAGAGGGTAATCTTAAGATTGTCAGTACTACGTAAGCACAACTACCAAAAGAGCTAAATCCCAAAAGCTCTGTGAAGAATGTTTCCCATCCCTCAGAGGGCGTATACATGAATTATTGAGAAGGGGAGGCATTTTTATTTTGACATATAAGAATTGCTAAAAAGCATATCCTTGAATAATAAGAGATAAGATGAAAAAGGTGGGGGTGGGTGAGGAAGCACCATGTCTTGGCTAACAAAAAAAATACAACATTGCTCAGAGGGGATTTGAACCCACGACCTCCCAGCCGGGATTCCGCGACGCTAACCACTTCGCCACAGCGACTGGCAATTTATTTGTTTTATTTGCTTTAAAATGGCGTCTGCGGTAACATCTTGGGGTCTCTTATGCACTGAATGCAGTGATGATGGGTTCATGGTCACTGCTCTCACGTGGTCACCACGTGAATTTCATGCCAAGTACAGGAGACGCTAAAGGTTAAACCGATTGTGCGGAGATTTGAGAGGGAATTCATGACAACGCGTTATACTGGCGTCACGTGCTAAGTAGTGTTAGGATTCATCCAATTTCTCCGCAAAGTATGATGCTTTACTGTCCAGCCGCTTCACCCACAAAGGGCGAATACTTCCCCCCCCCCCCCCCCACTAATATTATTATTTTCACTAATAATCTGCAGATTTTGAATCCATCTGTGTTTGATTCTGTCGGATTTTCTGATTAATAACTGTTACGGATCATAGCATCATTAAACTTTGAAGCTCTTTAAAGTTATAAGGTGTGCTTACTGATGAAGGTACTGACGACCATTTCCCTTCTTTCTGAACGTAACTTGCTGCATCATAACTGGCTTTGCGTGACGTAAGCCTAGAGTGACGTAAGCCTAGAGTGACGTAAGCCTAGAGTTTGTTGCCATGTCAGAGTTGGCCATTTACTCTAATGTACATAAAGAGTCTTTTTTAATAAGAGTCTAATCGTAGGATTGTTTTGCGGTAGATGTTGGCGTGGGAAGTTATGGAGTCTCGTAGATACAGACCTTGGTTTTCCGTAGTCCATGTTTTGCATTTTGGTGAATGTTCTTCTGGCATCATAACTGGAAACAGTGGGAGCAGTAATTAAAATTTGGATTAGTGAGACTACGGGAATGATTAATAAAGACGCAACTGGTATCACGACATTCAAAGTGATATATGTGACACATAGAGCGGACTTGCTGTGGTGTGTCTCTATTTGACACCAGGAGCGCAGACACAATCAGCCGTGTCTCCCTGATGAGTCCGATCCAGCGGACGAAAGGCCCAGGAGCAGGCAATACAAATAGATCTGCCTTCAGAAGGGATCACGATGGTTCCCTCAGGCAGCTAGTGAAGGGTTTTTCATATTTATAATATATTTCCCCCATTTTCTTCATCTTCATTTTTTTTTCTCTAAAAGTTCAAATCTTTGCAAAGTCATTATTATAATGACGGAAGAATTGTTAGCCTGCACTTGTTTTCCCCCACTACTTAATTGTTCAGCATCATATTGTTTGGTCAATCAGTGGGAGATTGCATCTCTTAGGAGATCCAAGTAAAGGTTGTCCTGCACAATTCTTAGCCACTGACATTGCTTGAGTTATAGAACAGCAGAGCTGACCACTCAAACTGTTCCATATCTTTTGTTCTCCCTTGTATCCTTGAATGGATCCTCGGGCATAGGCTCAAAGATTGTCCCCTACATTTTATACTGTTTGTATAATGCTTTTAGTTTTTTAGCAACTTTTTTCCTCTCCACACTTTCCTTTTATTCCATTTACTATCCTTCACTGGCTGCTTTGGGGGTGCTGTTGGATTCTTTTTTGAACCCTTGGTGGTGAGAACACCACAGAATTATGAATTGTGGTGTGTCTCTATTTGACACCAGGAGCGCAGACACAATCAGCCGTGTCTCCTTGATGAGTCCGATCCAGCGGACGAAAGGCCTAGGAGCAGGCAATACAAATAGATCTGCCTTCAGAAGGGATCACGATGGTTCCCTCAGGCAGCTAGAGAAGGGTTTTTAATATTTATAATATAATTCCCCCATTTTCTTCATTTTATTTTTTTTTCTCTAAAAGTTCAAATCTTTGCAAAGTCATTATTATAATGACGAAAGAATTTTTAGCCTGCACTTGTTTTCCCCCACTTCTTAATTGTTCAGCATTATATATGTATATATATATATATATTACACGCACGCACGCACACTTTCTTTCTCTCTCTCTGTCACACACACACACACACACACACACACACACACACACACATATATATATATATAGTCTTTACGGTTAGAAACGCGACACGGCCGCTCCAAAATGTTGCAATATTTGGAAAATCCGACATAGCCTGGCAGGTTATTGTACAAACTGCAAAATGTGTCTGAGTGCAACTAGGCCTTTTCTGTTCTGATCACGAAAAAGCCGGGCAGATCACTTTGTCACGGACGGAGTTATGGCCCTGTCCCCAAGTTGCCGCATTTTCACCTTACTCGGCAAAGTGCCACTGTGTCGTTAACTGAGGTCAGATTCACGTGAAAATTGTGTCCTCGTGAAAAGCAGAGGACACACTACAGGTGAGTAAAATGCAAAGCCACAATGTTTGGTGTCAGTGGGTAAAAAACAACTCGCAAAAAAGGTTACTTTCTCCCTCAATACCACAACACCAAAGGATGCCGCGTATGACGTCACATGAGCGCTGGCGAGCCATCGGCATGTTGGAGGCTGGAAACAGAGTGCAAGACGTCGCTAGGGCGCTAAATGTGCACCGGTCGAACATTTATCGTCTTGCAAATCGCCATCAAGCCACTGGGACTGTTCGTGATGCCCCCAGACCTGGTCGGCCACGCGTCCTCACTGCTCGCAAGGAGCGATATGTGGTGCGTAGTTTCAGGGCAAACCCTTTCCAAAGTGCCTCTTCAGTGGGACGACAGATTCATGGACCCGGCAACAGGGTAATTCGCCCCAGCATCATCCTGCAGCTTCTCAGACGCCACCAGCTGTACTGCCGCCGACCCTACCATGGTCACTATCTGTCGCCACAGCATCGTGCTGCCCGCTTGAATTGGGTTCACAGGCACAGGAACACAAACTGGAGAACTGTCGTGTTCAGCGACGAGGTTCGATTCTGTCTGGATCAGATTGACAGGCGTATTTACGTGTATCGTCCTCGTGGCCAGCGCTTTGCTGGTCAGTACGTGCAGCAGCACAACCTGTGGGGCGGCCAGTCCGTCATGATGTGGGGGGCAATGTGTGGCAACAGACTCATTGGACCAGTGTTCTTCAACCTGCAGCCAGGTCGTGGCGGTGGAGTCACTGCCCTTCGCTACATAGCACAGGTCCTGCGCCCTGTCGTAGTGTCGTAGTGCCCTTGTTTGCAAGACGCCGCCAATATGTTTTCCAGCAAGACAACGCCCCGGCCCACAGAGCACAGGTCACACAAGCCTTCCTTCAGCAGAACAATGTCCAGATGATAGACTGGCCTGCTCTAAGTCCAGACTTGAACCCTATCGAACAGTTGTGGGCCTTCCTGAAACGCCGCATCAACGAGCAGCCCAACCGCCCTCACAATGCTGTGGCTCTGAGACGGGAGATCCAGCGTCAGTGGAACCAAGTTCCTCAGGCCTTTCTTGATCGACTTGTCAACTCCATGCCAAATCGGTGCAATCTCACCGTGATTGCTGGAGGTGGCCACATCCGATATTGGGGCCTTTGCGCGGGTGCCTGGATCCAAGGGCGAAAACTCTTGAAAACTTTACAGTGACAATACGTGCTTAGTTTTATCTGAAAAGATCAAATTTCAATCAATGCTATGCAAAAAACCGCTTTGAAATATGTCTACTGTGAATGAAATGGTATCATATTAAAATTTTCGTTGCAATTTGCCTCTTGATTTTGTCGCGTTTCTAACCGTAAAGATATAGAGAGAGGGAGAGAGAGAGAGACAGGGTGTATGTGCGTGCGTGTGTGTGTGTGTGTGTTCCAACATTCGATTCCCGTATTTATGTGCAGAACTCGGACAAATGTGATTGTCGACTAATATGTGATGATTTAATTTCTACTGTTTAGAAATGGACGTCAGCTTTTAGAAACATGTATGTGTACTTAGTTGTTTGTTTGTTGTTGTTTTTTTGCTGTTGTTGTCATTTTCGACTGTCAATTACTGCTGCTTTACAGCCAGAACAACATTTACATTCACTTTGTATCTTTGTTTAGAATTTTCATAAGAAATACAGTTCACATTCTAAAACGAGAAATGGGCTACACAGTGCACTTCTTATGTTAATATAGCGCCATTAAAAACGCACGGGTCAGAAGAACAAAATAACTCGACAGAGGTAAATCAGTTAGGGGTATGAAAACTTTAATGTTGTGTTTGCGATTACTGAACGCCAAATGTTCAGCACATGTTGTCCATTGCGCACTTCTTTTCTGTTCATGACTTTGTCATTCAACATTAAAGTTTTCATACCCCTAACTGATTTACCTCTGTCGAGTTATTTTGTTCTTCTGACCCGTGCGTTTTTAATGGCGCTAAGTATATATACTTGTCCTAAAATAGCTATCGTCTCAACTGTCTTCTGTCATTGCATAAAACTGGTTCAGCAAGCACCTCGAAAGAATTTTCACACTCTATTTGTAGAAAAAAAAATTACATGCAATAAATAAGCAAAAAGAAGAAAGTATTCCTGTCCTAGTGTATTCGAATTTTGGCTTTTTTTCAGTAAATGCTGAAGTCTGTGTCCGTCATCTTAATACTTTTTTTCTCTCCACACTTTCGTTTTGTATTATTTTCTACCTTTCGCTGGCTGCTTTGGGGGTGTGCTGTTGGATTCTTTTTTGAACATTTGGTGGTGAGAACACCACAGAATTACGGACAATGGTGTGTCTCTATTTGACGCCAAGAGCACAGACACAATCAGCCGTGTCTCCCTGATGAGTCCGATCCAGTGGACGAAAGGCCTAGGAGCAGGCAATACATATAAATTTGCCTTCGAGAGGGATTGTGATGGTTCCCTCATGCAGCTAGTGAAGGGTTTTCATATTTAAAACATACATTTTCCCATTTTCTTCATCTTCAAACTTTTTTTTTTCCAATCTTTGCCAAGTCATTATTATTATGATGGAAGAATGGTTAACCTGCACTTGTTTTCCCCCACTACTTAATTGTTCAGCATCATCTTGATATTTTGACGGTTTTCATGAACCGAATTTTAAGAATTTCGAAGTTCTGTGGTTTTTATTCCACATTTAACAGGTTTGTAGATCGCGCGCGCGCGCGTGTGTGTGTATGTGTGTGTATGTGGCTGCTGCGTGCGTGCGTGTGTGTGTGTGTGTGTGTGCGCGGGCGTGTGTGCTCGTGTGTGCAGGCGCGCGAGCATGTGTATTTTTCACCCGAGAAGGCACAATCGGTATAAATAGTAATAAGTTCATCCATTCACTCACATCGAAATATTTCCCATTCATACATGTATTGCAACAGCGCCACGCTGACATCAGAGGGGATCAGATCTCGACCGGCTGAAGACAGGAAGCGGCGACGAATCACGACCAGTGAGTTCTTGGTGTTGTTGGGCGCGGCTGACACACAAAGCAAGACTGGAGCTAGAAGAACGTCGATGAACCTCGAGGATGTCCTGATTATCACCCGATAATGTACCACAGACACGAACAGCATCCTAACGCTCGCTGCTCTCTACCTGTCAGCCCGAGCCAGTTGCTGCGTTGACTGCGTAATATTCATCGATTCCCTCAGTTGGCTGTTGTTGTTGTGATTCATATATTTTTGTTCTCTCCTCGCTTCTGTTTACGTATTTGTTTGTTTGTTTGTTTGTTTGTTGTTGTTGTTGTTTGATTTGTTTTTAAATTAGTAATACGAAAACGCACACAAATAAAGAACACACATGGACTTAACTAATTCAAACACTATGACCATAGGAAAACGAAATCGCTCAGCCTCCACAATAGACAGTCTCTATGCAGTTCTAGGATGGTAGGTGAAATGCACGTGTCGATACTTGTACGGAGGGGCACCAGGTACATGAATCAAGTATTGAACAAGTTATAAACTAATCCGCAGGGGACTCTGCATTCAGTTTCACATGAGCGTCCGGCTGTACGAAAAGCAATCATTGGTAAACGAACAACAATCGAACAAACAAACAAGGATCAGTTACAAAGTCACGAGAAGATGTGGGGAAGGTGAGAAATAT
>CM031607.1:38818742-38828742 GCA_018398815.1 Conus ventricosus | reverse complement strand
AAAAGACAAACTGGAAGTATGAACGATTAATTCTAATACCAAGATGTGGGATGCATAAACTCCTTTATAAAGATGTTTAAACAAAGACTAATCGACTGCAGGTGGCAGAATTGGAATTATCATAAGAATAACAGCGACAGATTTATAGACTACTGGAAATTCAAGACATCACATGATCTACACCCATACCTACTTTTGGGTTTGGACAGATTTATTTGATATATTCTAACAGGATTTAGATCTGGAATGTCCGATTTATCAGTGCGTAGTTCAAGATATGAAAGGAATGATGAACGTGGAACAAAATCTGTTGTGCAAGTCGGCCACTGATGATGAAATTCACTTTGATTTTTGTAGTCATGCGTCTGATGACGGGTTGATCCATCCAAAATATTATAACAATCCTAGTGATTTCAGATTACTATTACTTAAAGCATCACAAAACGCACGTGTTGTTAGAAATTTTGCTGTATATCTTTACAAAGCCTTTACAAGAAGAGAAATGATTATATCTTGAATTATAAGGTTTACTTGTCACTTGAAGGCAATTTAGTGCATGATATTGTGTACGAACTGATGTAAGGTTGCTCTTTTCGTTTTTCTGTTCATTTCCTCTAAGTTGGAGCAAGAGAGAGAGAGAGAGAGAGAGAGAGAGAGTTACATACAGCTGACAATTACCTGCACGCACTTGGCCCATGTTGTGTAGGGGTGGACAGGAAGGCAGGCAGGAAAGTATACGAGCGACATATCGGGATGTGTATTGAAGGTGTTTGCTCAATGACAGCCTACCTATGCACACCCTGGGGTTACAATCCGTCGCACTTCTCCATGCCGTTGTTGCCATAGTAACTCGACAGGCTGGTATGGGTAGGTAAGATCACCGATTACAGAATCCCGGGCCAGTGAGGGGCGGGGAAGGCTGAGAGAGGTTAAAGGGTGGGGAGTGGGTGGTGTGGTAGGGAATACAAAGAGAGAGAGAGTGGAATGGGACGAGTATTTGGTGGTACGCATTTTGTGCACTGTTTGTTCGCTGGACAGCTACATTTTGGTTGCATTTATTTGTCCTGTGATTTTTTTCTGTCTTTGTAATTCTTTTTTGATATGTATGTTTGGATTATATGTCTGAACCCTGTACCTTCCACCATCTCTCTCTCTCTCTCTCTCTCTCTCTCTCTCTCTCTGAAGGACTGAAATAGTATCCTAAGTTCTTTATCTCAGTATGAAGGACTTAAGTGTTTCCTGATACACCACCACCACCACCCCCTCGCTTATGGAATGATGCATTTGGTAATTTTCATATGTTATCGAGTGCAAAGACTTAACTCTCTCTCTCTCTCTCTGTCTCTCTGAGTGTGTGGACGTTTGTGTAAGTGTGTATGCATTTATTCCCCCCCCCCCCTCACCATGTGTGTGTGTGTGTGTGCGCGCACGCGCGCGTGTGCGTGCGTGCGCGCATGCGCAAGCTATTGGACTGATGAAGTCCATTTTGCAACAGTTCAAAAACCCAGAAACAGGATTTCTTTTTCGTAAACCAACTTTTTCCCGTAAAAGTTATGAAAATTCTCCTAACCACCTTTCCGGCCTAGCGAAATTGTTTTGCTTTTTCTTCGCTTGCTTTTTTGTTTTTTGTTTTTGTTGTTTGTTCATTCTAGACTGAAGGAAAATTCTGTCCAGCTTTTTCTGCCTCTGTCGTGATGTGAACTTGTCAGAGCCCCATTGTCTACGCTGGCCTGATGCATCATTTTGCATGGTAACGAGATCCTGATTGGGATAATTGTGCAAAATGTGTTTGAAATGGAGTGGCATATGGTTGACAGACTCCTTATGACATTATCCTTTTTTTTTTTCTCAGCTTCGAGACGATTTCCTTACGTAAACAACGGAGAAGGGGTTGTCTTGCGCGCAGCGAAAAGGTGATTTTGTAATCACCAGGACCCTCTCTCCTTTCGCAATTTCCCTCGCTCTGTGCTCTGTAGTTAGCGATGTCGGTAGTTTAAGGCCCAGCAATTTTAGTGCGCGAGACTGGAGATAACTTCAGCGCTCAAGTGGAGAGAGAGAGAGAGAGAGAGAGAGAGAGAGAGAGAGAGAGAGAGAGAAGTGTGCTGGGCTTGATGAAATGGTAAAGGAATAAAGAACAGCAGGACTTTGGAGCAAGGAGATCGCTCACTTTGTCGTCTATTGGAGGGTCGCCTCCCCTTCCCCTTCCTTAACGTGTGTGTGTGTGTGTGTGTGTATGTGTGTGTGTGTGTGTGTGTGTGTGTGTGCGCGTGCGTGCGTGCGTGTGTGCGTGCGTGGTTGCGTGCGTGTGTGTGTGTGTGTGTGTGTGTGTGTGTGTGTGTGTGTGTGTGTGTGTCTGTGTGTGTCTGTGTGTTCTCTTTCTCTGTGTGTGTGTGTGTGTGTGTGTGTGTGTGTGTGTGTGTGTGTGTGTGTGTGTGTGTGCGTGCGTGTGTGCGTATGTGTGTGTGTACAAAACTTGGAGTAGGAAGCAACTCCGCTTTGTAGTCGTCTTGTCCTGACCAACCCACCCCTATTTCCCTTTTGCGTCTTCATAAACAACTTGTACTTCCAGACATGGAAATTGTTGACAGTTTGGTTTTCACACCTGCAATAATTTGAAAAATGAATTTTAAAACAAATTCTGGGCTGGTCTTTCAGTTCTGTGGCACGCCTATACATGAAAGTAAACATTTCATAGGTAGATTATTATTTTTTTATGTCACACACACAGAGAGAGAGAGAGAGAGAGAGAGAGAGAGAGAGAGAGAGAGAGACAGACAGACAGACAGACAGACAGACAGACAGACAGACAGACAGACAGAGGGAGAGAGAAATCGTTGTAGAACATTCTAGTTTCATTGAAATAAAGAGTTTAAGTGTGAAAATGATATATATAGGCCTACATTTGGCTGATTCTGTAAATTTCTATCGTCTTAAAATGCATGTGAAAATTCATTAAACCCAGCATAGGAATTGTACGCATAAGCGGTGTGTGTGTGTGTGTGTGTGTGTGTGTGTGTGTGTGTGTCTCGCTTCCCCCCCTCTCTCTCTCTCTCTCTCTCTCTGTGTCTCTCTCTCTGTGCGTGTGCGCGCGCGCGCGCGTGTGTGTGTGTGTATCCAAGCAGAGGTCAATGTGACTTGTGCCTTTTGAAGAAACTGACGGTGCAGAGCAAAGGGATTCTGATTTTGATGTCATACTCATTGAGAAGATACGTTCATGGAAGCTAAGTCGGATGTATCAGTGTTAAATTGGCAAGTAGGAGGTGGAAGAAGCCTCCGGCATTTTCTGCATTATCCTATGCAAGTACAAAAACCTGGGTGACGGATCTTCGAGTCTGACAACAAAAATGCTAAAAATAAAATGTAAATGATTATTTGCACAAATCTTAAATAAATGTTAGCGAACCGCCCAGAGAACGTGGACAAACGAGTTACAGGGAAAACAGTGTTTATGCCCTTTAGATGAAACACATATATGGGAGGTAAACCTAAAAAATGCATACTCATCTTTGTAAGAGCCTGCTTTCAACATTCCATTGCATTTCGGCGTTTAGGTCCATTTCTGGACTCTTTCAATGTGTACAATAGATTCTCTGTGATACAAAAACTTGGATTCATACAACAAATGATACGTGAATATGTATATGTGACCCGTTTTGGAACAGAAATACCGAAAGGTCATTGAAACTGTATTACACACGCGAAATCATTCAGCATAGTATTCTCTATGTGAGGCATTTTCAATTCAGTGGTAACTTTGATATGTTCAACTATGGGGAATCCTCATTTCAAACACAATGGTTGTTTTGTTTTCGGGGGGCGGGGGGGGGGGGGGGGGGGGGGGGTGTGTTGTTGATTTGGTCTTCTTTTGCTCCAGTGCTCATTTTGAAGAGCCTTATAAACACTTTACAGCAGAGTCCATGAAAACCCTGTTCAGAGATGTCCCACCTGACGTGATCTTTGAGTTTCTGAAAGAGATTAACATTTTTCATCTGATTTAAGATTTTACGGAAGAAAGATTTTTAACAAAGTTTCTGGTGCGTTTTTAGACGGTGTACTTTATAGAGATGTGTGAAAGGTTTTTATTTTTCTGAGATTACTTGTGAGTTGATTTTAACGTGGTGACAGCCCTGATGTGGCCCTTTTGCGGTCGGCTGGGCTATAAGCATCATTACTTTACATAACTTGAGCCTTGTTGATCATAGATGGATTCACATCTTACGAATGTTGCATCACAATAGCTAGTTCAAGTTTTCCATTGCATCCTCACCTCAATGATCTAGATATTCTTGTTTGATACATCATTCCGTAGGCTGTAGGGGGGGGGGGGGGGGGGGGGCTAGCAGCTGTCATTCAACACTTTGTCTCAGTCTCGGATATAGTAGCTGTCCCTTGGAAGGTCTGTTTCAAGACCTTCTTTTGTATTACTGACATTGGTCATTGTCGATGAGTTGCTAGTCATTACAACCCAGTTAATGATATCTAGGTATTATGACATGTAAATAGTTATTGAACACTCTACCCCAGTCAGTAATTTCTATATAATATGACTTATAAACAATTATTTAACACTGTAACCCAGTCAAAAATTTCAAGGCAATATGACTTATAAGTAGTTCTTGAACACTGTAATCTCGTCAATAATTTTTAGGTAATTTGACTTATGAATAATTATTGAGCACTGTAACCCAATCAATAATTTCTAGGTAATTTGACTTATGGATCATTATTGAACACTGTAACCCAGTCAGTAATTTCTTCGTAATATGACTTATGAATAGGTATTAAAAATTATAATCCAGTCAATAATTTCTAGGTAATATGACATGACATTTTTATTGAACACAGTCATAAGGCAATAATTTCCAGGTGATATGTCTTATGAATTGTCGTTGAACACTGTAACCAAGACAATAATGTTCATGTAATATGACTTATAAATAGTTATTGAACACTGTAACCCAGTCAATAATTTCTTCGTAATATGACTTATAAGTAGGTATTAAGCATTGTAACCCAGTCAATAATTTCTAGGTAATATAACTTATAACATTTTATTGAACACTGTCATAAGTCAATAATTTCCAGGTGATATGACTTATGAATAGTCGTTGAATACTGTGACCCAGACAATAATTTTCAGGTAATATGACTTACAGATAGTTATTGAACACCGTAACCCAGTGAATAATGTCTAGGTTGTATGACTTATGAATAGCTATTGAACACTGTAATCCAGTCAATTAGTATGACATGAATAGCTATTGAACACTGTAACCCAGTCAATTAGTATGACATGAATAGCTATTGAACACCGTAACCCAGACAATAATTTTCAGGTAATATGACTTACAGATAGTTATTGAACACCGTAACCCAGTGAATAATGTCTAGGTAGTATGACTTATGAATAGCTATTGAACACGGTAACCCAGTCAATAATTTGTAAGTAATGTAACTTTTTTTTATTTTTTTTTTATTGAACACTCTAACCCAGTCACTAATTGCTAGGTAATACGACTTATGAATGGTTATTGAACACTGAAACCAGTCGATAATTTCTAGGTATTATTGCTTTTAGATAGTTATTGAACACTGTAACCCAGTCAATAATTTCTGGATAATTTTGACTTATAGTTATTGAACATTGTAACCCAGTCAATAATAACTAGGTAATTTGACCTACAAATAGTTATTGAACACTGTAACCTAGTCAATAACTTCTAGATAAATATGACTTATAAACAGCTATTGAACACTGTAAACCAGTCAATGATTTCTAGGTAATATGACTTATAAATAGTTATTGAACACTGTAACGCAGTGAACAATTTCTAGGTAAATATAACTGATGAATAGGCAATGAACACTGTAAATCAGTCAATCATGTCTAGGTTATATGACTTATAAATAGTTATTAAACCTTGTAGGCGGCCAATATACTTAAAATATATCTGGGTGTTTCAAGAAATCCTTTCCATATAACATAGGTCATGTAGTAATCACACACTGGCAAAACTAGATAGATACATCATCCGTGAAAAAAAAGTTGATGGATGCCCCAACTCATGGTGAGCATCAACATGTTATGCCAACTATTTTGGAAGTCAGTACAATGTTTGACATTCTAAATTCAAACCCATTCTGTAACTTCAAATTCGTTCTGCAACACTGAAGTACAGATTCTTGTAAACTGGACAGACCTTAAGAATTTCAAACATCTTTCATTTAAACAATAAACAAGTTGGGTATAAATCTTTCATTTAAGCACGCACACCGTAAATGTATAACTGTTACATCACTCAATGCGTGAAACTGTCACCATGTTCCACATAATTATTCTGGTGTTGCTTTTTTTTTTTTAAACAAAAATTCATTGTGTAGGCCATACATAATCTACGAGTCTCCCTTTGGTCTGCTAAACACAGGAAGGAAATTACGCTCATTGGAGTATTACTTGTTATTTTCATAATTCACAGAAATTATCTTGATTTCCTCGTGCTTTCGTACTCGTAGTGATTAGTTGTTCTGGTATTCAGAAGGTATGTCGTTCGATTTTCCCATCTATTATCATTCACTGTGATAGTCTGTGGTTGCTAACTACCTTTCATTCCGTGTCAAACGATCTTGTGTTCTGTATTAAAAAGTATTTCAATTTTTCTTTTCAACTTTGTTTGATTCAGTTGTCCACGTAATTTTTACACAACAGATTCTTCACGGTTGGAAAGCTTTGTCGCCTCCCAAGGGTTAGGACGCCAGTTTAAACACTGGGGCTTACTTTGTGATCGGCTCCTAGGCCTTGTGTCTACGTCCTATGGCGCGAATCTTTTTGCTTGTTCTTTAGATCTTCTGGTCAAAATGTGCAACGCGTCATCCAAAACGTAAAAATCTGAAATGACGTGATTTGGAAACCAATTCTTCCCATTTCCCTCGACGGGGGCACATCAGGACACACTGAGCGCTTTAACTAGCTCAGTATCCGAGTGGCTTGTTCACAAAAGGCAAAACAAAACGAACACGACAGTGCACAGGGGCACGCAGTCAACACGCTGCCGCCAATTTTGTTTTTCAGACACAGAAAAGTGGGGGGTTCTCTATGGAAGATAGAAAGAGAGAAAAAAGAAATGCAGAAGGGGTACAGTTCACGGGTAAACAGAAGAAAAGAACTAAGTCCTCGTTGCCTAAGAAAAACACACTAAGGTGTTTAGAATAAGGCGCCTCTGCACATCTACAGGCGGGATAGGAAAGGGTAGACAACAAAGTAACACACCCAGCCACTGGGCCTAAAAAAGTGTACATGTTACACACACACACACACACACACACACACAGAGGCAATGCTGCTTATAGTCCAGCCGATTGCGAAGGGCTATATTAGGGCTGAGAGAGAAAGAGAGAGAGAGGAGGCCCAATGAGAGAGAAGTGTATAGACCTAAACAAAAAATAGCGCGCGAGAAAGTCGGTGTCTCCAAAATGTCACGAACTGCCTGTCTGCGGATAGGTGTCTGCATGTAAAGATACGGCAGTCTGGTACTACGCAAGGGGAGAAAATCCAAAGAAAATTCTCACCGAGTACCGGGCACCCAACAGACAGCAAGACAACAGACACTGGACAGCACGAATTCCACACATCACGTGAACTAAAAGACTTTTTTCAGTCATACCCTCCAACGGGGGCCAGAATAAATCAGTTGGTAGAGCGCCAGACTTGTGATCCTAGGGTTGCGGGTTCGAATTTCGGTACAAGGGGATTTTTCCCTCGGAGTTAACATTGGTTCTGACTCCATTCCCCATACAGTCCTTCGAATGAGACTATAGACCGATGCTGCGTGTGTGAATGCACGAACAACACCTTGTACACACGTCAAATCCCATCACCAACTTTCGGAAGAGAAGGACAGTTTGGCCGTTGGTATGGATGACACGTTACACATAGCATGCACCGTCCCGAAGATGGAGTATGGCTGCCTTAATGGCGGGATGAAAAAATGGTAGTATGGCTGCCTTAATGGCGGGATGAAAAAATGGTCATACACACAAAACTCCACTGCTATACTATACAGGCAGTGTCCGCAGGAGTATCAGCCTGCGTACGCAGAAAGAAAGAAAGAAAGAATACCTCACAGCAAGCAGGTGAATGTCATGGAAGGGGGTCACCACCCCAGGGACTCAGGAGGCTGAATACCCCGGAGAGACTTATATAGGCTTTAAGTTCCAAGGGGACTACAAACAGAAATGCTTCTAATACCCCGGACAGTGTTATGTAGGTTTTAAGTTCAAAGAAGGTTACAATTGGAAATGCTTCAGAAGAAGCTTTACAAAAAAAACATTGGAAGACCACGTCCAACGCGTAGTGGGACTCTACTGCACTCCTCGAATTAGAATTCTCTTACAATTAAACCACACTACATCAGCCTGAATGGAATTGAAGAACACACACTTTGCGCTAGACATTCAACACCCATTTTGCGCCGAATATTCAACACCTTTTTGTGCCGAATATGAGAAGGCAAGTGATTGTTCTGAGAGAAACCTTCGAAAACGCTTGACAGAACACAAAAGGGAATCATCACCAGTAGGCACCCACCTACACGCTCAGCATATCAGTTCGAATATGACAACATCAGCGTTCTCGACCGTGACAATGGATGGTTTCAGCGTGGGGTGAAGGAGGCTATCCATATTGCTGCCAACAACTCCACACTCAACCGGGACCGGGGCAGACACACCTTGCCATCGGTGTACAACACCCTCATTGTTCAGTCACATGACCAGGGTTCGACCCGTGGTCGTGTGCGCTGAACTCCAGTTCACTCAGTAGCAACACCACCGCTGATGAAGACGGACGGAGGTCTGTCGAAAGCTCCAAGTAAGTGCTTATTTCCCAGCCGAGTGACCTGTCTAAATCCGGTAGTCGTTAAGTGATTGTTCGTTCTTCGTTTTCATTGTTCTAACTTTGTTTGGTTGTGTTTTTTTTCCTGACGAAGACCTAGGAGGTCGAGATACATCGTGTAATCTGTTTGTCTGGTTTGTCCAGCGGAACCAGAAACTTCTCTTTTAAAAATTGGCTTCATTTTCCGCCTTCACTCACCTCGCTTTGAAACTAGAGGCACTAGACGTCGACAGACTACAGGCACTAGAGGCACTAGACGTCGACAGACTACAGGCACTAGAGGCACTAGACGTCGACAGACTACAGGCACTACAGGCACTAGACGTCGACAGACTACAGGCACTAGAGGCACTAGACGTCGACAGACTACAGGCACTAGAGGCACTAGACGTCGACAGACTACAGGCACCAGAGGCACTAGACGTCGACAGACTACAGGCACTAGAGGCACTAGACGTCGACAGACTACAGGCACTACAGGCACTAGACGTCGACAGACTACAGGCACTAGAGGCACTAGACGTCGACAGACTACAGGCACTAGAGGCACTAGACGTCGACAGACTACAGGCACTAGAGGCACTAGACGTCGACAGACTACAGGCACTAGAGGCACTAGACGTCGACAGACTACAGGCACTAGAGGCACTAGACGTCGACAGACTACAGGCACTAGAGGCACTAGACGTCGACAGACTACAGGCACTAGAGGCACTAGACGTCGACTACAATGGCAGGACAAGAGAGGGGGGCTCGACAAGCCTGACAGATGATTGGAGACTGCAGAGGAGTACGGGCACTGGGCCCTGGAGCAGCTCACACACATCTGTGCCAGAGCTGTGTGAGAGTCGCCAGTCGAAATGTGTGTGTCCCAGTGAACCCTTCTTACGGATTGAAAGGTCAAAAGGGGTCATAGCACAAAAAAGGAACCAAGGGGGTGTAAAAGACCGTTGGTACGCTCTCTCTCTCTCTCTCTGTCTCTGTCTCTGTCTCTCTCTCTCTCTCACACACACACACACACACACACACACACACACACACACACACACACACACACACACACAGAGGCAGGCAACCGATGCCTGACAACACTATTTCCCTATAAAAATG
>CM031607.1:38801242-38813742 GCA_018398815.1 Conus ventricosus | reverse complement strand
TTCAAATTACCAACCTGTCTGAGCATTCTTACGTTCCGGGTAACGAATGTGATGTTGTTCCTTCCACGTATATTCTGTGGATTCCATCACTAGCACATTTTTTTGTGTCTGTCCTAGTGAAGGTCGGCATAATGGCGCTGTCACTGATAACCCAGGCTGCGACCAAACCGGCATGATCTCTGTATTTCTATATTCCACGTTATGTACCCTGGGCTAGTCGAACCTAGCGGAGCCCATCCCTCTCTAGGTCGGATTTTCTCGTTGGTTTAACTCCCCATATGCAGCAGGTAGTTCTGTGTAAAATGGCTGCCATTAGCAAAGGAGAAACTTTGTCCATACCTCCAAAGTACTTGTAAAGAACGAGAGAGTGAAAAACAGCCGTCTGAAATCCAGTCTGGACGAACTGAAAGATCCTGGCATTGCTGAAAAATTTTGAGGAAGAAAATTCGCCCCACAACTGCTGCTGGAAGAAGACCTTGAAGTCCCCAAAGCAGTTTCAGCCAAATGATGACTGATCCAGCGTAGAGGTCCCAGGAATATGTCAATGGAAATCTAATGCCATGGTTACAAGCAATGCTCTGGAGATGATTATGTGACACTAGATTAAGCTTGAAACCGCTCCAGAAGATGTAAGGGAAGAAATGAAATGCTAAAAAACAAGAGGAGCAGGAAGAAAATGAAGTAAGCAAAGGAAAGCGGGATTGAACAACATTAATTGTGAGGGTATTGAGAAAAGCCCAGACAGCAGCGTAAGAAAGAAATTAGTTTGTAAAAGAACTGACAAACAAAAGCCGAAAGCAAAGTCAAGTGAGCACCATTCAGTACAAGGACGTCTAGCGTCTCACGACTATAAACAAGAAGATTAGCGAAGATATGTAGCAGGAGAGCTGGATCAAACAACCGTGTGAGAACATAGAGAGAAAAAAACACGCAAGGATAGCACACAGAAGATTCTTACTGGTGTGGAACACTTGACTGAACAAAAGCAAAGTTAGCAACAGTCTGGACAAAGACGGCAACTGTCTAACACAGGCAGGAGATATAATTTTTTAAAAAGGTGGACCGAACACTACTCTGAACTTGACAAGAAAAACAAACAAACAGAGCAAAGGAGATCCAAATGTGCTAACTGCACAGGGTTCATCAAACAATGATAATGTTTGAAATGCTTCGCGAAGAACTTACAGCTGAAATCACCGAAATGTTGAAGGGCTGCAGGCATCGACAACATCCCTAAAGAATTCATGAAACATGGCGGCAGTAACTAATACCGTGACTGTCTTGCACGCTGCAGAATGACCCATGCCATTGGCTATGTCACTAACCGTCATCCGCTCCAAGAACGGAAATCTCCAACATAGCAAGAATAACCACTCCATCAGTTTGATCAACCATGCCAGTAAAGTAATGCTCAAAGTGATGTTGAATACATTACAGCCGCGAGCAGGTACCATTCATGCTCAAGAACTGGCTTGATTCCGAAAAAGCAGAGGTAGCATCGAACAGATCTAGCATCCCCAACACCACAGGACTACGTAGACACCAGGAAGGCGTTCGACAGAGTCTGACAGAAGGCGATATGCGCAACAGTGAGGAAACTTAACACTGGGCAAAAGCTGTTCCATACAATCCAGCAACCGTAATTCAAAGTGGCAAGTGCAGTGCTCTTGCAGAGTGCTACTGGACAGTGTTTCCATACGTCTGTCGGATTCCGCCAGGGTTTCCTCCTGACTCTAACACTTGTCAAGTTTCCTGGAACGCATTATGATTGTCACACCTGGAGGTCATGTCAACACTGTCAACGTCGGAAGAACCATTACAAATTTTCGATTTGCTCCAAAGGCAGTGAACAAGAACTCGTCAAGCTTGTTCAAAGACTGCATGGAGCGTCAGCATGATATGGTAAGCACCGGGAAAACAAAGAGTGATGGCCAGCTACAAAATCACCATCCGTCCTGATATAACTATCCTTGGATAGAAGCTATAAACTGTTCAACGATTCACTTACCTGGGATTCATCGTTTGCAGTGCAGGATCTAAACTAGAAATCCTCCCAATGACAGCAAAGACCAAATCAGCACCGTCCGGACTCACACCTGTATTAAAGGATAATAAGATCTTCATCAAACACGAGATCAGACTCCTGCAAACACCGGTGTATTCTCTTTTCTTGTATACATGCGAGACTCGGGCCATCACAGCAATACGGAAAGAAAATCTGAAGCATGGAAATGAGGTGTTACCGCAAGGCACTCAACATCCGATGAACTGATATACCAAAGAACATGTGCATCAAACTGTACACTGTACTACATGAAGATCTACCCACACGTGTTAAGAAAAAAGAAAACCGCATTGGTATTGCCATGTTTTTTGGATCCAGAGGCTCGATGAAATAATCTCCTAGGGAACCTTTGAAGGAGGGAGATGGGAGGAAAAGACAAGACAAAATGATGGACAGACAACATTGCAGATTGGACAGGAAAGATATTTACAGACCTGAACCTCGGCACGTCACCAACAGAAGTGGAAGTACCGATTAATATTTACCTTATGAGAAGCCTTGATGACTCGACACGGAGTTAAAGGACAAGGAGAAAAAAAAGACAAACAAGTAGGACAATTTCTTGCTCCCTTGATGAAATGAAATACACGCCCAAAACGCCAACGAATGCTGCTTACGCACCAAATCGCCCGGCAGATAATGACAACACAGAGCACAAGAACACACAGGGGAAACATGTCCGTGCTGGTCATGCCTTTCTGTCCAACGGACTGTCCACAGGGGAAAGGGGGAAAAACAACGAGGCGGACCTCCATCTATCTCTGCCCAGGCTGATTAGTACCCACAACGGAAGACCTTTCTGTCTGAGTGCTTATGGGGTGGGAAATGGGGAGGGTAAGGACGGGCCAGGGTTGGGGAATAGAAGGGATGGAGGGGTGGTGGTGGTTGGAATGTTCTGAGCATACTTTGTATTGTAATCAGTGGGGATGTTTGCTTGTTTGTTCTGTGTGCTCTGTGCTGTCGTATCTGCTAGGCGATTCGGCGTCGTATTGAGTTAGGCTATGGGCGTGTATTTCTTTCATCATGAGAGCAAAAGTTCCCTACTTGTTTGTTGTTTACTGTTCCCTGCCTCATTTAAGATTTCCATTTAAAAAAAGGGAAAGATGAAAGAAAGAAAGAAAGAAGAAGAAAAAAAGAAAGAAGAAGAAGAAAAGAAAAAGGGAAGCTGGGGTGCCAAAAACACCTACAAAAACATCACCTGCGAAGTGTTGTGTAAAAACTGGGATTTTTGGCATGGTGAGTGACTCAGCTCGCGAAAACTAATGACATTTTGTGTAGATATTTGTGTACTGTTCTGTTACGATGAAGAGTCAGTCAAACTCCTTTTTTGACACATCACTTGGCGCAGGAAACTGGCTGAGGAGGTGATGAACAGAGCTGGTTCTAATCTCCCGGTGAACCAATCCAAACGGATGAAAAGATCGACTCAGGTAAAAGGTTCAGAATTGTCATTTCCAGCGTATGATTCAGAAACAAATGTTCATACGGTTGTCGCAAAAGGTTCAACACAGAGCTGTGTCCCCAATTCTTCTAGATCGCTCTCTCAAAATCGCATTCTTCAAACCCCCAAAACCCTAACCTTAACCCTAAACCCCCATACCCCAAGTAACCCTAACCCTAAACCCCGATACCCAAGTAACCCTAAACCCTAACCTAAACCCCCATACCCCATGCAACCCTAACCCTAAACCCCACATACCCCATGCAACCCTAACCCTAAACCCCCATACCCCCTGCAACCCTAACCCTAAACCCCCATACCCCATGCAACCCTAACCCTAAAACACCCATACCCCATGCAACCCTAACCCTAAACCCCCATACCCCATGCAACCCAAACCCTAAACCCCCCATACCCCATGCAACCTAACCCTAAAACCCCATACCCCATGCAACCCTAACCCTAAACCCATACCCCATGCAACCCTAACCCTAAACACCCATACCCCATGCAACCCTAACCCTAACCCCATTTCCCCATGCAACCCTAACCCTAAACCCCCATAACCCCATGCAACCCTAACCCTAAACACCCATACCCATGCAACCCTAACCCTAAACACCCATTTCCCCATGCAACCCTAACCCTAAACACCATACCCCATGCAACCCTAACCCTAAACACCATACCCCATGCAACCCTAACCCTAAACCCCCATACCCATGCAACCCTAACCCTAAAGCCCCATACCCCATGCAACCCTAACCTAAAATCCCCATGCAACCCTAACCCAAAACCCCCATTCCCCATGCAACCCTAACCCTAAACCTTCATCCCATGCAACCCTAACCCTAAACCCCCATACCCCATGCAAACCTTAACCCTAAACCCCCATACCCCATGCAACCTAACCCTAAACCCCCATACCCCATGCAACCTAACCCTAAACACCCATACCCCATGCAACCCTAACCCTAAAACCCCCATACCCATGTAACCCTAACCCTAAACACCCATACCCCATGCAACCCTTACCCTAAACACCCATACCCCATGCAACCTAACCCTAAACCCCCATACCCCATGCAACCCTAGCCCTAAACCCCCATACCCATGCAACCCTAACCCTAAAACCCCCATGCAAAACCCCAACCCTAAACCCCCATACCCATGCAACCCTAACCCTAAACCCCCATACCCCATGCAACCCTAACCCTAAACCCCGTACCCATGCAACCCTAACCCTAAACCCCAATACCCCATGCAACCCTAACCTCAAACCCCATAACCCATGCAACCCTAACCCTAAACCCCCCTACCCCATGCAACCCCAACCCTAAACCCCCATAACCCATGCAACCCTAACCTAAACACCCATACCCCATGCAACCCTAACCCTAAACCGCATACCCCATGCAACCCTAACCCTAAACCCCCATACCCCATGCAACCCTAACCCTAAACCCCCATACCCAAAGCAAACCCTAACCCTAAACCCCATACCCCCTGCAACCCTAAACCCCCATACCCCATGCAACCCTAACACTAAACCCCCATACCCCATGCAACCCTAACCCTAAACCCCCATGCAACCCTAACCTAAACACCCATACCCCATGCAACCCTAACCTAAACACCCATACCCCATGCAACCCTAACCCTAAACCCCCCTACCCATGCAACCCTAACCCTAAACCCCCATACCCATGCAACCCTAACCCTGAACCCCCATACCCCCTGCAACCTAACCCTAAACCCCATACCCCATGCAACCCTAACCCTAAACCCAATACCCATGAAACCCTAACCCCAAACCCCATACCCCATGCAACCCTAACCCTAAACCCCCATACCCCATGCAACCCTAACCCTAAAACCCCCATACCGCATGAACCCTAACCCTAAACACCCATACCCCATGCAACCTAACCCTAAACCCCCATACCCCATGCAACCCTAACCCCAAACCCCATACCCATGCAACCCTAACCCTAAACACCATACCCCATGCAACCCTAACCCTAAACCCCCATACCCATGCAACCCTAACCCTAAACCCCCATACCCCATGCAACCCTAACCCTAAACCCCCATACCCCATGCAACCCTAACCCCAAACCCCCATTTCCCCATGCAACCCTAACCCTAAACCCCCATACCCATGCAACCCTAACCCTAAACACCCATACCCCATGCAAACCTAACCCTAAACCCCCATACCCCATGCAACCCTAACCCTAAACACCCATACCCATGCAACCCTAACCCTAAACCCCCATAACCCCATGCAACCCTAACCCTAAACCCCATACCCCATGAACCCTAACCCTAAACCCCTACCCCATGAACCTAACCTAAACACCCATACCCCATGCAACCCTAACCCTAAACCCCCCATACCCCATGCAACCCTAACCCTAAACACCCATACCCCCTGCAACCTAACCTAAACCACCCATACCCATGCAACCCTAACCCTAAACCCCCATACCCCATGCAACCCTAACCTAAACCCCCATACCCCATGCAACCCTAACCCTAAACCCCATACCCCATGCAACCCTAACCCTAAACCCCCATACCCCATGCAACCCTAACCCTAAACACCCATACCCCATGCAACCCTAACCTAAACCCCATACCCATGCAACCTAACCCTAAACACCCATACCCATGCAACCCTAACCTAAACAACCCATACCCATGCAACCCTAACCTAAACCCCCATACCCATGCAACCCTAACCCTAAACCCCATACCCCATGCAACCCTAACCCTAACCCCCATGTACCCCATGCAACCCTAACCCTAAACCCCATACCCATGCAACCCTAACCCTAAACCCCCATACCCCATGCAACCCTAACCCTAAACACCCCATACCCCATGCAACCCTAACCCTAACCCCCATACCCCATGCACCCTAACCCTAAACCCCCATACCCATGCAACCCTAACCCTAAACCCCCTTACCCCAAGTTAGCTGCAAAGTGAGGCGACTGCGGGCGGAAATCTAAACAAATCTTAACAAAACTTAAGTACTGTATCCGCCAAACATGAACAAACGAATACAAGACAAACAAGACTCGTTTCACCTCTTGGTCTTCTTCAGGCAAGATAAACATCACTCCGTGACAACGAAATTCAATGTGACGGGTGATTGCTTGTTCTGCGTTTTCGTTGTCCTGAGTGTTATCTTGCTCGAAGTAGACCTAAGAGGTCGAAACTCGTCATGTCTTTTCTTGTGATTCGTTTGTTCATGTTCGGCGGACACAGTACTTATTTCTTTAAAGACTTCCCCATACCCAGTTACTTATTATTTACAAAACTGAAAATTCGGGAATCACAACACAGCACATCCAATCCCACGTACATCTCGATAGATCCCCATCTCGGTAGATCCCCATCTCGGTAGATCCCCCACTACATGTGGACGAATTTCCGTCTCGATAGACCCCCGTCTCGGTAGATCCCCATCCCGGTAGATCCCCGTCTCGATTGATCCCCCACTTCATGTGGACGAATTTCCGTCTCGATAGATCCCCGTCTCGGCAGATCCCCATCTCGGTAGATCCCCATCTCGATAGATCCCCGTCTCGGTAGATCCAAAAACAGTAACGGGGATCCATCGAGACAGGAATCAATCGAGACGGGGATCAATCGAGATGGGGATCTATCGAGACGGGGATCTATTGAAACGGGGATCCATCGAGACGGGGATCTATCGAGACGGGGATCTATCGAGTGCCCCATGCAACCTAATCAACCCAATCCCACAGCACAGGGTATTCTAGCAAACTAGAGAATCAGGACGCTGTAAAACAAATCAAAATACGTGAAACTTTCTTCTAGGATCGGGGATCATGACGTATTATGGCTGATCAAAATGTCTGGAACATTCAAGGAGCGATGCCTGGAAGCTTTTCGCACTCTCTGTACTATTCTGGGACTCTTTGAAAATTATGTCGTGAATTTCGCACGCGTAATTTGCTAAACTGACGTCTCCTGAAACTAATACAACCAAAGCAAAGCCCAACAAGTAGATCTGACTCACCACGTGATAGGCCTAAGTAGAGTTGACCTAGTCTATTCATATTCGGCTCTTTTACAACAACAACAACAACAAAAATCGTTTCATTCATGCCTTTGTGAAAATGTACCATCATATTGATTGACTGAACATTTTTCAAATGAAAACATTGTGCCGTATTCAGGGGAAACTAGAATGCTCAGATCTTACCCCGACACAAAAGCAGACCCACCGACACTTAAGAAAACGAATAGGCCTAAGGGCATGAGTTATGCGCGTATGAAAATTGCAACCAGTCCAGCAATTTGCTTCTTTTGCACCAGTTTCGTGCACCTGTGGAGGGGAAAAAGTCAAACACGAAACTGGTTTCATAGCTTTCGATTTGTTCTCCGGTTGCACTGGGAACGTGGAAACGCGGGCACATTTTAGCGCCGAAGTTGCCAACAGCACGGTCACTGAACTGCAAATAATGCTGGTTGAGTGACGTAATAGTAACGTTAGTGTTGAAAGTTTGGACATTAAACTTTCTTAATTTCAACAGATTTATCCAACAGCGCTCTAGTCAGCGCTACTACACATTTCCTGCCTACACTAAAGTTTTCTGAAGGAATTAAGTAGCCGTACATTTGCCACTATATTGACGATCTGCTCTGGAAGGAAAAAAAAGAACAGAATAGAAGATTGTGCAAGTTTTAGAATTATTAGCGATTTGTAAAAGCGTCTTCATAAAATGTCCGGGCCGAATCAAATCCGCAGCAATGATTCGTTAATACTGACTCGGTGTAGGAAAACGAAATAACTCGCGTAAATCTTTTCCATGCTCTGAAATATCCGCAGTTGTTGGGCTATCAATCCACTTTGGTTATATTTTCAAAAGAAACTGTGTGAAACAATGGCACTTTGAAGCGCTGACTCGAATCAGTGTAGAGGCGTGGGGTTTAAAAGTGAAACTAAAAATAACAAACATCACACGGGATTCATCAATGTTCAGGAATATTATAAATCTGGTTTGGGGGTAGTAAGACATTATCTTCTTCCAAATTTCTTGTTTTTTTTCCCTTGTCTTCTTTGTCCTCTTTTCTTTCCTGTTTATTTTCACTTCTGGCTTTTTTGTGTGCCTTGCTAATCTTTTTTCTCACATTCTCTTTAACTGTAATTTCTAGAATTTATGCTTCCTTTGATTTGTTTTCCTTGTCTCTCTTTCCCTTCAGTTTAGGTTTTCTTTTGATGTTCTCTGACTTTGAGCTCTTTTCTCACATTGATCCCACTTCAGCAATCAGTTGCGATGGAATCAATCTGTAAGCCTTGTGCAAATATCTCTCAAAAGTTTTGATAATGGCAGTAATGTTTGAAATATTGAGTTTACAAGATATCAGTAGAGAAGTTATTACCACCCAGGTTATAAACGTGAAATATTTGGTATTTTGTTTTGTCAAAGTAAATGTTTACACACACACACACCACACACACACACACACACACACACACACACACACACACACACATGTAACAGGTTATTGCTTAACCAGTGCCAGTCATGGTCGTCAGGTGCCGACTACTCTAGATTCAAAGGAAGGCCTTAAAATCCACTCTCAGAATCAAAGCCTCAAGAAAATGTCTCATGAACTCTTGAAGCCCAACGGCTATGACTGCAGATTGTGAAGGAAAATAGAGGCTGAGCAAATACCAGCTGTACATGATTTTTTTTTTTTTTAATCTTCTGTGCCACCTAAGTGGCAGTGCACCCACGCCGCCCCTTTCAATATCTCGTCCACAGCCACAGCCCTGTCAGTCCCGCCGCAGCCCAGGGACCGACGATCCATTGGGAGCAGTCAATGTCAAGTCGTCAAGAGGCAGCCCACCGGAGGAGACACTGCACTGCTGCCGAGTCACTTCGGTGGTGTTCTGTGGCACCTGTTCTGATCCCAACATACGCAGGACACCACCTACTAAGCCCCCTACTGACGACAATCATTGCTTATCGCTGAGGTGGCGTGAGTGAGCTCTCCCTCCGGAGGGCGCCACCACGTCTGTCCAACAACAGCCCCCATGGACTCGCCGATTCCGGTGACCCCGACGGAACCAAACCAAGGCCACAGACGTGGAGAGGACATCAAAATTGAGGTCACCATGAGAGCAGGGCATGAAGGCCACAAACCTGCGATTTTTTATTTTTTTTTATTTTTTTAAATTTTTAATGCTGGTCGATGAGAATGGGGATGATGAAGACGATGCTACGGATTTCCATTCCGGTCTGAGACTGCATGACAGGGCTGTACTCTATGCTTCCTTTCAAAATATATCCCGGCGTCAACCAGGCCCGAGATATACAGACATCTGCAGTGTTGGTCAGGAAATTTGAGCAACACTCAGAGACGCATCCATTAAGTGGATGAAACTCGACTGTGTGGTCCCAGTCTTCCCAGCTGAGCCCGTAGCAAACTCAACTCTGGGTAGGAGCCGGTCAAGGCAGAAAAATCCCACATGACTGATGGGAATCAAACTCACGAGCTCCCAGCCGGGAGTCCGCGACGCTAACCACTTCGCCACGGCGGCTGGTAGCTGTGCAAGAAAATAGCCAAACTAAAGAAGACAATACATATCGCAGGAAACAGGAACAGTCCCTAAGAAATAAATACAGCGCATGAACAAACGATGACGTTTAGAAAACAATACAGTCCATGAGATACAAACACAGGTAATCTTAAAATACACATTATAGACAAAAATTATAATGCAGGCTATAGCTTGCGAACGCAGCCCACATTGATCAGTCTCCGATAGTGAGATCACAGTGGACATCAAAGGCCACTGTAGTCACTTGCAGGCGACATCACTGTCTTATACACACAAAAAGGTAAACTACAGTAGGCATGTGACGGCCATTGTGATCGTATGTGGACTATACTAAACAAGGACAATGACAGTACAAAAGTGTGTGCCGCACATGCATGGACAGATCATGGTGAACAAAATGCAGTTTCATGCTAAACGAATGCAGCAGTAATCAACTAATGCGATATAAACAGTCCCGTAGTAAACAACGGAAGACTCCAGCAAACAAGCACAGGCCATAGCCAGCAAGTACAGATCATTACAAACAAGTACACACCACAGCAAATAAAACAGGTTTAGAGACGAAAGCACATACAAAAAAAAAAAAGAAGACCACGCATACAAAATGGCTGTAGCAAACGAATGCAGCTGACAGCAACCAAATACAGAGAAACGTGCAAGAACGCGTGCTACGAAATGCTGGCAAAACAATATGATCAGCAACAAAGACTGTGTAAAAACGCGTGCTCGGAAACTATTCGTGGTCAGATCAACCAATATAGATCATAGCAAACAACGACTCCGTGCATAAAATATTGCAGGCCACGGCAAACTAATGCATATTGTTGTAAACTATTCATGCAGTTTATAGTAAACAAATACACATCATTGTAAAATGAGGCAGTTGCTGCAAACTGATGTGGGCCATAGAAAACTAACAGATGCTTTCATTCAACGCCCATCTTGCGCCGAATATGAGGAAATAAGTGATTGCTCCTTCTTCATTTTGGTTGTCCTGAGTGTTGTTTATCTTGCCTAATAAAAGACCTTAGAGGTCGAAACGCATCCTATTTTGACTTGTAATTCCTTTGTCTGTGTTAATTGGCGGAGTTGATTCAAATACCTTTCAAAAGCAATAGATGTCATAGCAAAGTAACGCAAGTCATAGCAACCTAATGTAGACAAAAGTACAAAAACACGTGTCAAATCAAACCACCATATCTCACTAAAAAAAAACCCAACAACAAACAAACAAACAAACAAAGCAGATCACAGGAACCACATTCAGGTCACAGCAAACATAGCAAATCAATAAAGACGAGAGCAAACGTATACAGAGCTCATTACACTAAGATAAACCATAGTGAACAAGCAGATATCATGATTAACATACAGACCAAAATAAGCAAATGCAGGTCATAGTAGAAAAAAATACAGGTCATAGCAAACAAATGCAGGTCAAAACAAACAAACTTAGACCATAGCAAAAACAAATGTGGGTCCTAGCAAACGAAGATAGACCATAGCAAACAAATAAAGGCCAAAACGAGTACAGACCATGACAAACAAATAAAGACCATAGCAAAGGAATACAGACCCTAGCAGACGATAATGTAGGCCAAAGCTAACAAGAAAAAAAAATCGTAGCAAATAACACACTGACCATTGCAAACAAAGAAATACGACACTAAACGAATTCAGCTATAGCAAGCAAATGCAGGCTGTGATAAAAAGAACGCAGCAACAAAAGATAGAGACAACAGCAAACAATTGCGGACCAAAGCAAACAAAAACAGAATGCAACCTACCGATACACAGACAGAAGCAAACAATTCAGACGAAAGCAAACACAGAACGCAGTGTTAACAAAAAGAAGACAGACAACAGCAAACAGTTACCTTAGCAAACAAACACAGGATGCAGCAAAAAACAAACACAAAAAAAATAACAACAAAAACAACAACAGAAAAAGCCAAAATGACGGACCTTAGCGAACAAATACAGAATGTAGCGTTAAGAAACCGACAAAAGCTGCAACTTTCAGACGCTGGCAAACAAATACATCATGAGCGCAGACCAAAGCAAACAAAAATAGACTGCAGCCAGAAACAGAAACAAAAACAAAAAACGCATGCCACAGCAAATAAACACAGACCTTAATAAACAAATACGTACCATAGGAGACAAATACAGACCCAGGCAAACAAGCAAGCATAATTGCAAATAACTGCAGGCCATGGGAAATTAGTGCAAGCGGCAGAAGACGAAGTCAGCGATGGCAAACAAGCACGTGGCTTACTAGACAAAGACATTAATAGCAAACACAGACCAACGCAATCAAGTAGGCGTACCATAGCAAAGAAATACAGACTAAACAGATAGCAGTAGCAACCGGATACATATCACAG
>CM031607.1:38788742-38791242 GCA_018398815.1 Conus ventricosus | reverse complement strand
CACCCCCACACACACACAAATTCATTTGATTTTGGCGTATTTTCTGTGACCGTGTTGTCTGTTTTGTTTGGAGTCCTCGTACAAAAATTGTACTTCTTTTTTTTGAATGTTCAGTACAGATATTCCAGGATCATCATCAGGGTATTTGGAAATAATTTTTTAAAAGTTGTTTTTTTTTCAATCTGCCAGTTAAACATGGACAAACAAATTGCAAGACGAAACACGGCGCGTTTCGACCTCTTAGGTCGTCTTCAGGCAAGATAAACAACATTCAGGACAACGAAAAAAGACAACAAACAAACGAAGAACTGGCAATCACTTATCTTCTCAAATTCAGCGTCAGATGGGCGTTTGAAATTAAGGTTGATTAAAGTAAGGTTTGATTAAAGTCACTCTTCGCACGTAGCCATTTCAAAGCAACAGACAAACACTATTAGCATTAATGGTTGAAAAGGAACAGTAAGAAAGGTGGAATCATGGCAGGGTTTTCTGTAGGCTGTCAGTCTCATAGCAGCCAACCAGGAACTGCAGCCTTCTGGATCGCCGGGGCCTTTCGGGGTCACTTGCACCATAGCCCGGCCGTTCACATCAGGGCTGCTTCGGTGCATTGTTAGGAGATAACAGCTGGTATAGTGAACTACAGTCGTTCTGCATATTGACATTATCATCGTGAATAATAAAGTCTCTATCATTTCCCACACCAGTCAGGGTCACTTCATTAAAGGCGTTGTGGATATGTTTAAACAATAACTCAGGAGGAGTTGGGTTTTTAATTTTTTTTTTATATCTGTCACATTTGTGCCATGTAATGTGTCAAACCGTTTAATTAAAACAGGATTAAAGTCCTATGACCTAATGGCTGGGAGGTGGGGGAGGGGCTGAAGGGGGGGGGGGGGGGGGGCGATAGGCAATATCAGAGATTCAAGTCCCATTACCTAAAGTCTGTAACTAGACAGTTAACTGTCACGAGATGCACCGCGCCTGGGGCATGGCATGGTGGGAGAGCGGGGCCCATCGCTATCTTTGCACCGTCTTCAACCTTCCTGAACTGAACCAGCTACGCTTTAACTACGGGGAGGACAAGAGGGTTTTTGAGGCGAAAAGTTTTCAACTCCTTGGGTTTAAACGCACGATCGTCAGCTCCCAAGGCAAACACTGTAAACGGCCCTCCCAGTTCCCCCCCCCCCCCCCCCCCCCCTCCCACCCCCCATCGTTTAAAGTGCTTTTTTTTCTCATGCGTCTCCTGTTTTGCCTCTAGCAATTTTTGTTTATTCCATTCTCTTTTGACAATACTGTAACCACAGACAACTTGCGCTATTTGTAACGAAGTATACGCTTTGTAGAAATTCCGTTGATACTTTTCATAATATATATTTGCATTCTAGATCTTTTTTTTTCTGCCAAAGACATCTATCTTCTCCGTATATATTTTTTTGTGAGAAATCCTAGTAAAAATCTGTTTAACGTTAGCATCCTCAAGAACAGTTACAGTTTTAAGTATGCTTTTATATTACCCTAGCATTTCCTCTCATGGAAGAGATCGTTTAGGTTTCTATCACATTGCAGCTTCATAACATAGGACGTTGAACTGTTGACCAAATTTATTGTTCCTCCAAGACAAAGACGACGTTTTGTCGGCAGCATCCTTTGATTTCTTTCAGATGATTTATCTTTGAATCACAGCAGAATGAGTCGAGAATTTTGGGGGCGCAGTTGAATATTCTATTACGCCACAGCCGTAGTCCTTGAAATCACCCAGATTATGCAACATCATCAGTCATAAAAGACAACAGGACACAAACTTTTCACTGACGTTCGTTCGTTACGCTACACCCAAAAGCATTAACAAGAGGCCATAATAATAACAATCGGAGGTCCATGGCAGGCGATGATGATGCTGAATTCGGATGCGCAGATGCGGGCTACTGCTACAATACAAAAATGTGGCCCCGGTCCAATGTCACCCCGGAAAAAAAAAAGAAAAAAATCTGACCCGGTGACCTTTTGTTCCGAGGCTGCGGTATCAAATGTCACCCCTGGTACAAAATATCATCCTGATTGACATTTTGTACCGGAGAGACGTGTTGTGCCACAACAGCCGCACTCCGGGCTAGCGACAGTGAAGGCTGTACTAGACCCGTTCTCTCTTGGTGGGTTTGACGCTTCTGGTCCAGACATTGCAGGTGCTTGTCCTAAAAACCCGTTTTCCCTTGTAAACAGCAACATTACCATTACCATTGTAAACAGTAAATCCCCGGCACCACTGTCAGTAGCTAGGGTCTCCTGCCCAGTCTGAGATATACCACAGGCTCCAAAGAAGACTTTCAGACAGTCTTGAAACGTTTGTGTGGCCGCCCAGTATTTCTTTCGGCAGACTCCCGTTCCGAGAAAAAAGCCAGCTTTAGAAGTCGTGTCTCGTTCTTCACGGAGCATATGTCTGATCCATTGGAATGGAACCTTCATGACAAATGCCTCGATTCCATTGCTAGTTTACGGACGG
>CM031607.1:38776242-38783742 GCA_018398815.1 Conus ventricosus | reverse complement strand
TCTGATCATTAAACATTTTCTTTTTTCTTTTTTTTTTTTTCTTTTTTTTGGGGGGGGGGGGGGGGGGGGGGGGGGGGAGGGGGGGGGGGGGCTTCAGTTGCATGCAGTTCTCGGATCACCTTTTCTTTTTCCTTTTCCTTTCTTTTCTATTTTTCTTTTTTCTTGAGTGCCTCACATGTTTCTTTGTGCCTTTATTTTCTTTTTTGTATTTTTCTGTTTTCTGTTTGTTTGTTGATTTTTTTTTTTTGTTTGGGGGGGTGTTTTATGTTTTGGTTTTGGTTTTGGTTTTTAATGGATATATAACCAGATTCTTATACAGAAATGAAAACTGAACTACTGAACTATACAGCTTTTCATGACTGACCGTTTAATAGAATTCATTGGCGCTTTTGTGTGTGTGTGTGATGCTTCGATGTTTCATGTTCTTTTAGTTTCCAGTGGTTACAGACATCTGAGGTTTGGTAGGGAGTAAATCATTCCTCGCCGACTTTAAAGAAAGACTGGTACTTCATAGACGCAAGAGGGTGTGATTTGCATGTGAAGAACTGAGAGATTTAGTTTGCGCAATGGCTGTAGATAAAATGCAGTTAATGTTTAAACCGGCCTCGCAGTTTATAATCCTGTCTAAAAGATTCATTCTTGACAATTTGGAATTGATGTGTATCTTTTTGGGATACAAACAAGACGCTCCTGTTGATTTAATTTGTACAGTGTTTGAAGAAATGAAAGGGGACAAGATGGATATCGTTTTTATGCTGTCTTTTACCAAATACTTGAAGCGTGCAATGTGTGCATTTAAAGGACTTTATATGTCGAAGTCCTCTTTTGTTTGTTTCTTTGTTTGCTGTGAAGTTTTGCTTCTAGCATCGAATAATGAGCAAACAACGGGGAATCTGTCCAGTTGTTTACAGAAAACATTCAAGCTATGATCTGAATTTGTTTCTTAATGTATTAAGTTTGGTTCAGTTGAAAGTTGAATGTTATTATAGTTTTGAAATAATCATTTAGTCGCAACTCATTCATAAAGTAAGGCCTACTGATAAATAAACTCTGTGCGCGCGCGTGCGCGCGCGCGCGTGTATGTGTGTGTGTGTGTGTGTGTGTGTGTGTGTGTGTGTGTGTGTGTGTGTGTGGTGTGTGTGTGTGTGGGTGTGTGTGTGTGTGTGTGGTGTTTGTGTGTACGTTGTGTGTGGTCTATGTGTGTTGTGTGTTGTGGTGTGTGGTGTGTGTGTGGTGTGGTGTGTGGTGTGTGTGTGATAATAATGCACTTTTCCATCGAAATCGACCATTAAAAAGTCGTGTGAATTTTTGTCCATCATGTATAAAAACAACCGAAAAATGAAGTTCATCTTATACTTTCCTGTCCAGAATGTCTTATCTCAAGCGGCAATGTATGCCACCTAAATACATTAGACATTCCTCCTTCCTTCAAATTAATTTTGTCAATGGAATCGACAAATGATAACATAGTGAAACAGCTTGTGCCATATTTGGGCAGAGATATAAAAAACGAACTGTGTGTTCAGTAATTGAACCTCCTATATGAACTCAATTAGGATTTTTTTATTATTCTCTTTACCACCCATCTAGGGACTGTGATTTACTTCGAATAAATACTTTGTTTCCTCTCCCCCCCTCTCTCCCCTCTCTCTCTCTCTCCCTCTCTCCTCCTCTCTCCTCTCTCTCTCCTCTCTCTCTCTCTCTCTCTCCCCTCTCTCTCTCCCTCTGTGTGTTCGTTTTGTGTTGGTGTGGGTTGTGTTGTGTAAAGAGATTATATTTCATGTTGTGGGCACCAACGCAGTGGTCACAAGGCATCCTTTTCAATTGCTCTTCGTAACATGTTTCCTATTCTCTCTCCTCTCTCTCTCCCTCTCTCTCTCTCTCTCCTCTCTCTCTCCTCTCTCCTCTCTCTCTCTCTCCTCCCTCTCTCTCTCTCTCCTGTGCGTGCACTGCGCGTGTGTGCGTGTGTGTGTGTGTGGTGTGGTGTGTGTGTGGTGTAAGAGTTGTTGTGTGGTGGTGGCCGCGCACGCGGGCAAGCTTTTAGTGTTTTGTAGTGTTTTTGTGTGCTGTGTGTGTTGGTTGTTGTGTGTTCCACTGACACGCATCTAGGATGACATTGATTGTGTATAAGTACTTGTGGTATTTCTATTTCTTTATTTTTTATCACTGATTGTTTTCCCATATTGCTTTTTACTCCCCCCCCCCCCCCCCCCACCTTTCCCTCACTGTACAGTGTTAAGACATTAGTTAATGTGTCGCAATAAATCTTTCACTAATGTAGTTTATCATGAACAGGGAACGGGCGCCGCGCCGCGGCGCGCACATCACACGTAACACACACACACACACACACACGTCCCCACACAGCACACCTTGTACTCTCTTTGCACCACACACGCACACGCACAACGGACGGCCGCACGAACGCATACCGAACGGCACATTCTTACCACATCACATTTTTCCCAATCAAACACCCCCCCCCCCACCCAAACCCTCTCCTCACATGACAGTGTTAAGAACTTAGATTACTAATGAGTCCGCGCGACATAAATCTTCACTAATATATTTTTTAACCATGAACAGGGAACGCGCGCACGCGCACGCGCGCCCCGCACACAAAAACACACACACACACACACACACACACAACCACACACACACACAAACACCACAAAAACTCACTCGCACGCAACCCACCCACACCCGCGCCCCCGCGCACGCACACGCACGCACCACACACACAAGGCGCACCCACACACACAACCACAACACACACACACACACACACACACAACACACACACACACACTCATACAAAACCACGCTCGCGTGCGCGCCCGCACGCGTTCCGCACGCGCGTTCTCCAATGTGCACTCACAAACACAACAGCTCGTTCAGAACACCATGCACGCACATGTTCGCCACACATTCATACACCATCATATAATGGCACATGTGCACACGCACACACGCATACATACAGGTTTGGAGTACAGACGCACACATACACATGCACACACACACACACTCACACACGCACGCACGCACTCACGCACGCACGCACGCACGCACGCACGCACACACACACACAACAACACACACACACACACATCCACAATACACGCGTGACTCTGTACACACGCAGCAACACCACGCACGGATAGAGAGAGAGAGAAAGAGAGAAGAGAGAGAGAGAAGAAGAAGAGAGAGAGAGAGAAGAGAGATATGGTAAAGAATATAAAACAGACGGTTGGAACATTGCTTTTACCGACATAATTATTTTTTATTGAGCTCTCGATGGAAAGCTTGAAACATTGATGGATTTCGATAATTGTCATTCTTCGCACAGTTTTTCAAACTCCAATTTCTCGAATTCTTCTATGTTTGATTTTCGTACCAAGTCTATATCTTTGGGTCCGTTCATCTTTGACATGTTTGGTTGTTGAATTGTGAGTCACAATATCGAGTAGTGTTACCGAGCCGGTTTTGAAACCTTTGAGACTCGAATCTCTCTCCTGTCCTGTCTCTCTGTCTCTCGTCTCTCCTCTCTGCTGACTGTCCTGGCTTCCTGTGCTTCAGTTCTGTTTGCCGGTCTCTCCTCTCACTCTCTCTCTCTCTCTCTCTCATCTCCATCCCGCTCCTCTCTCCTCCTCTTCTCTCTCTCTCGCTCTCTCACATCTGTTTCCTGTCACAGACTTAGATAAAAGAGGAACTTGATCGCGACGACGGCGAATTGAAGTATTTCCGTCCGCCATGTTTTGAAACACCCTGCTACAGAGTTTTGCAAACAGCATGAATAACACTGCGAGAGTGGAAGGGTGTGTGTGTCTTCTTCCCCCCCCCCCCCCCTCTCTCCAACTCTCTCTCTTCTCTCTCTTTTCTCTGCTCTCTCTCTCTCTCCTCTCCGTCTCTCTCCATCCCAATATCACCTCTCTCTCTCTCTCCCTCCCACCCTCCCTCTCTCTCTCCCTCCCACCCTCTCTCTTCCTCTCTCTATCTCCTCTCTCTCACTCTCTCTCCTCCCTCACATTCTCTTTAAATCTCTCTCCCAAAACTTCTCTCTCTCTCAATCCTACCTCTCTCTCTCTCTCTCTCTCACTCCCCCTTTTCCCTTCCCTCTCTCCCTTCCTCCTCCTTCCCCTCCCCCCTCCCTCACTCTCTCCTCTCCCTCCTCTCTCTCTCTCTCTCCTCCCTCCTCTCTCCATCTCTCTCCCTCTCCTCCCCTCTCTCCCTCTCATCTCTCTCTCTCCCCTCCCCTCTCACTCTCAGTCCTCTTCTCTCATCCCTCTCTCCCCTCCCTCCCTCCTCTTCCTCTCTTCCCCTCCTCTCTCTCTCTCTCTCCTCGCTCTCTCTCCCGTTCCCTCCCGTCTCTCTCACTCTCTCCACCTCCCTCCTCTCCTCTCTCTCCCTCCCTCACGCTCTCTCTCTCTCTTCTCTCCCTCCCTCTCTCTCTTTCCCCCCTCTCTCTCTCTCTCTCTCTCTCTCCTCTCCCCTCCCTTCCCACCCTCCTCTCTCTCCTCTCTCTCCTCCCTTCTCTCTCAGTCTCTCTCTCTCTCTCTCTCTCCCTCCCTCCCTCCTCTCGCTCGCTCAGTCTCACATCTCTCTCCCCTCGGACTACCTCTCTCTCTCTTCTCTCTCCCGTTCCACTCCCTCTCTCTCTCCCTCCCTTCTATCTCTCCTCTCCTCTCATCTCTCTCTCTCCTCCCTCCCTCTCTCTCTCCCCTCCCCTCTCCTCTCTCCTCTCTCTCCTCCTCTCCCTCTCTCTCCCTCTCCCTTCCCTCCCTCCCACCTCTCTCTCTCCTCTCTCAGTCTCTCTCTCTCCTCCCCGCAGTCCCTCTTGTTTTTCTTTCTCTCTCTCCTCCTCTCTTCTCTCACTCTCTTCTCCTTCTCTCTCTCTCTCTCTCCCTCCCTCCCTCTCTCTCCTCTCTCTCTCTCGTCTCTCCGCATCCTTCTCTCTCTCTTCTCTCTCTCCCTCCTCCGACCCTCTTTCGGTCTCTCTGCTCTCTCCCTCCCTCATTGTTTTCTCTCTCTGTCTCTCTCTCTCTCTCTCGCTCTCTCCCTCTCCCACGCGCTCTCTCCCATCTCAGCTCTCTCTCTCTCTCCTCTCCTCTCTCTCTCTCCCTCCCCCCCCCTCTCTCTCTCTCTCTCCCTCTCCTCTCCTCTCTGATGTCTCCTCCTCTCTCCCCTCACTCTCTCCTCTCCTCTCTCTCTCTCCTCTCTCACTCTCCCTCGACTCTCTCTCTCTCTTCCCCTCTCGCTCTCATCTCTCATCTCTCCTCCCTCACCTCCTCTCATCTCTTTCCCTCCCTCTCTCTCTCTATCTTCTCTCTCTCTCCTCCCTCCCTCTCCTCCACTCTCTCCCTCTCTCTCTTCCGTCCTCTCTCTCGCCCTCCCTTTACCCCCTCCTCTCTCCTCATCTCGCTCCTCGCCCTCTCTCTCTCTTTCTCTACCCCGCCCCTCCCTCACTCGATCTCTCTCCCTCCCTCTCTCTCACTCACTCTCGCTCCTCATCCACTCTCCCGCTCTCTCTCTCTCCCTTCCCTCTCTCTCTCTCTCTCTCTCTCCTCTACCTCTCTTCTCTCTCTCCTCCTCCCTCCCTCCCTCCCTCCCTCACTCTCTATCTCTCTCTCTCCACCCCTCTTTCCTCCTCTCCTCTCATCTCTCGATCTCTCTCTCTCTCTCTCTCTTCTCTCTCTCTCTACTCCTCTCTCCTCACTCTCCTCTCGCCCTCCCTCCCTCCCTCCCTCCCTCTCTCTCTCTCTCTCTTCTCCTCCCTCCTCCTCTCTCTCTGTTCTTCACTCTCTCCACGCCCACTCATCCTCTCTGCATCTCTTCTCCCGCTCTCTCTCTCTCACTTCTCTCCTCTCGCTCTCTCTTCGCTCTCTCTCTCTCTCATCCTCTCTCACTCTCCTCTCCTCTCTCCCTCCTCCCCCCCCCCCCCCTCTCTCACTCTTCCTTCGCCCTCTCTCTCTTCCTCTCTCACCTCGATGTCTCTCTCTCTCTCTCTCTATCTCTCTCTCTCTTCTCGGCCTCTCTTCTCTCTCTCCCCTACCCTCTCTCTCGCCTCGCGGCCCTCATCTCCTCTCTCTCTCGCACTCTCTCTCTCTCTCTCTCTCTCCCTCTTGCCCTCCACCTCTCATATCTCTCCCTCCCCGCCACCTCTCTCAGTCTCATTCTCTCCCTACAACTCCCCACTTCCCCTACCCTCCTCTATCTCTCTTCTCTTCTCTCTCTCTCTCTCCCACTCATCTCTCACCCCCTCTTATCTCCGTCGTCTCTCACTCCCTCCCTCTCTCTCTCCTCTCCTCCTCCCTCTAACTCTCTCTCTCTCCCTCCCTCCCCTTCTCCTCTCTCCCTCCCCCCCTCTCTCTCTCTCTCTCCTCTCTCTCTCTCTACGCCTCCCCCCCATCTCTCTCTCTCTCTCTCTCTCCTTCTCCCCCTCCCCCCCCTCTCTCTCTTCTCTCCCCCCCCTCTCTCTCTCCTCTCTCTCCACCTCTCTCCCAAACCCTCTCTTCCTCTCTCTCTGTCTCTCTCTCTTCAATTCTCAGTGCCTCTCCTCCTCTCTCTCCTCACTCTCTCTCTCTCACCTCCTCTCCTCACTCCTCTCTCATCACTCTCCTCTCTCTCCCTCTCTCTCTCTCCTCTCACTCTCTTCCTCTCGATCTCCCTCCCCCCTCTCTCTCTCTCTCCTCTCATCCCCCCCCTCTCTCTCTCTCTCTCAACCCTCTCTGTCTCTCTCTGTCCTCTCCTCTCTCTCCTCTCTCTCTCCTCTCCCTCTCTCTCTCCTCTCCTTCCATCCCTCCGCTCCACTCTCCTCTCAGTCCCTCTCTCTCTCTCCCTCTCTCTCCGTCCTCTCTCTCTTATCCCTCTCCTTTCCCTCTCTCCTCTCTCCTCTCTCTCTCTCCTCTCTCGACTCTTTCACCTATCTCTCCTCTCCTTTCTCTCTCTCATCCTCTCTCTCTCCTCTCGCTCTCTCTCTCGTTCGTCGCTCTCTCTCTCTTCATCTCCACTCTCTCTCTACCTCCCCCCCCCTCTCTCTCGCTCTCCTCCCTCTCCGCACCATCTCACTCCTCTCCCCCTCTCCCCTTCTCTCTCTCTCTCTCGATGGTCTCTCTCTCTCATCTCATCTCTCCCTCTCTTCCCCCACATCTCTCTCCTCTCTCGTTCTCTCTCTCATCTCTCTCTCTCTCTCTCTCTCTCTCCCTCCCCCTCCCTCTCTCTCTAGTCTCTTTCCTTCCTCCCTCGCTCTCTCAATCTCTCTCGCTCCGCCCTCCCTCCCTCTCTCTCTCTCTCTCTCCCTCTCCTCTCTCAGCTCTCTCTCTCTCCTCTCCTCCCTCTCTCTCCTCCTCAGACTCTCCTCTGTCTCCTCTCTCTCTCTCCTTTTCTCCCTCTCCTCCCCCCCCCTCCCTCTCCTCTCTTCTCTCCTGTCCCTCTCTCGTCTCTCCTCCCTCTCTCTCTCTCTCCCCTCCCTCTCTCTCTCTCTTCTCTCTCTCCTCC
>CM031607.1:38746242-38763742 GCA_018398815.1 Conus ventricosus | reverse complement strand
GTTAGATTTTCATAGGGCCGACAGACATTTTACGTAAATCCCCTTTGGACAAAGTAGCTCGAACTTGCCCCTCAAGTTCGTAACAGAAGCAAACTCACCCATACACATGCACAACCAGATCAGCAAGCTGTGTGCAAAGTGGGGAGAAACTTTCAAGAGAGCTTGACAACAAGTCTCCAGAGAAGAAACGCCCCTGGAGCCAAAACGGCCGGGTCGGACAGAACGGCCGGCTACAGCCCCTCATACATACAAGTGATTCGGCTCAGAACTCACACTCTAGGCCGTGACTCTCGGACACCCTTTCGCTGTCAGAACGTTTTCCACGCGCTGTCGGTATTCCAACCTGCAACTGCTGGCTGGCTGAGCGTCGCAAGGCGTAGCTTTTTTCTTCAGGATGTCTTACCCACAACGCGGTCTCACATCTGTTCTGAGTTCGGTACTATAAACCTCATGGAGTTGGCTTTTATATAAGCCTCATGGAGCTGGCTTTTGCATAAACCTCATGTAGTTGGCTTTTATATAAGCCTCATGGAGTTGGCTTTCATATAAGCCTCATGGAGTTCGCTTTTGTATAAACCTCATGGAGTTGGCTTTCGTATAAGCCTCGTGGAGTTGGCTTTTGTATAAGCCTCGTGGAGTTGGCTTTTGTATAAACCTCATGGAGTTGGCTTTTGTATAAGCCTCATGGAGTTGGCTTTTATATAAACCTCATGGAGTTGGCTTTTGTATAAGCCTCATGGAGTTGGCTTTTATATAAGCCTCATGGAGTTGGCTTTTATATAAACCTCATGGAGTTGGCTTTTATATAAGCCTCATGGAGTTGGCTTTTGTATAAACCTCATGGAGTTGGCTTTTGCATAAACCTCATGGAGTTGGCTTTTATATAAACCTCATGGAGTTGGCTTTTGTATAAGCCTCATGGAGTTGGCTTTTGTTAAACCTCATGGAGTTGGCTTTTGTTTAAGCCTCATGGAGTTGGCTTTTATATAAGCCTCATGGAGTTGGCTTTTATATACGCCTCATGGAGTTGGCTTTTATATAAGCCTCATGGAGTTGGCTTTTATATAAGCCTCGTGGAGTTGGCGTTTATATAAACCTCATGGAGTTGGTTTTTGTATAAACCTTATGGAGTTGGCTTTTATATAAGCCTCATGAAGTTGGCTTTTGTATAAACCTCATGGAGTTGGCTTTTATATAAGCCTCATGGAGTTGGCTTTTATATAAACCTCATGGAGTTGGCTTTTATATAAACCTCATGGAGTTGGCTTTTGTATAAGCCTCATGGAGTTGGCTTTCGTATAAGCCTCGTGGAGTTGGCTTTTGTATAAGCCTCGTGGAGTTGGCTTTTGTATAAACCTCATGGAGTTGGCTTTTGTATAACCTCATGGAGTTGGCTTTTATATAAACCTCATGGAGTTGGCTTTTGTATAAGCCTCATGGAGTTGGCTTTTATATAAGCCTCATGGAGTTGGCTTTTATATAAACCTCATGGAGTTGGCTTTTATATAAGCCTCATGGAGTTGGCTTTTGTATAAACCTCATGGAGTTGGCTTTTGCATAAACCTCATGGAGTTGGCTTTTATATAAACCTCATGGAGTTGGCTTTTGTATAAGCCTCATGGAGTTGGCTTTTGTATAAACCTCATGGAGTTGGCTTTTGTTTAAGCCTCATGGAGTTGGCTTTTATATAAGCCTCATGGAGTTGGCTTTTATATAAACCTCATGGAGTTGGCTTTTATATACGCCTCATGGAGTTGGCTTTTATATAAAGCCTCATGGAGTTGGCTTTTATATAAGCCTCGTGGAGTTGGCGTTTATATAAACCTCATGGAGTTGGTTTTTGTATAAACCTTATGGAGTTGGCTTTTATATAAGCCTCATGGAGTTGGCTTTTGTATAAACCTCATGGAGTTGGCTTTTATATAAGCCTCATGGAGTTGGCTTTTGTATAAACCTCATGGAGTTGGCTTTTATATAAACCTCATGGAGTTGGCTTTTGTATAAGCCTCATGGAGTTGGCTTTTGTATAAACCTCATGGAGTTGGCTTTTATATAAGCCTCATGGAGTTGGCTTTTGTATAAACCTCATGGAGTTGGCTTTTATATAAGCCTCATGGAGTTGGCTTTTATATAAGCCTCATGGAGTTGGCTTTTATATAAGCCTCATGGAGTTGGCTTTTATATAAGCCTCATGGAGTTGGCTTTTATATAAGCCTCATGGAGTTGGCTTTAATATAAACCTCATGGAGTTGGCTTTTGTATAAGCCTCATGGAGTTGGCTTTTGTATAAACCTCATGGAGTTGGCTTTTGTATAAACCTCATGGAGTTGGCTTTTGTATAAACCTCATGGAGTTGGCTTTTATATAAGCCTCATGGAGTTGGCTTTTGTATAAACCTCATGGAGTTGGCTTTTGTATAAACCTGATGGAGTTGGCTTTTGTATAAACCTCATGGAGTTGGCTTTTGTCACACTCCTCGACCAGATCCAGTCGGAACTATTTTCAGCTGCTTCTGCCATTGCTTCAAGGGTTCTGGTCCCTTTCTTACTGGACATCGAAAGTTATTTCAGAGATCGTTGGTTGGATCAACCTGTGCCTGTCCCCACCCCTCTTTCCCTCTCCTTGCTCCAATCTTTATAGCAGGTACTTTGGCTCGGAAGGTTGCTTACAAGACTGGCGGCACACATTCAATCTTATGGCTGTGAATTTGCTCCATTTTTGCTTTCAAATGGCACAGCGAGTTTGGTGAGAATCATCTGCTTTGATGAATCCGACCGGAGCACTACGCCTAGTCAAAGGCCACTCTTCTTTGGATGGCTTTCGCGTTCTCAAAGATCTGCCGTGCACTCCAAGTCATCTACTCCATCCAGCAAACCCTACTTCCATGATCTTGGTGTCAGGGCTGTTGCAGACCATGGTTTTGTGGTCCCCTTCCTCGTGGATCGTCAATGACGGAGCTTCTGTTGGCGTCGTGGTTGTTCTCTCTGTGCTCACTGCATGTGCAAACACTTGGTTGTGTCTCCGTGTGTGCCTTCCATGGGTTGACGCACTTTGCAGGAACACAGGACACGTTGCTTCGCTGTTTGTTTGTCCTGACAGAGCGAACACCAAGGTTCACCTGATTTCACCAGGTCTCACTTCGAGGGCACCTGTTTATGTACAGGTCTGTGGATGAAGCGAAACCTGAGAGGTCCCATGTGCCATAATAAATCTTATAATATATCTTGATATTATCTTATTCCAGCTTCGTTAGAGTGTGTTTCTCCGTGTAGTCCATTATCCCTGTTGGTCTTCCTGGACTGCCTTCTGGGAGCCGGAATAGCTCAGTTGGTAGAGCGCCGGACTCGTAATCTTGGTGATCCTGGGGTTGCGGGTTCGAACCTCCGCCGGGGCGTTTCGGTACAGGGGGATTTTCCCCTCGGAGTTAACATTGGTTCTGACTCCATTTCCCATACAGTCCTTCGAATGAGACTATAAACCGAGGTTCCGTGTGTGAACGCACGCATAACATCTTGCACACACGTAAAATCCCATCACCAACTTTCGGAAGAGTAGGCCAGTTTGGCCGTTGGTATGGATGACACGTTACACATAGCATGCACCCTGCGTGAGAAATGGAAAGAATGAAGGAAGTAAGGAAAATGAGTGATCGATATTGAACGATATTGACTGGATGACACGGGAAACGACTGAATGAAGCGCCAGCTGGCAGCTCTTCAGTCGGCACTACCCAGGTAGGCAGCCCGTTGTATAAACGAGTGTGGATTGTAAAGCGCTTAGAGCTTGGTCTCTAGCCGAGAATAGGCGCTATATAAGTATTCATTATTATTATTATTATTCTTTGGTGTCTTCTTCTTTCGTGAAATTTTGTTTTACCATGCCTCTCTTTGCGTTCCCGTTTGCCTTTGACCACCACCACATTTCTGTTGACCCACCGTCTTTACCAGCCCCTGTCTGTACCCGCCCCTGCTGTTGACCCCAGCCCCTGTCTGTTGACCCCAGCCCCTGTCTGTTGACCCCAGCCCCTGTCTGTTGACCCCAGCCCCTGTCTGTTGACCCCAGCCCCTGTCTGTTGACCCCAGCCCCTGTCTGTTGACCCCAGCCCCTGTCTGTTGACCCCAGCCCCTGTCTGTTGACCCCAGCCCCTGTCTGTTGGTTCGTGTGTGTCTTGTTATTTCCATGATCTTTTCCTGTGTCACGTCCACTGCCTCCTGAACTTTCCATTTTCAGCCAGTCCTCACTTCGGTTTGAACAAATCTGACAACAATGTCTCCCGAGTCTTTTCAGACATGGTTAGTAAGCCTGTTTTACCCATTTTCTACTCCTCCATGGTGGATACAGTTGCCGGTTCAGATTGACCTGACTGAGGATGTTTTCTGTGTGCCATTTCATTGACATTGCCCCCCCCATGCCGCTCATTTCGGCTTCCGCACCCTTGCTTTTTGCTTGGGTTGAACTGATCTCAAACATGGTTAGGAATTTTCTTTTACCCACGTTGTACTTCGCCGGTCAAACCGAACCCCTCCCCCGTCCACTGTCATATCCCGGCCCAGCCCGCCACACCCCGGTTTAATACTGTTCATTCATTCCAGTTTATTACGTTGCATTAGGCTATGTTGCGCGCTTGTGGTATTCCTGGAACGAGATATTCCCATGCCGCTAAGAGTCCTATTCCTTTCCTGCCAACAAGCCAGGATTGTTTTTTTCAGTTTAGTAAAAGATGAGATTCGCAGGAGATTCGCATCAAACAGGACTCTCCTGTAAAGTCTGGGAGTGCTTAGTTTTCGTGGAAAGTCTTGACAGCTTTTATTTTAATTTCTATTTATGTTGTTCTGTTTTGTCGCGTGGCCTAGTTAAAAAACTGAAATGCCAATCAGTTCCAAATGAGTTCTTGATTAATGCTACGTTAGATGTGTGCAGTTAATTGTTTTGTACCGAGTGGAGCAGTGAATATAGGTCAATGGACATCCAAAACGCCAAAAATTGCCGAAGCGTTGTCTTATTTATTCTCGATTTGAATGAATACGCTTCTATGATTACCTTAATCATTGTATGGAGTCCTATATGTATCGTACATTTTGTTGTAGCCTGTGTATGTATTTATGTCCAAATATCCCATGATGCATGCTGTAAAAATGTTTTCTGCTGCACCCTGAATGATTTAATTTTCAATCTTAATTAGTCTGTTATGGGACTTTGATACACAGGGTTTTTGATTATGGAGAGCTTGTCTCAAGCTGTCTTCACAAAGTCAACTTGTCCACCATCATTACTTTCACTCTCTGTGATCTCTGTGTCACTTTCTTCGAATTTTCTGCTCTGTGTTCTCTTGCTTTGATGTTTTTTTTATCTTGTTAAGTTTTGTTCTGTTAGTTTTGATGATACTCAGAGCTGCGATTAATGTGTTTCCGATGGTTTTCCCCCCTTTGGCATGCATACTCAGCATATCTCCGAACGAAGGGCAGTAACTCGGTGCATGAGTAAGACCACAGTTGTTTATCTCTTGTGCTGACACATTCCGCATCAATATTGACGGGAAGTTTTTCAGTTGACGTTTTACCTCTATTATTGCATTCAGTCCGCGACCTTTTGCGAGCGTCCCCCCCCCCCCCCCCCCCCCCCCCCCCCTATGAGTGTATCCTTTTCTTTTCTTAATAACTCCCTCTCTGTTCTTCTAGTGCGGGGGGGGGGGGGGGGGGGATCAATGTTTCTTTTTTCGTGTTTGATTTGTTCAAACCAGCGTTGAATGCCGTCGTGTGAGTCTTGTGCCAGAACTCTTCTAGAGTTTCAGTTTTCTCTGCATCATGCTCATTACTTGTAGTTTATGGACTTCCAAGTTAACGGCTTTGTTCATTTTTTTTTTTTAATAGCTGATATTTACCAAATCTTCAGTTTCGTTAAACCTTTCTTGTGGTTTTTCTGACAAGAAACGTGCTCGTTAGTCATTTAATAACTTGGGTCCCAAGAGCCCAGGGTATCCTCCAGTGCCGTGATGTCTTCAGCATCTTTATCGATTGTAGATTCCGACTTTGTTTGCCAGTTTGCCAGTTCTTCTACAGTTCATTTCAGGGTGTTTTACTGCTTCTTTCGTGAGATCAGTTCGTGCGTAAGCTCTACTCACCGGCGTTGATTTCGCAGAGTTCCCGTCGTCGCAGAACTTAACGAACCTCGTAAAAGATATTTTTGCGAGGGCAAGTCGACGATATTATTCTAAAAACAGAATCCATTTTCCCCCTGTAAGATGCCCTAGATGATGAGTGGAAATGTATACCTATGGCGTGTTTAAATGCTTTGTGATCTAAGCTTTGCATCTTGAAAACAAAATTTCTGAGGAGCACTGAAGAAAGCTTTATTTGTGTAGAAGGTCGTCCATAACTGTTGCCATGCTTGGGTTGGGCTAGTGTTTTATTGCTGGCTGCTTACTCTCCCAATGGGAATATGGTTTTCTGGATTTCTGTCTCTTAGTTATATCGTAATTCCTCTTTCTCTTTTTCTTAAATCACCCACAGATAGGTTTCTGGCAGCGATTATTCCAAAATATATTTCCCAAGTGTTATCTGGTTTTAATCAATGAATATTTGGTGTTGGAACAATCAGCAGCACTTAAGACCGTTTCTGTCAATCTGTAATATATATATATATAGACGTTGTTGTCTTTAACATCATACGTATCCTTCACTCGCTCTAGGTGTGTGTATTTCTTCCAGTCAGCGCCAGTCTGATCATAGCTGGGGATAACATCGTTGTCTGTGCTGTACCTGACTGATTATATTTAGCGTTGTAATAACTGGCCGATGATTACTCCCAAGAGTATCGGCGCACGTTCCTCGTGTATATTTAGAAGCACGACCAGGCAAAACAAGAGAGAAATCAATTGCAGTTGCTCTTTGGTTTGAAATATTAGGGGTTCTCGTTACGTTTCTATTATGTAGTGAATAAAGACATGAACTGACGCTGTTTTCTATCATTCTTTTACCATTTATCGTTATAAACTCCTTTTTCCAAAGTGGTGAGCATTGAAATCACCTTTTTTTTATTCACACACACACACACACACACACACACACACACACACACACACACACACACAGAGAGACAGAGACAGAGAGACACAGAGAGAGAGAGCGAGAGAGAGCGAGAGAGAGAGAGGAGAAGAAGAAGAAGAAGAAGAAGAAGAAGAAGAAGAAGAAGAAGAAGAAGGAGGAGGAGGAGGAGGAGGAGGAGGAGGGAGAGAGTCGAAGACAAAAATAATGAATGAACAGATAAAAAAATAATGAGATAACAAAAGAAACTGGTAGTGATAATCCTTCAAGACAGCTCTGACTGTGAACTGCCCATAAGAGTTGTTAAACTGGTCAACTAGATCACACACCAAAAGTAAACGCAAGCCCACACTGTTCATCTGTCAGACGTCGGCCTAATGCCAGTCTCCTAGATCAACGTAGAAGTTTTACCTGGGGGGCAAATCTCCAGTCTCCAGCAAAAGGTAGAAGTCTGAGGTAGACAGGCTGAGCTGAGTAGCCTCAGGCTGAATGCTGCACGGCAGGTCTGGGTTTTTTCCGGTCTTCCGTGGGGACTTCCACGTGTCGCACGTGCTTCCAGAGGTTGTCCGCCAGCACGCCGGACCCTCTGGGTGTCGGGTGTATGGGTCCCACCCTCAGAAACCTGCTGTCGGATCGCAGGCTGAGGAACGAGACGTTGTCAGCCACAAACAGCTCTGTTGTTGTGAGGGCATGCGAAAGTTGTCTTTTCACTTCAAGTTCTGAATGCTTTAATGGGGGCGATCTTGCTAAAGACTATTTTAGACACAGAGTGAACGGTGGCGATGTCTCTTACGTATTCTGCGACATTTTTACTGGCATCTTTTGGCTCAGACTTCTTTAGGTCGTTCAGACTGACGATGTCACCAATGTGTAACGACGGCATCCATCGGTATATCGCTGTCAGCTGAGGAAATGGTTCTTGTAAGAACTGGTCGTGAGCCTTCAGTTGTGTGAGCCTGGTTTGATGGCACTTCAAGCCCGCATGAACGACCCCTTTCTCCAGTGCTCCCTTCATGACCGAGTCGTGAAGAAACACGATATGCTGAACATTTGGGATTTTTTTTATTTTATTTGAAGGTTTCCACGAACGTTAGTTTTTTGTTTTTGTTGTTGTTGTTGTTTTTTGCCGTCTTGTGGATTCTAATTTCGTATCATTCGATTTCTTAAACGTCAGTATTTTCACTCGATTTTTCTTTTTCCTTCTTTCTTTCTCTTTTTACTTTCTTTTTTTTTCTTTTTTTTCTCTCCTTCATTTTTTTTTGTCTGGTGTGTATATTTTCTATCGGTCCAACGGATCTTTTGAGCAATACCTTTGCGGAAGGGGCGAGTAGGACTGATTGTGAAGACTTACCGGCCGCCGTAGCGAAGTGGTTAGCGTTGCGGACTCCTAGCTGAGAAGTCGTAGGTTCGGTTCCCATCAGAACCATTGCTTTATGGGATTTTTCTGCGCCGACCGACTCTTACCCAGAGCTGAGTTTGCTACAGGTTCAGCTGGGAAGACTGAGACCACACAGTCGAGTTTCATTCACGCAATGGATGCATCTCTGCGAGTATTGCTCACGTTTTCTGACCAACGCTACAGGTGTCTGTGTCTTTCTTCCGGCTGACGCCGGGATATAATCGTTATAGTAAGCGAGGGTACAGCTTTGTCATACAATCTTTGATCAGAACAGAAATCCGTGATATCTCCTTCATGATGCTTATCCTCATCGATCAGCATCAAAAGCATGTCTCAAATTGTGTTGCTCCATGCCCTTAACTCTGTCATGGTGACCTCAGTTTCGATGACTTATCCACGTCCGCACCTTCGGTTTGGTTCTGTCGGGGTCCACGGGTCGTCTGGGTCCTGGTTTGTCTGTCGGGTCACGGTGCGTTTGGTTCTGCGGTCGTTTGGTTCTGTCGGGTCACGGTGTCGGTTTTTCGTCGGGGTCACGGTGTCCGGTTTGGTTCTGTCGGGGTCACGTGTCGGTTTGGTTCTGTCGGGGTCACGGTGTCGGTTTGGTTCTGTCGGGGTCACGGTGTCGGTTTGGTTCTGTCGGGTCACGGTGTCGGTTTGGTTCTGTCGGGTCACGGTGTCGGTTTGGTTCTGTCGGGGTCACGGTGTCGGTTTGGTTCTGTCGGGGTCACGGTGTCGGTTTGGTTCTGTCGTGGTCACGGTGTCGGTTTTGGTTCTGTCGTGGTCACGGTGTCGGTTTGGTTCTGTCGGGGTCACGGTGTCGTTTGGTTCTGTCGGGGTCACGGTGTCAGTTTGGTTCGTCGGGTCACGGTGTCGTATGGGTACTGCCGTTGGAAAAGACGGGTCGCGCCCCTCCGGTTGAAGAGCTCATTGAAGCTACCTCCGCGGTAAGCAGTTACTTTCATCACCAGGGAGCCACGTATGTGGTGTCCTGCGTATGTCGGATCAGAAGAGACACTACACCCCTAGACACCACTGAAGTGACTCGGCAGTTGCGCGGTGTTCTCTCTGGTGGGTTGCCTCCTGACGACTTGACTTTGACTGCTCCCTGCAGATTTCCCTTTGACGGAGATGGGATGGGATGCGGCTGGCCTTCGAAGGGAGGGGAGGGAGAGGGAGGGGGAAGCGGGATATAGAATGAGCGGCGTGGGTGCCACGCCACTGGTAGTACGGGAAAATAAGATAGTCAAATAAAAAAAAATTGTACCCTGCGCGTAAGTGAGAGGTTTAGTAGACATTTCTTGCCGACGTGCAAAGTTCGACCGTGTCCAACAGTGTTTGTTCGGCGTGGATTCTGTTGAGCAGATTCTAAAAACTACCGATTACATTTTATCATATTCCTTGACCGTTTTCCCCAGCGACAAAATTCTGCAACATAGAAGTTTGATGAGTCAAATGAGTTGCAAAGTGAGGCGACTGCAGGCGGAAATCTGAACAAATTTGAAAAGTTAGTGATAAAGCACCGCAAAAAAAAACAAAAAAAAAAAAAAAAAAACCGCAGGCAAACGAATCACAAGACAAAAACACGACGCGTTTCGACCTCTTAGGTGTTCTTCATGCAAGATACACCATACTGAAGACAACGAAAATGAACGAGTAATCACTTATCTTCATCCAAGTCGGCGTAAGGTAGGCGTTGCGTCATTTTAGTTATCCGACTTCTGTCACCGTTTTCAATCTGCCTTTCTTCGTCATGCTTCTTCTTCTTCTTCTTCTTCTTCTTCTTCTTCTTCTTTTAACATGTTCGTCACCTATGGTCCAAGCAGTCCTGACGCAGCGGCAGTGGTCGTTTCATCATTGGCTTCCCTAGGTTCGTTGCCTCCCCACTTTTCTGTCGGCTGTCTGAAGCTTCTCTGGCTGTTACGGTGTTTAAACCACCTCCCTCCTCACTCCTTGGCCTGGTTAGCCTCTTTATGGTCTTTGTAGGTCTGCATTTTGTTTCTGCAGCAGATTTTGATGTAAGTTTTTGACCGACGCCTTGAAGGTGTGTGTGTGTGTGTGTGTGTGTGTGTGTGTGTGTGTGTGTGTGTGTGTGTGTGTGTGTGTGTGATATCTGATTCTCTTCAACAACAACAACTGCAACAACAGTCACACTGCAGTTCTACAATAGCATAGAGAAAAGAACTATTAGTTTTGTCTGTCGTGTTAATCATTGACAATCTCTTCGAATATTGACTGTGAAAAATATGAATTGCGATCATTTCACGCAGCAGCCAGAACACGTATGATTTACAGTCAATAACAACAACAACAGCAACAACAACAACAACAACAACAGCAACACGTATGATTTACAGTGTATGTGGTAAAAACAACGACGGAACATCCTAAGGGTTTTTTTTTTTTGTTTGTTTGTTTCTTAGTGCCATTCGACTGCCCCCTACACCAATTTATCTTGCTTGCATTGAAGGTGAAATGAATGCTGAACGGAAGGAAAATGAACCAGCGACGAATTTGTTTAGACATCGTCCTTGGCTTTTCGTCTGTTCTCTGTTATTTAACGACAGAAACATAGAAATCGATGTGAGGTAGGGGCCCTTAGTCCAACGGTTAGAGTGTTTGCCTGCAGCTGACGGTCATCATTAAAAACCCACCCTTAGGATCGGACTTTTAAAAGCATGAAAACCCGCTTCGTCCACCCTGTAGTAAGTGGGTACCTGGTTTACTTCAGGGAAGGTTCTAGGCGGTGGAAGGACAAGGATGGGCTCCGCTTTCCTTCATACCATACCCCAGCTGCGATGACCCTCTGACAGTTAACTCGCTGTATGGCCTTTAGGCTGTGGGGCTTGAACCTTTTCAACCTTTGTGTATATGCCAGGAGATATGGGTGGGCGGCTTACACTAACAGCGCACCGTAAGCTACCAGCAACACGCACACTCCCTTGCGGATGTAGTCTACTCGTTCTTTCCCACAGCCGCGCGCACGGCACGTGATGCCCGTCACAGAGCCAGTTCCAGCTAGCGCGCGCCGTCAGCGACATTCCCACGCTGGGGAAGATGCTGTTTATTGTACTCAGCGGCATACAGTCTCTCTCTCTCTCTCTCTCTCTCTCTCTCTCTCTCTCTCTCTCTCTCTCTCTCTCTCTCTCTCTCTCTCTCTTAGTGACCAGGGATAATGCAGAAAAAGGTACGGACCCGGTTTTCATTGAATGCGCGTAAAGCAGAAATACTTTGGTATGCATTCACTCATCAGGTGGGGAGTGGGGGTGTATTACTGCGTTTTGTTACAGAAATCGCATTTCCTTTTGATTAGACTCGCCTTTCTTTGGATTAGACACAGAACACGGTGCATTAATTACAATACACTTTTTATTTTATTAATCGACAAAAGAGCTGAAAATAAACGCAAAATGTTCTATGTGGGACCGCTGTGAGGACATGGTGCTGCTGTCAGCGTGGGGGAGGTGGGGGGGGGGGGGGGGGGGCACAGACGTGGTTCGCCACATTCTGAAAACTTCCTTACGGTTCACACCGAGAAGACCTCGCCATTTATTTGTCAGTAGTTTTGCAAACACGGAAGGCAGTATGGCAGGACCATGAACACATCTTCCTACAACCATGGACTCGAGGATTAGAACTAGACAGGTGGAACCGCAGCCACTGACTCAAGGGTTAGAAGTAGACAGGAGAAAACCCAGCCATTGACTCAAGGGTCAGAACTAGACAGGAGAAAACCCAGCCATTGACTCAAGGGTTAGAAGTAGACAGGAGAAAACCCAGCCATTGACTCAAGGGTCAGAACTAGACAGGAGAAAATCCAGCCATTGACTCAAGGGTCAGAACTAGACAGGAGAATACCCAGCCATTGACCCCAGGGTCAGAACTAGACAGGAGAAAACCCAGCCATTGACTCAAGGGTCAGAACTAGACAGGAGAAAACCCAGCCATTGACTCAAGGGTCAGAACTAGACAGGAGGAAACGCAGCCATTGACTCAAGGGTCAGAACTAGACAGGAGGAAACGCAGCCATTGACTCAAGGGTCAGAACTAGACAGGAGGAAACCCAGCCATTGACTCAAGGGTCAGAACTAGACAGGAGAAAACCCAGCCATTGACTCAAGGTCAGAACTAGACAGGAGAATACCCAGCCATTGACCCCAGGGTCAGAACTAGACAGGAGAAAACCCAGCCATTGACTCAAGGGTTAGATCTAGATTGGAGAAAACCCAGCCATTGACTCAAGGGTCAGAACTAGACAGGAGAAAACCCAGCCATTGACTCAAGGGTTAGATCTAGATTGGAGAAAACCCAGCCATAGAACTAGACAGGAGAAAACCCAGTCATTGACTCAAGGGTTAGAACTAGACAGGAGAAAACCCAGCCATTGACTCAAGGGTTAGATCTAGATTGGAGAAAACCCAGTCACTGACGCAAGGGTGAGAACTAGACAGGAGAAAACCCAGTCATTGATTCAAGGATCAGAACTAGACAGGAGAAAACCCAGCCATTGACTCAAGGGTCAGAACTAGACAGGAGAAAACCCAGCCATTGACCCCAGAGTCAGAACTAGACAGGAGAAAACCCAGTCATTGACCCCAGGGTCAGAACTAGACAGGAGAAAACCCAGCCATTGACTCAAGGGTCAGAACTAGACAGGAGAAAACCCAGCCATTGACCCCAGGGTCAGAACTAGACAGGAGAAAACCCAGTCATTTACCCCAGGGTCAGAACTAGACAGGAGAAAACCCAGCCATTGACTCAAGGGTTAGATCTAGATTGGAGAAAACCCAGCCATTGACTCAAGGGTTAGAACTAGACAGGAGAAAACCCAGCCATTGACTCAAGTGTTAGAACTAGACAGGAGAAAACCCAGCCATTGACTGAAGGGTTAGAACTAGACATGAGAAAACCCAGTCACTGACGCAAGGGTGAGAACTAGACAGGAGAAAACCCAGTCATTGATTCAAGGATCAGAACTAGACAGGAGAAAACCCAGCCATTGACTCAAGGGTCAGAACTAGATAGGAGAAAACCCAGCCATAGAACTAGACAGGAGAAAACCCAGCCATTGACTCAAGGGTCAGAACTAGACAGGAGAAAACCCAGCCATTGACCCCAGAGTCAGAACTAGACAGGAGAAAACCCAGTCATTGACCCCAGGGTCAGAACTAGACAGGAGAAAACCCAGCCATTGACTCAAGGGTCAGAACTAGACAGGAGAAAACCCAGCCATTGACTCAAGGGTTAGAACTAGACAGGAGAAAACCCAGCCATTGACTCAAGGGTCAGAACTAGACAGGAGGAAACCCAGCCATTGACTCAAAGGTTAGAACTAGACAGGAGAAAACCCAGCCATTGACTCAAGGGTTAGAACTAGACAGGGAAAACCCAGTCATTGACTCAAGGGTTAGAACTAGACAGGAGAAAACCCAGCCATTGACTCAAGGGTTAGAACTAGACAGGAGAAAACTCAGCCATTGACTCAAGGGTTAGAACTAGACAGGAGAAAACCCAGCCATTGACTCAAGGGTTAGAACTAGACAGGAGAAAACCAGCCATTGACTCAAGGGTTAGGTCTAGATTGGAGAAAACCCAGCCATAGAACTAGACAGGAGAAAACCCAGTCATTCACTCAAGGGTCAGAACTAGACAGGAGGAAACGCAGCCATTGACTCAAGGGTCAGAACTAGACAGGAGGAAACGCAGCCATTGACTCAAGGGTTAGAACTAGACAGGAGAACACGCAGAACGGTTTGGTTATCTGATCGATGAAGTGCGCGCACAAACATTGTATCGCCAGAAAAGACCAAGGTAGTTAGAATTATATAAATATCACCCAAACGAATTTAGCTGTCTAACAATAGGTATTAATTTAACCATCATTTCAACCTATCCGTCTTGCCTCCCCTCCCCTTTCCCTCCCAGCCCCCCCCCCCCCCCCCCCCCCCCCCCTCCGTGCCTGCTTGAGAGGCCCCTCCTGTGAGATGGTGCATGTGTCTAACAAGATGCTAACTGTCGACCAGCCACACACGGCATTCTGATAAACATACAAGTCTGTTGCAGGCACGACTTGTAATTTCGTATACAATACCTCCTCATATTTGTATGGCTGTATGATGTACACATTGCTATCACGTATAGGGAAATCAGTTAACTACTTACAAGAGCTGTTTATAAAGACCTGACCCGCACTTCTCGCTTAGTCCTTGCTGTACGAATATTAGTATGATGTACACGTTGTTATTGCATACCAGGAAATCACTAAACTACTTACATGGGCTGTTTATAAAGAACTTACTCGCACTTGCCGCCAAGTCCTTGCTGTGTGGCTGTATGATATACACATTGTTCTCACATACCAGAAAATCCCTTAACTGCTAACATGGGCTTTTTATAAAGACCTTACTCGCACTTGTCGCTTGGTCCTGGCTATCATGATATACACGTTGTTACCGCATACAAAGAAATCACTAAACTACTTACATGGGCTGTTTATAAAGACCTAACTCGCACTTGTCGCCAAGTCCTTGCTGTACGGCTGTAGTTATGATACACATTATCATCACATAGAAGGAAATCATTTAACTACTTACATGGGCTGTTTATAAAGACCTAACTCGCACTTGTCGCAAAGTTCTTGTTGTGCGGCGGTATGATGTGCACGTCACCACTTAGAAGGAAATCACTTAACAACTTACATGGGCTGTTTCTCGAGACCTAGCTCGCACTTGTCGCTAAGTCCTTGCTGTACGACTATCATTATGATATACACGTTGTTATCATATACCAGGGAATCACTTTACTACTTAGATTTGCCTCAAATCATATAACTACGTACATTTGCCTTAATCTCCGCAAAAAAAAATTTCTTGGCGACTCACCGAGCCGCTAGCCACGAGGAACTCGGCTGCGAAGAGCCACACCATTGTCAGTCAGGATGGTAAATAACCAACCGTCTGTCAAAGCTGGTCTTCTTCTTCTTCTTCTTCTTCTTCTTCTTCTCTCGAGGCGACATCCGGTACATGACAGACCCGGTGGCTCAGACAGGCACTTCAAAGGCGAGCCGAAGACATCAGTTACAGCATGCAGCGGTACGAGGTACGACTGCTGTTGGCTAAGAAATCAATAACCGCCAGCAAGTGCGGCGTCTGGCACTCTTAACTGTAAACAAGACTGTTGCACACTTTCCATGTGCAGCGGTTGCAGCAACTGTAGGCCTACATGAAGTGCTGTGCTAGCGAGGAGTAAAGACGGATTTTTTGTTTGTGTGTGTGTGTGTGTGTGTGTGGTCTCAGGATTCGAACTTTGGCTTTGCGCTTTGGCTTTTTCTTTTTTTCTTTTTCTTTATTTTTTTTCGGAGGGGGGAGGGGGGGGAGAAGGGGAGAGGGCGAGAGGGGGCTAACAGAGAAAACTATCTCTGGACAGTGGGGATAGGGGACTTATCAAATAAAACGGCCAGAGCAACAGTAATATTGAAACTGGGCATCGCAGTTATCAACATGTTCCGCCTAATTCGCTTTCGATGTAGCTGCCGAAAACTGGAAAAATCGAGTTAGAAAAATGAAATAGAATTTACCGTGGAAATCGTATTTGTAACCAAAAAAAAAAAAAAAAAAAAAAAAAAAAAAAAAAAAAAAACATTTACAGGGTTTAAACACTTTTTGGAGTAAATTTCCATTTTGTTAAAAAACCCCCTCAAAAATTTAAACAGTGAAAGTTTATCCACAAATGAATCTCCCCCAAATCTTTCCTTTTATCGCTTTTCTTTTTCTTCAGCGGGTAATACAAAAAATTTTAAAAACCAGCGAAATGATTTTTTTTTTAAATAAATTAAAATTGACAGTTTTGGTCTACTTTTTTGGATTTGTTGTTTTTTTGTGTTTTTTTTTTTTTGGGGGGGGGGGGGGGGGGGGGGGGGGGTGGGGTTTTTTTTTTTTTTTTCAATTACTTTTAAAAAAGAGTTTTTTTTTTTTTGTTTTTTTTTTTAAAAAGGATGTAGAACGTTTCACCCTTCAAACCCCGCCCAATAAGGGTTAAAAACTCCCTTTTCCCCGGGTTTGTTTCACGAAATTTAGTTGGGGGTGTCAAAACTTTTTCCCCTTTCCCCCCTAAAAAAAGGGCCCAAAAGGTTTAAATTTAACTTAAACATTGCACGCGCCCCCGCCCGTGTGCTAAAACTGACTGCTTTTCCTTTAAATTCTGGAAGCAATTGTCCAAATCAGGACTTTAATAACAAACCGGGCCAAAGCCAGTATCCACCCAAAAAAATTAAAAAAAATTGTACCCCTCTTTCTTTTTCTGTATCCCTTCTCCCTTTTTTTATTTTCTTTTTTTAAACCTCATTTATATTATTTTTTTATTTCTTATATTTCACCCCCACGGCAGGACTGGGGGCACATTTTTTCAAAGGGTTTCATTTCATTGTGTTTTATAAGCGTTTTGGGTTATTTTTTTAAGAAAAATTGTTACATTATAACTAACCCACACCACAACTTTCCCCCCCCCCTCCCCCTCCTCCCCCTTTTTTTTTTCCCGGGTTTAAGAAAACACATAAAAATGTTAGAACTTGGGGAATTTTTTTTATGACTCAATTTTTTTGCTCTGACCATTCCCAAAAGATGGACAAACTTTGTTGCATTGTTTTTTGTTTTTTTTTTCTCTTAAAAAAAGGCCACGGGGCCCCAAAAAATTTAGAAAGGGGCCTTATGATTTTCTATACTGTTTTTTTTTTCCCTTGGAGGAAATTGCTTTTAAAATTTTTTTTTTAATTTTTTTCTTTATTTTTTTGTTATCTTATTTATTTGTTCGCCGGGTCCACCCAAATCTACCGCAAAACGCAAACAAAAAGGGTAGACACTGCTTTGTCACAATAAACAAAAAAAAAGGGATGTTTTTTTTTCCCTTTTTTTTGGGTGTCCGAACAGGGCCCAAGCCTTCAATCAATTTTTTTCTGTTGGCATCATTCACCCCCTTTTCCCTTTTTCCCCCTTCCCCCACAAAACTTATTTGGGCCCTTTTTCGTTCTTTCCCCTTTTAAACTTTAATCTCTTCCCCTCTTTTA
>CM031607.1:38738742-38741242 GCA_018398815.1 Conus ventricosus | reverse complement strand
CCCCAAAAACCCCCCTTAAAAAATTTTTTAACGTCACATTCAGGGCCCTTTTCGTTTTCCCCACCCAACCCAATTTTTTCGCCACTGGGAAACGCCTACATATCCATTTCTTTAGTTTTAATTTCCCGCTTCTTGGAACAAACCCGGCCCTTTTAAACCCTTTATTGGCCATAAGAAAGAAGAAAATATTCGATTTTTCCCCGACACAAAAAAACAACTCAAATTTGAACTAATTTTCGCCAGTTTGTAAATACTCGACTTTCCCTTTAAAGGGAAGGGCCCTTTTGCGCATCATTTTCCTGGGTGCAAAACCCCCAGTGTGGGGGGTATAAAAACCCCGGGTCTTACAAACGGGTTTTCCCCGTCTTTCATTTTTTCAGTCCAACTCACAAAAATCCCCCCCCCCCCGCCCCCCCCCCCCCCGGCCCCCCCCCCCTTCCCCCCCCCCCCCCCTTTCTTCCCCCCTTCAACCCGGGTTTCCAAAAAAAAAAAACACCCTGATTTGGCCCCTTTTTTCGGTCGGGTGGGGTATAAGCAACCCTTTCTTTTCCCTAAAAAAAAAAATTTGGGTTTTTGCCAGGGAAAACAAAAATTAAACCCCGGGGTCAAACCAAAGTATTTTCTGTTTTTAATTTTAAGGGCATAAAAACTAAGTATGGTCCGGCGTGTTGCTTAGAGGGGTTGGGGGTTTTTTTTTGTTTTTTTTTGTTGTTTTCTTTTGTTTTGTGTTTTTTTTTTTGGTTTTTTTTGTTTTTTAACGTGTTCATTTGAAATAAATTATGATCACTTTTATGTAATGGTTATTGTCCTTCGGTAACATCTCATTTCCAAGGTCTGGAATTTTATTTCCATCCGTTGTGAGGGTCCATGTCTTGCACGTATACTGGAAGGTGAAATATACCAAGTGCATGCAGCAACCTTTCTTGTGTTTTATGGAGACATTATTATCCCTCGATATAAGTTCCAGTTTTAACAGAGCTGGTGTCTTTTCTGGCCTTGAGAAAAAAATTTTTTTAAAGAGAAGTTATGGTCAATCCGCCGGACAAGAGGGACAAACAAATTACAAGACAAAACGCGATATGTTTTGACCTTTTTGGTCTTCTTAAGGCAAGATAAACAACATTCGGGCAATGAAAACGAAGAACGAGTAATCACTTATCTTCTCAACCTGAAGAAGACCAAAGAGGTCGAAAAGCGTCGTGTTTTGTCTTGTAATTGGTTTGTTCCTTTTGTCCAGCGGATTAATTCTAATTTCTCTTTAAACATTCGTTTCCATTTCCACCTGCAGTCAGCTCACTTTGAAACGGCCCGTGAGAAGATATTTTGGTTTGTAACCCTCATTGCTAGTGACTGACCCCAGACAGGTGAACAGTTCCTAGCTTCTGTCCACGTGGTCATTTTTATGTTAGTAGTCATGGTGGTGTAGTATTAGCGCTGATTTCACTGTCAAATGTGATCGATGCTTCATGAAGTCTTGGCGAAGGTTTGTCTTCACCACCTGCCAAATCGTCGGTGTCGTCTGAGAACCGAAAACCAGAGAAGTAATCTATTCAGAATGATTTTAAGCTTATTTATTTTTCAAATAATGGCGATGCTTATCAGACTGATGCGGTTGCGGTTCTGTCTGTACTGTAAATTCCCAGCCCTGATGTGGCCCTTTGCGGTCGGCTGGGCTATAAGCAACATTATCTAACTAACTGTAAATTCCCTTTCTTGGGTAGCTGGGTGATGCAGAGAAATGGGATTCATGGAGAGGGCCTCTCGCCAGCGTGCCAGATTTTGCGGCAGAGGACGTACTGTTATCCATTATTTACTTTACCTCTCCCGTCATGTTTCAAGAGTTCCGCAGGAATGACGTCATCGTCTCCGCAACTGCGTCATCCAGTCACGTCACGGTAGCAGCAATGTTGGGCTTCGTGTAAGCAATACATGAGATTAGTGAGCTAGGAGCAATAATGAAAATCCTTGGGCTTGGGCAATAAATGACCAATTAAATGGAAGAAGTAGGCAAATCATTGTCAAAATTTACTCTAGCTTCAATGCTTTGCGCGCGGCGCGCGTGTGTGGTGTGTGTGTGTGTGTGTGTGTGTGTGTGTGTGTGTGAATATTATGTTGTTATGTGTTAATTTGATTGTGTCTAATAAGCAATGATGGTTTTAGTGGTTCAGTTATACTTCAGTAGTATTGTTCGGAATATTGTGTTGTCGTGTCTTAATTTGGTTGTGTGATAATAAGCAAAAATGGGTTTGGGTGGATCGTTTTTTTTGTTTTTTTGTTTTTTCAATCTTGAAGTTGGGAATTCTGTGTTGTCATATGTTAATTCGGTTGTGTAGAAATAAGCAAAAATGATTTGTGTGGTTTAGTTATGTCGTAATACTGATATTTGGAATGATCCTCCGTATCCACAGATAAATGGAAGTGATTTTCAGTTATTATTTATAGCGATGTACCGTCGAAATTATTCTTAATCTTTGAAAAAGACCAGGATCCAATATTCCGA
>CM031607.1:38723742-38733742 GCA_018398815.1 Conus ventricosus | reverse complement strand
ATCTAAAAAATTATTCTTGATGAACGGAATCAAGAATTTCCTTAATCAACATACTAGAAAATTATATTTCTATGCATATGTACAACCAGACATTAACTACGCCTCTACATGCTGGGATTTAGCCAGCAAAAATTGCTTAAAACCACTAGAAAGCATGTACAGACGCGTTATTAAGCTGATACTCTTGAAATCTTCTCTACACGCTAGTGATTATGAAGATCTTAACATTCTTCCATTTGATCAAAAATGCCTTTTTAATAAAGCTGTCTTTATGTATAACATTATTGATAATCTTGCGCCACCTTATCTTCATGACAAATTTCCATCAATCAAAATTCGAGGCAAAAATATCCTATACACCCCTCGACTACGAACTGATCTTTTCAAGTCATCCCTTATTTACTCTGGTTGTAAATTATGGAATGAAATCCCTACACATTTAAAACAGGAAAATAGTTTAACATCGTTTAATAAAAGCATATTTCAAATACCTCATAGACCATTTGTAAATTACGTTTCACTTACCTGTATATTCTCCCAAGTTTGATGTTCCTTTTGACACAAACAAGTTGTTGCAGCCCTGAGATGGCCTTCGTGGTCGGCTGGGCTATAAGCCATATGACATGATTGACATATAAAATGTTTATGTAGGCCTATGTGATGTTTACGTATGTCCAGTTTCGTGTGTGTGTGTGTGTGTGTGTGTGTGTGTGTGTGTGTGTGTGTGTGTGTGTGTGTGTGTGTGTGTGTGTGTGTGTGCAATACGTTATAATGAGATTGCTTACTATTTTCTTTAAAAAAGAAAAAAAAGAAAAACGTTTTTCATATTACTGTGTTTAATTTTGTCAAATCAATGTAATGGTTTCTTTTTGTTTACTGTTATTTTGAGGGCATAGTGTAAAAAAGCTTCCAGCTTATTTATTCACCCTCATTAAAGATTTCGAGTCTCTCTCTCTCTCTCTCTCTCTCTCTCTCTCTCTCTCTCTCTCTCTCTCTCTCTCTCTCTCTCTCTCTCTCTCTCTCAAATAACGGCGATGTTCAACATCCACATCTTGTAAACAAATCTTAAATAAATGTTAGCGAACCGCCCAGAGAAACGTGGACAAACGAGTCACAAGACAAAACACAACGCGTTTCGACCTCTTAGGTCTTCTTCAGATGAGATACAAACGAATAAAATAACGAAAATTCAGTTAGCTTTGATCGCTTCAGATCGCTTCATAGTTCAGCGCAAAGAAGAAGGCGTTGAATGAGCTCATCAAAGCTAAGCTAAGTGATTTGTTTAGATTTCCGCCTGCAGTCGTCTCGCTTGCAACTTGATCCACATCTTGTGTCTACGCCTATATTTATCGTTGAGTAATTTCAAGTTTGCGCAACGAAAGATTTTAATGCAGAAAACGGAATTACAAACCCGTCAAATGAAGGAACTAACAAATCAAAAACAAAACAAAACAAAAATAGACACTTCGCGTTTCGACTTGTTGGGTCTTCTTCAATCAGGACAAGCAATATTCAAATCAATGGAAATAAAGGACGAACAAAGAGAAATTTATCTCTTCGATCCTTGTGAAAACTGGGGCGCGAGTGAAATACTGAAATTACGAAATGGAAAGAGAAAAGGGGTGGGGGTGGGTGAGGGGGGGGGGGGGGGTGTTAGAGGGGAGAGGGACAGATTAATGATAATTGTATAAAAAGGAAAATTAATGGCGTTGTGATAGTGTGATGATAATAATGATGATGATGATGATGATGATGATGATGATGATGATGATGATGATGGTGATGATGATGATGATGATGATGATGATGATGGTGATGATGATGATGATTTTGCTACTACTGCTACTACTACTTCTACGACTGATAACAATGAAATTATTTACCTCACGTATGTTACTGCTCCTCTCTTCTCTCCTACCATTACTTCTTTTCATTTTCTGTAGAAATCCATCCCTTACTTGCGTATCAATTCATCTCATTTTCTTACTTCTGATTTTCTTTCAAATGCATCTGCTTTTTTTTTTTTTTTTTTTAAAGAGACATATTTTTCTTTGTTACTTTCCTTCCCTATCTTCCTTTGTTGTTGTTGTTCCTCCAATAGTATTCCTAGCTTTTTACTCGCTAGTTTTATTCCTTTTCATGTGCTTGTCATGATGATGATGATGATGATGATGATGATGATGATGATGATGATGATGATGATGACGATCATCATCATCATCATCATCATCATCATCATCATCATCATCATCATCATCATCATCATCATCATCATAATCACCATCATCATTACTTTATTTATTTATGTATTTACTTATTTAATCATTTATTTATTTATTTATTTGTTTATTTATCTATATTATTATTGTTATCGTTATCATCATCATTATTATTATTATTATTATCATCATTATTATTATTGTTATCGCTACAATTGTTGTTGTTATTATCATCATCATTATTACTATTATTATTATCATCATCATTATTATTATTATTGATATTATTATTACTATCATTCATATTACTATTATCATTATTATTTCTACTGTTACATTATCATGAATCTAATTACTATCAGTCGTAGAAGTGGTAGAAGTTGCAAAATTATCATCATCATCATTATTGTTGTTGTTATTATTATTATGTCATCATCATCATCATCATCATCATCATCATCATCATCATCATCACCACCACCACCACCACCATCATCATCATCATCATCATCATCATCATCATCATCGTCATCATCATCATCATCATCATCATCATCATCATCATCATCATCATCATCATCAACGTTTAGCATCACTATTAGTATTATGTCCACTATTCATAATTTACAATGAAATTCTGAATTTTCCCTTTGTATTTTCTGAATTGATGTATATATCTGTGTATCTCTTAGAATTTGTATTACTGTCTTTACCATTTCGTTATCATTATAATCATTAATTTCATTCTGATTTTATCGTTATCATCAATATCAATAGTAATGTAGTATAACTGACCAAAGACATCTCAGATTTTATCTTGCTATCTGTACATTTTCAATATTATTATTATAATTGTTGTTGTTGTTATAATTATTATTATTACTATTGTTATCACAATCATTATCATTATTATTGTCATCATCATCATCATCATCATCATCATCATCATCATCATCATTATCATTGTTATCATAATTATTTTTTATTATAATATTTATTACCGTTATTCTTAATATTATTGTGTTTTGTTGTTGTTATTATTATTACTACTACTATTATTATTACCATATTCAACATCATTATCATTATTATTATATAATTATTGTTGTTGTTGTCGTTCTTGTTATCCAAACCATTATTGCGACTATTCCTCCTGCTCTTCCTCCTCTATTATCATTATTGTGATTAATATTACCATTAAGATAATCATTTTTCTTCTTCTGATAAAATAATCATTATCATCATCATCATCATGAGACGTTGTTACCATTATTTTATAAATTATTGTTATTGTTTAAGCTGTACGCCTCCCCTCTAAATACTCCCATTTGACAGCTCAGTAGTTCAATTCTTGCTTTTATGTTTTAATTTTCGCTCGCAATCACCCCACTTTGAAATCAACAGCAGCTTATTTCCCAAGGATTCTTTGAGGAAAGCAGCTCATAACTACCACTTTTACGAGTAAGAGAGAGAGAGAGAGAGAGAGAGAGAGAGAGAGAGAGAGAGAGAGAGACAGACAGACAGAGAGAGAAGAGAGAGAGAGAAGAGAGAGAGAGAGAGAGTGTATGTGTGTGTGTGTGTGTGTGTGTGAGGGGATGGGTGTGCGTGCGTGCGTGTGTTGTGTGCGTGCGCGCGCGCGCGCGCGTGTGTGTGTGTGTGTGTGTGTGTGTTGTGTGTGTGTGTGTGTGTGTGTGTGTGTGTGTGTGTGTGTGAGTGCATGCGTGCGTGTTGTGTGTGTGTGTTTGCGTGTGAGCACGTGCGTGCGCGTGAACATGCATACACGCGTGTGCACTCGCGCGTGCATTTATTTTATTTTATTTTATTATTATTATTATTATTATTTTGCACGTGTGTGTTACAGGAAAGTGGTTCCCAGGAGCAACAACTTCAGTCACGCCAACTTCCTTCATCCTCAGCACGCCGAGTTCCCCGTTACAAAAAGCCTGAGATCACATCGTCTGTGGACTGGACGGTAAGATGATACTGGGGGGGGGGGGGGGGGGGGGGGGGGGGGGGGGGGAGGGGGGGGCGGGGGGCAGGGAGGGGGGGATCCAAGGTTCGTTACCTTACGTTCAGGTTCAAATCGACACCTAGCTCCTGTGATGATGGTGGTAATGGAACCTGATACTAGCCAGAATGAGCAACACGCGTGGAGCAGAAAAGGCTCATCTTTGTGGTGTGCTTCAAGGGAAGGAACTGATGACCTGTCTTTAGAACTGCCACATGGCTGGTCGACCGACTGCATTAACAAGATGTCTGAATAGTTTGGATTGGTTGGCTGGAGTTGGTTTTTGGTTGGCTGGCTGACTGGTCGATTTTCTTAAATCTTAGTCATTCATTTACTTATTTGTATATTCATCTATTTGTTTTCGTCATCATGATCATATTATCCACCAACAACTATACTCTTATAGGTACTGATATGTGGGTATTACAGACACTCTGAATTTGTTTTCCTCATTTTTCTTGTTTTAATCCAAACTTTAAAAAAAATTGATCACGAATTAGGAATACATGATATGATGCGTACGACAAGATCTCTTTAACAAGGATCACATTAGTTTGTCAACAAAGAGAATTAGAAATGATAAATAAGGAAAAGTAAAAACATGTCAGAAACTGAGAAATAAATAAATCAAGCAAACGGAGAAGCCAAAACACTGAGATGTTGCTATATCATTCGCAAACCTTGAAAAACCAATGTTTTAATCAAACAAAGGTAACTAAATATGGGTGCTTTGCAGATACACTTGCATATGAAATGTCCAACACTAGCAGCACACTGTTTCTATTTCATATCTGACTTTCAAATAGATAGAAAATATATACATTGCGACTTGTTTTCATATTTACATTGGTAAACATAGAATTTAGCGAGAAGCAGAACAGTCTATCGGGTCTAAATTTGTAATCACTTGCAAACACGCAATATTTTCATTAAGCAACAGGTTCATAGTTCACATTTTCTGTTTACCACATTTTTACATGCTTTCCAGAAACTTTTCACATAATGCAATGCTAGAATATATATATATATTCAATTATAAACAAAGTTTGCTCTCATGTCTTAGATTGAAGAAATAGGGGATATAAGCATTCATATCTGCAGTGGTAGTTAATACTAACAGTATGTGCTCAAGTGGGTGGATGGGGAAAAACAAAACAAATGCTTTTCAAAATGAGCCTTCAGCAAGTTTATAATTTCCAACAGGGAGGAAATTCACTAACACATAACTCCTGGTCATATACCGATATTTCGAAACTTGGTTGTTTCTCCTCAGTGACCGCGAAAAGTGGCGATTTGACTCCTCTGCCTTTTCGATTTTAAGAAGAATGCTATCCCAGAAAAGGCTGGTGTGCAATACCGTAGTATGTTTGTTGAGTTTTAAAAAAACCAACCAAAGGTGCCACCTAAGAAGCAAAAGAAAATCATGAAAGAACAAAACAAGCTGCATTTTCTTGTGGAAAGTAGAAAATATAAAAAGATAACCTCTTAAGACACAAGTGCTGAGGGCCAGTTCTTGGAATGAATCCGCAAGGACTAAATTACAAAAAACTAATAAATTCCAAGGATAAGTACTGAACACCATTCCAGCAACTTACAGAGCAGCTTGGTGTTGCAATGACTGCAAGAAATATTCAATTATAAACAAAGCTTGCTCTTATGTCTTAGAGTGAAGGTAGATTAAAGATTAAAGGCAGAGGAGTCAAATTGCGACTTTCCGCGGTCACTGAGGAGAAACAACCTATATATATATATATATATATATATATATATATATATATATATATATATATATATATATATATATTAGTTCGTTGAATATTTTCTTTTGAACGCGCGCGCGCAAAACCCCGCTCGCCACCCACCCGTGCACTCACACACACACTCACTCACTCACACACACACACACACACACACACACACACACACACACACGCACGCACGCATGCACGCACACACACACACACACACACACACACACACACACACACACACACACACACAACATTTTCTTGAGTGTTCAATGCTCAGGTTTTGCAAAATGATATTGACTTCCAATATTTTGTTAATAATTCTTACCTGAAACCATCTTAAGCTTATGTCTTTAATTAATCAGTCCGATTTTTTTTTCTTTCCAAGATTTTAAACTCTTAAATGTCCTACTATAATATTTCGTTCATCCCCCCCCCCCCCCCCCCCCCCCAGTCCCTTTCTCTGTCCCACCTCACTCCACGCCCTCTCACTCATTCTCTCTCTCTCGCACCTGTATTCACTTAACGCATGCATTTTTGTTTCTTTTTCTGCTTTTTTTTTAACCCTTGGTGGTGAGAACACCACAGTATTATGGACTGTGGTGTGTCTCTATTTGACGCCAGGAGTACAGACACAATCAACCGTGTCTCCCTGATGAGTCCGATCCAGCGGACGAAAGGCCTAGGAGCAGGTAATACAAATAAATCTGCCTTCGAGAGGGATTACGGTGGTTCCCTCATGCAGCTAGTGAAGAGTTTTCATATTTATAATATATTTTCTCAATTTTATGTTCTCATTTTTCTTCATCTTCAACACCCCCCCCCCCCCCCCCCCCCCCACACACACACCACACCACCTTTTTAAGTTCAAATCTTCGCCAAGTCATTACTGTTGTGACGGAGGGTTGTTGGCCTGCGCTTGTTTTTTCCCCCACCATTAGATTGTTCGTCTTTGTATTTGTCTGACTATATTCAAGTTTAAAAGGCTGTGCCAGGCTTGAATAAAAGTTACTCTGAGTTAGGTTTTCTTATGGGAGCAAGAGTTACACTTCTTGTTTATTATTTATTGTTTACTGTTCCCTGTCTCATTTCATGTTCATTTCTTTTTCTGCTTGTTCGTTTCACTCCAGAATGAGCGGTGCTTTGGAGTTTATGTACAGTGAGAAATATTTAAATAGAATGAAGGCAGACGGGAGTTTTCGCTCATGGCAGTTGCATGCAGGATACTTAACACTTCTCAGGTAATAATTGGTTAATTAAGTGCTTAGTTGATTACCAAACTGAATGTAATAAGGACTGGAAAAATATGTTCTCCGTGATTCGGCAAGTCCATGGATTTTTTGTTGTTGTTGTTCGAAAATTGAAGCAGTGGTCGATAGACACGGGCGTTTTGAACAAGAAAAAAAAAATGACAGTGTGACATTCTGCTAGCTGTGACGCACCAGGCGAGTGGTGTGCATCGTTGGTGTTGTGACTTGTGCTTTGGGATACGTCTCCGCCAGTCTTCTGAGACAAAGGATTACTTACTTATGTGTGGCCATGGAACATCAGTGTGAGGATATTAGTGTGTGACAGTAGAACAGCAATGTGCATGCATGACAACCGTGGTTGTGAGATGCTGTGGATTATTATGATTATGTGTGGCAGCAAACTGACTGCTGCATATTGTGGAAATGGAAAGTGACACGAGTGATGACAGCAGAGCAAAGAAAGAAAAAGAACAAGAAAAAAGAAAAAGAAACAAAAAAAGTATCTATTCCTCTCCACTGAAGAAAGTGACACTAGTCTTTGGCATGATATAATCTTTTTTTTTAAACAAAAAACAACAACACAGAAACGAAAGCGTCAACACTAAGCCGCGGAAAGACAGGGCAAAATGGAAATCAAAACTGTTCTATGGTGTAATGAAAAACGCCCACACGGACCAGCAACCAAAGAGAGACAGCTCGTGATGGGGACACCCTGGGTCGTCTGGCACCAGGCTCCAGCAGAGTGGGTTGCTGAGACATGTTTTAGGGGGTCTTCTCCAAGTGAAGTGAAACATCTTCTCTCTGTCTGTCTGTCTGTCTGTCTGTCTGTCTCTCTCTCTCTCTCTCTCTCTCTCTCTCTCTCTCTCTCTCTCTCTCTCTCTCTCTCTCTCTCCCACCAATCCTCACCCTGCAGTTTTGTACTTAGTTTTCTCCCTTTCTGTCTCTCTCTTCAATGCCGTCTGTCTGTGTCAGAGACTAACTCTCTCTTCAATGCCGTCTGTCTGTGTCAGAGACTAACTCTCTCTTCAATGCCGTCTGTCTGTGTCAGAGACTAACTCTCTCTCAAACCGTCTGATCCGTCTTTGCCCTGCTTGTCTGTGTTAGTCTCTTTGGAGTCGTGCGTTTTGAATTCTCCGAAGTCCAGCGTACACAGCCACTTGTACAAAGACTTTGTTTATGGCTAAGTTAAGTCCCTTTCCAAAACAAACACACACACACACACACACACACACACACACACACACACACACACACACACACACACACACAAGGAAAAAGAAAACCCGTTCATCCTCACATCTGGTATTCACGCACATTTTCGAAATGGCTGAAACAATAACTTCGATCCTCCACTCTGATTAAGGAGCACCAAACACCAAACATGCATAGTCACTTCTGAAACACTCTTCCATAACAATTATAATCTTGACAGCCGACTCACTCTTGTCAACGACGGTGATAATAGCACCAGCTCAACACTTAACAGCAACACTGTTTGAACTAAGAAAGTACTCCTATTCTTCGAGTGAATTATCAACGGGCTATGGTTCGCTCCCTCCCATTGCTGAACAGTCTTCCACAGACTGAGCATGGGAAACACCACAATTGGTGCTCCGATGTCCGGGTGGATAATTTGCCTCCCCTGACCGTTGTAGGTTTTTAACTCCCTTTCCGCGGCAGTTTTTGTCGTCTGTTACAAATGATACCCCGAAGGTCTGTGCAAGCACGGATGACTTTTCATGCTAAAGGTAAAGTGATGTTGCTTATAGCCCAGCCGACCGCAAAGGGCCATATCAGAGCTGTCGCCAGTAATCCTGTTATCCGATCACATTCTTCACTATCATCGTTTGAAACCCCTCGAAACCTTCCTTGAGGTTTTCTTCCTTGATGCTGCCACCGCTTTTGCTAGGTCGTTGTCATTCTTCCTGTTTTTGTGGTTGTGGTTGTGGTAGTGGTAGTGGTTGTGGTTGTGGTTGTGGATGTGGCTGTTGTTGTTGTTGTTGTTGTTGTGGTAGTGGTTGTGGTTGTGGATGTGGCTGTTGTTGTTGTTGTTGTTGTTGTGGTAGTGGTTGTGGTTGTGGATGTGGCTGTTGTTGTTGTGGTGGTAGCGGTTGTGGTTGTGGTTGTGGATGTGGCTGTTGTTGTTGTTGTTGTTGTTGTGGTAGTGGTTGTGGATGTGGCTGTTGTTGTTGTGGTGGTAGCGGTTGTGGTTGTGGTTGTGGATGTGGCTGTTGTTGTTGTGGTGGTGGTAGCGGTTGTGGATGTGGCTGTTGTTGTTGTTGTTGTGTTAGTGGTTGTGGTTGTGGATGTGGCTGTTGTTGTTGTTGTGTGTGGTAGTGGTTGTGGATGTGGCTGTTGTTGTGGTGGTGGTAGCGGTTGTGGTTGTGGTGTGGCTGTGTTGTTGTTGTTGTGTGTAGCGGTTGTGGATGTGGCTGTTGTTGTTGTTGTTGTTGTGGTAGTGGTTGTGGATGTGGCTGTTGTGGTTGTGGTAGTGGTTGTAGTTGTGGATGTGGCTGTTGTTTGTTGTTGGTGGTGGTGGTGGTGTGTTGAACTGCTGCTGCTGAAGCTGTCGGTGTGTATGTGGCAGGACCAAGCAGTAAACAGTGACCACTTGTGGGTGGAGACAAATGCTTCAGGGGACTACTGCTACGGCATGGACCTGGACTGTAAGGTTAGTGAGTGTTGACTGTCTGTCTGTCTGTCTGTCTGTCTGTCTCCCCACCCGCCTCTCTCTGTCTCTGTCTCTCTCTGTCCCTGTCTCTCTCTAGATCTGTG
>CM031607.1:38718742-38721242 GCA_018398815.1 Conus ventricosus | reverse complement strand
GCAGAATTGATAGCTATTTTAATGGCTTTACAGCATATTGAGAGTTACCTATGAATAGTTGTAAAATATTACTCTGTGTAGATTCTAAATCGGCATTACAAGCGATCAAAGAACCCAAAAAACGTCTTGAAATGATACTAGAAATCAGACATGTAATTCATCAATTGTCGTTTTAAAGACATTAGTGTGACTTTTTACTGGGTTCCTTTCCATTGCGGAATTATATGCCAATGAACTGGGTTGACAGAGCAGCTAAAAATGCAGGACGTAATAATACTGAAGGGGCAATTCTAATTAACATAAATCTAGATCTGCACGAGTATTATAATCACATTGAAAACTAGCTTAAGATAAGTTTGATAACATGCTGAAGACATCAGATAGCCAATATTCACACAATTGTATAAAAAGCGTCAGCAGAAAAAATTCCAAATTAATTTTAAATCACATATCTGATACAGTTCAAGACATATTTAGTTCTCTGATGTTCAAAATTCGTTTAAATGCTTTTAAAACAAATTTTCTAAGGATATTAAATTGTAAATCAAATTTCCATTAGCCATCTGATTTTACACTGTCCTAGTATCAAAGAATTGATGACGAAAACTACAGGGGATTTACTGACTCGTCAAATACCATTAACTGTTCAGAACTAGTAACAAGTGGGTATGTTTTGCTCCCATAAGGAAACGAACACAGAGTAACTTTTATTCAAGACTGGCACAGCCTTTTAAACTTGAATAAAGTCAGACAAATACATAGACGAACAATCTAATAGTGGGGGAAAAACAAGCGCAGGCCAACAACTGAACTGTCTGGCAAGATTTGGACTTGAGGGGAGGAAGAGGATTTGAAGATGGAGAAACTGGGAAAATGAAATTTAAAAAAAAATGTTACAGATATGAAAACTCTTCTCTAGCTGCATAAGGGAACCATCGCAATCCTTTTGAAGGCAGATATATTTGTATTGCCTGCTCCGAGGCCTTTCGCCCGCTGGATCGGGACTCATCAGGGAGACACGGCTGGTTGTGTCTGCGCTCCCGGCGTCAAATAGAGACCACCACAGTCCATAATACTGTGGTGTTCTCACCACCATGGGTGCAAAAAAGAATCCAATAGCTACCCCAGAGCAGCCAGCGAAGATAGTAAATGCAACCAAACGAAAGTGTGGGAGGAAAAAAAGTTGCTGTAAACTAAAGACATTATGCAAATAATATAAATGTAGGGGACAGTCTTTGAGCCTACCTGAGGATCCACCCAAAGATGCAAGGAGATCAAAAAACAAACACACAGACGGACAGAAACAAATACAAATAACCTCAATTTAATCAAAGCAAAATCGGAAATGAAATGAGGTAGGGACAGTAAACGATAAACAGTAAACAAGTGGGGTATGTTTTGCTCCCATAAGGAAACCTAACACAGAGTAACTTTTATTCAAGACTGGCACAGCCTTTTAAACTTGAATAAAGTCAGACGTAATACATAGACGAACAATCTAATAGTGGGGGAAAAAAAACAAGCTCAGGCCAACAACTGAACTGTCTGCAAAGATTTGGACTTGAGGGAGGGAGAGGGGAGGGGAGCCTGAAGATGGAGAAACTGGGAAATGAAATTAAAAAAAAATGTTACAGATATGAAAACTATGTTCAGGAAGTGTTAAATGACTTCCATCTTCTTAAATGTTTTTCAGAAGTGTACACCTCAGTCTATTGGTCTTTTCCTTTGAATAGTTAATTTATTGTTGGATTCAATTGTTGTTTATACTAATCTTCTGTTAATTGTTAAGTCACGTTTGATATAGATGGTAAACCTCACTCCTTTCTACTAATTCTGTCATTTTCAACAATTCATATCCCATTATAAGCTTGATCATTATGTAGAATTGTAGTGTAGGTATGTAGGAAAAACACATAATCTTTATTACCACACACTCTCTAAACACTATCAATGCATGCATAAACAATCTCTTCTTTCATACCTTTATTATTTTCTCCTATTTCTCCCCCCCCCCCCCCCCCCCCCCCCCCCCCCCCTTTCCCGTCTAATATCACTTAAGGGTGAACAGACGTAAAACTAAAGAACGAACACACACACACACACACACACACACACACACACACACACACACACAAATACATGCTTACGTGTCATGTCATGTCACAATGTGCCACAGCACGCCATTCCATGATATGTCGCGTCGCATCACGTCACGTCACGTCAAGTCACGTCACATCATGTCATGTCATGTCATGTCATGTCATGTATGTCATGTCATACCAAGTCACGTCACACCAAGTCAGGTCATGTGACACAGGAACTCGTCTAAATACCCCAAAGCTGAAAGCCTCTCAGCTGGTTCCGAGCATATGTATCTTCGCAGAATGATATAAAAAATGAGACTTTGACAAAGCATTGAGATACCGCGGAAACACGGTCTCTTCTCTAAAAATGGAGCACTATCCACACATTTCATTTCGGCAATTTTCACACTGCCTTC
>CM031607.1:38678742-38706242 GCA_018398815.1 Conus ventricosus | reverse complement strand
AAAGTGCTGAAGGAAAACCCTGTTTGGTACACTAAAATTGTATTCAGTTGTGCAAACAATGGCGTTGCAGCGCGCAAGTCCATATGCGTTTCCACTCTCTCTCTCTCTCTCTCTCTCTCTCTCTCTCTCTCTCTCTCTCTCTCTTACAGCCCAGTAGCATTTTCGTTACACCAATTCATCCGTCAACATGCTTTGTAAAACTTCATCTCGGTTTTTGCCATTATATGAAGGAAATGCCCTCGTTTCCGTTGTTAGCTCCGGTTTAATGTTGTCTTCCCTGATGGCAGCATTGCTGTTGTTTTTGACTCGGTAGGTAGAACATCTAAACATGTTAGATGCAAAGAGGAGGAGGAGGAGGAGGAGGAGGAGGAGGACCGAGGCGGTTGATGCGAGTGGATGAGAAAAGAAAGAACATCCGAACAATGTGAACCTCTGCCTCCACCCCTCCTCATTTCCCTTACCCATTTTTTTTTAAGAAAAAAAAAAAAAAGAAAAAAAAAGAAGAAAAAAAAAGAAAAAAAAAGTAAAACTCCCAAAGTTCCTTACAGAGGGCATTACTAGCTTTAACCCAAAATATAGCAGAAAAAAAATCGTCATTTAAAAAAACCCACACACGTCATAAGCAAACAATGGGCAGTCATGCTCAGCCTCCCCACTCCACCCTCTCCACTCCCCTAACAACCAACCTCCTCCCCCCCGCACCTGTCCCTTCATTCGCTGAACAAGGTGACTGATCTACCACCACTACTTCTGTCTTCCCCTTCACTTTACCCTTCGCTTACCTAAACTTGCTGGCGAGTGTGGCGTACTTTTGTTCTGTAAACGTGAAAAGGTTTAGCTGCAAGCCTTATTTTAGACTCACATCCTACCTCCTCCCTTTCTTGGTTAAAGTGATCCGCTTCAATCTAGACACCCACCTACCCCCTCCCTTTCTTAGACAAAGTGATCCGTTCCAGTCTAGACACCCACCCTCCCCCCTCCCTTTCTTAGACAAAGTGATCCGTTTTAGTCTCCAAGGCCAGGGGGGTTACCGTGCACCCCCCTTCACAACTTAACGAAACATAGCTGAAAATGTTCCTTAGAGTCTCCTGATCAAATAAAAAATGTTTCCATGAAAAAGTTGGGTCTCACTATTGGTTTTCGGCCTGTAGTAACACTACCCGCCAACTTTCATAATAAACAGCAATACATGTATAACCTTGGAAGCAGTGGTTTATTTCTCTAAACCTTTGATTTTTTTCTCAGAAATAGTTTACCAGATGGACATTCTGTTAGATAAATGTCTTAAGTAGTGTCCAGTATGTAATTACTTGGGAATGGGGCCCATGCTAGCAATTGGAAGTATCGGTTTTTGCAGCATCTCTTCTGTAAGATTTCCACTCGACTAAAAACTATGAACTATGTTAATGTTTTATTGGTCTAGTTTGCAAGTACAATGTCTTAGGCTACCTGACAACCATATTTGAAGTCAGTTTAGTAAGTTTTTTTTACTGTGAGATCAGATTTGTCTCCCCTACCCCTAAATTGGACAATTTCGAGAAACTGCGGAAACAGTTCTTTGCTTTGTTCTGATTTTAATTTCTATCATTGTGAGATTATATATTTGAATTCAAATCACAATTGCACTTATTTTAAGTGTTTTAGACTGTAATTGTATTATTTTGTGACCCTTCAACACAAAATGGTTAGGCTTTCTTGGCGTTTTCAGTCACTCTGCATCAGAGTCTGAGTCAAGTGAATCCTCCAGTTCATCTTGTAGAACCGGTTCAAAGTCAACATCCATTTCATCATTCTCTTGGTCCTGAATGTCTCTGACTAGGTCTTCGATAACTGTCTGGGGAAGTACGAGCTCCTCTTCTTCCTCCGTCCACACTGGCACGAGCATTACCATCATCTTCCATCCAGCCATGTCCAGTCGTCGGGTCAGGGACCTCAGGGAGAGGGTCATGCGCTCTCTTCCAGATTGCGACTTGGAAGTTTGACCTCAGCACATGTTGCTTCAGACTTTTGCGGCATGGAGGGAGGGCTAGCCAAGTCAACATTCAGGTTGGCACTGATAGTATCATCTTTACACTTTTCTTTCAGTGCCAAGTAGCGCAACTCGTCGACTTTCTTGATGCGTTGCCGGCCATAGAGAAGGCACGTGAACTTTTCCCAGATCATCAAACACCTGCTCAGACACTGTCCAAGCGTCACCAAGGCAGGCGAAGATAGGCACAAAACTTTGGTTTGTTTTGGAGGAGTGTCAATGCTTAACCTTTCCTTTTCCTTGAATGCGCTGGTGGAGTCACAGCCCGTGAAAGCATGCATTGACAAGAGGGCTGAAGAGAATGGCTGTGTGAGTTCTGCAGAAAGAGATGTCACGTTCAACAAGCGTTTCTTGTTCCCCCGCCCAGTGTCAAATAGCACCTGTATTCCCTCAAGTTGTGAGGCATGAGCCAGCAGAATAAAAAACACATCTGTGTCAGGAAAATTTCACCCTCACATACTTGTAGCCTTCTTGTCTTGCATGCAAACAGTACAGAACGACGCGTGAGTCAGTTTCTTCCTGTGTGGATGTCAACTCAGGGAGCGTTTCTTTTGTTGTCTTCTTGCCGTCAGACACAAGCTGTGAGCCTTTCCATCACAGACAAGGATGCAATTTTTGCCTTGAAGTTTCGGAGCTAGAGTGTCTCTGCTCCACAATTCCAGCATCAGCCTCACAAAGTTGGCCTTGTTTTCATCATTTGTTAAGAATTGTGCCCAGTCGCATGCTCTCTTTGTGGACTCTCCGAGAATGACTTTTTCCCCTACACCTCCCCTCCTCCTTTCCATTGACTTCACGCTGCCTTCATGGTACATGTCGGTGCTCATGACAAAGTCCGTGTTCTTAGGCATCATGTCAAACACTTTCAGGGCAATCTCTTTATATGTCGATGGCCCCTGAGTCATAGCATGGAATACAGCGTTCCCATCATGACTGTCATAGTGTCCTCATCAGGGGGAACATCTGCATCTTCTACTCCTTTGGTCAGCCAGTGAAAACCGCTGCTCTTGTCTGTCTTGGTAAGGAAGTTGTCGGCTGACGCCTGTCCCATACTCCCTAGGAACAGCCGACAACTTCCTTACCAAGACAGACAAGAGCAGCGGTTTTCACTGGCTGACCAAAGGAGTGGAAGATGCAGATGTTCCCCTGATGAGGACACTATGACAGTCATGGATGGGAACGCTGTATTCCATGCTATGACTCAGGTCCCATCGACATATAAGAGTTTTGCCCTGAAAGTGTTTGACATGATGCCTAAGAACACGGACTTTGTCATGAGCACCGACATGTACCATGAAGGCAGCGTGAAGTCAATGGAAAGGAGGAGGAGAGGTGTAGGGGGAAAAAGTCATTCTCGGAGAGTCCACAAAGAGAGCATGCGACTGGGCACAATTCTTAACAAATGATGAAAACAAGGCCAACTTTGTGAGGTGATGCTGGAATTGTGGAGCAGAGACACTCTAGCTCCGAAACTTCAAGGCAAAAATTGCATCCTTGTCTGTGATGGAAAGGCTCACAGGCTTGTGTCTGACGGCAAGAAGACAACAAAAGAAACGCTCCCTGAGTTGACATCCACACAGGAAGAAACTGACTCACGCGTCGTTCTGTACTGTTTGCATGCAAGACAAGAAGGCTACAAGTATGTGAGGGTGAATCTCCTGACACAGATGTGTTTTTCTGCTGGCTCATGCCTCACAACTTGAGGGAATACAGGTGCTATTTGACACTGGGCGGGGGAACAAGAAACGCTTGTTGAACGTGACATCTCTTTCTGCAGAACTCACACAGCCATTCTCTTCAGCCCTCTTGTCAATGCATGCTTTCACGGGCTGTGACTCCACCAGCGCATTCAAGGGAAAAGGAAAGGTTAAGGCATTGACACTCCTCCAAAACAAACCAAAGTTTGTGCCTATCTTCCCCTGCCTTGGTGACGCTTGGACAGTGTCTGAGCAGGTGTTTGATGATCTGGAAGAGTTCACGTGCCTTCTCTATGGCCGGCAACGCATCAAGAAAGTCGACGAGTTGCGCTACTTGGCACTGAAAAAAAAAGTGTAAAGATGATACTATCAGTGGCAACCTGAATGTTGACTTGGCTAGCCTCCCTCCATGCCGCAAAAGTCTGAAGCAACATGTGCTGAGGTCAAATTCCAAGTCGCAATCTGGAAGAGAGCGCATGACCCTCTCCCTGAGGTCCCTGACCCGACGACTGGACATGGCTGGATGGAAGAGTTGGTATGCTCGTGCCAGTGTGACGGGAGGAAGAAGAGGAGCTCGTACTTCCCAGACAGTTATCGAAGACCTAGTCAGAGACATTCAGGACCAAGAGAATGATGAAATGGATGTTGACTTTGAACCGGTTCTACAAGATGAACTGGAGGATTCACTTGACTCAGACTCTGATGCAGAGTGACTGAAAACGCCAAGAAAACCTAACTCATTTTGTGTTGAAGGGTCACAAAATAATACAATTACAGTCTAAAAACACTTAAAATAAGTGCAATTGTGATTTGAATTCAAATATATAATCTCACAATGATAGAAATTAAAATCAGAACAAAGCAAGAACTGTTTCCGCAATTTCTCGAAATTGTCCAATTTGGGGGGTTTAGGGGAGACAAATCTGTCTCACAGTAAAAAACACTTACTAAACTGACTTCAAATATGGTTGTCAGGTAGCCTAAGACATTGTACTTGCAAACTAGACCAATAAAACATTAACATAGTTCATAGTTTTTAGTCGAGTGGAAATCTTACAGAAGAGATGCTGCAAAAACCGATACTTCCAATTGCTAGCATGGCCCTATTCCCCAAGTAATTACATATGGACATACTTAAGACATTTATCAACAGAATGTCCATCTGGTAAACTATTTCTGAGAAAAAATCAAAGGTTTAGAGAAATAAAACCACTGCTTCCAAGGTTATACATGTATTGCTGTTTATTATGAAAGTTGGCGGGTAGTGTTACATACAGGCCGAAAACCAATAGTGAGACCCAACTTTTTCATGGAAACATTTTTTTATTTTGATCAGGAGACTCTAAGGAACATTTTCAGCTATGTTTCGTTAAGTGTGAAGGGGGTGCACGGTAACCCCCTGGCCCTTGGAGACTATTTCAGTCTAGACACCCACCCTACCCCCCTCCCTTTCTTAGACAAAGTGATCCGCTTCAATCTAGACACCCACCTACCCCCTCCTTTCTTAGACAAAGTGATCCGTTTCAGTCTAGACACCCACCCTACCCCCTCCCTTTCTTAGACAAAGTGATCCGTTTCAGTCTAGACACCCACCCTACCCCCTCCCTTTCTTAGACAAAGTGATCCGTTTCAGTCTAGACACCCACCCTACCCCCTCCCTTTCTTAGACAAAGTGATCCGCTTCAATCTAGACACCCACCCTACCCCCCTCCCTTTCTTAGACAAAGTGATCCGTTTCAGTCTATGACACCCACCCCACCCCCCTCCCTTTTTTAGACAAAGTGATCCGCTTCAATTAGACACCCACCCTACCCCCTCCCTTTCTTAGACAAAGTGATCCGCTTCAAACTAGACACCCACCTACCCCCTCCCTTTCTTAGACAAAGTGATCCGTTTCAGTCTAGACACCCACCCTACCCCTCCCTTTCTTAGACAAAGTGATCCGCTTCAATCTAGACACCCACCCTACCCCCCCCTTCTTAGACAAAGTGATCCGCTTCAATCTAGACACCCACCCTACCCCCTCCCTTTCTTAGACAAAGTGATCCGTTTCAGTCTAGACACCCACCTACCCCTCCCTTTCTTAGACAAAGTGATCCGTTTCAGTTAGACACCCACCCTACCCCCTCCCTTTCTTAGACAAAGTGATCCGCTTCAATCTAGGACACCCACCTACCCCCCTCCCTTTCTTAGACAAAGGGGATCCGTTTCAGTCTAGACACCCACCCTACCCCCCTCCCTTTCTTAGACAAAGTGATCCGCTTCAATCTAGACACCCACCCTACCCCCTCCCTTTCTTAGACAAAGTGATCCGTTTCAGTCTAGACACCCACCCTACCCCCTCCCTTTCTTAGACAAAGTGATCCGCTTCAATCTAGACACCCACCCTACCCCCCCTCCCTTTCTTAGACAAAGTGATCCGTTTCAGTCTAGACACCCACCCTACCCCCCTCCCTTTCTTAGATAAAGTGATCGGTTTCAGTCTAGACACCCACCCTACCCCCTGCCTTTCTTAGATAAAGTGATCCGTTTCAGTCTAGACACCCCCCCTACCCCTCCCTTTCTTAGACAAAGTGATCCGTTTTAGTCTAGACACCCACCCTACCCCTCCCTTTCTTAGACAAAGTGATCCGTTTCAGTCTAGACACCCACCCTCCCCCCTGCCTTTCTTAGATAAAGTGATCCGTTTCAGTCTAGACACCCACCCTACCCCTCCCTTTCTTAGACAAAGTGATCCGTTTCAGTCTAGACACCCACCCTACCCTCTCCCTTTCTTAGATAAAGTGATCCGTTTCAGTCTAGACACCCACCCTACCCCCTCCTTTCTTAGACAAAGTGATCCGTTTCAGTCTAGACACCCACCCTACCCCCTCCCTTTCTTAGACAAAGTGATCCGTTTCAGTCTAGACACCCACCCTACCCCTCCCTTTCTTAGACAAAGTGATCCGTTTCAATCTAGACACCCACCCCACCCCCTCCCTTTCTTAGACAAAGTGATCCGTTTCAGTCTAGACACCCACCCTACCCCCTCCCTTTCTTAGACAAAGTGATCCGTTTTTAGTCTAGACACCCACCCTACCCCCTCCCCTTTTTTAGACAAAGTGATCCGCTTCAATCTAGACACCCACCCTACCGCCTCCCTGTCTTAGACAAGTGATCCGTTTCAGTCTAGACACCCACCCTACCCCCTCCTTTTTTAGACAAAGTGATCCGCTTCAATCTAGACACCCACCCTACCCCCTCCCTTTCTTAGACAAAATGACCGCTTCAATCTAGACACCCACCCTACCCCCTCCCTTTCTTAGACAAAGTGATCGGTTTCAGTCTAGACACCACCTACCCCCTCCCTTTCTTAGACAAAGTGATCCGCTTCAATCTAGACACCCACCCTACCCCCTCCCTTTCTTAGACAAAGTGATCCGCTTCAATCTAGACACCCCCCCTACCCCTCCCTTTCTTAGACAAAGTGATCCGTTTCAGTCTAGACACCCACCCTACCCCTCCCTTTCTTAGACAAAGTGATCCGTTTCAGTCTAGACACCACCCTACCCCTCCCTTTCTTAGACAAAGTGATCCGCTTCAATCTAGACACCCACCCTACCCCCCTCCCTTTCTTAGACAAAGTGATCCGTTTCAGTCTAGACACCCACCTACCCCCCCCCCCCCTCCCTTTCTTAGACAAAATGATCCGTTTCAGTCTAGACACCCACCCTACCCCCCTCCTTTCTTAGACAAAGTGATCCGCTTCAATCTAGACACCCACCCTACCCCCCTCCCTTTCTTAGACAAAGTGATCCGTTTCAGTCTAGACACCCAGCCTACCCCCTCCCTTCTTAGACAAAGTGATCCGCTTCAATCTAGACACCCCCCCTACCCCCCTCCTTTCTTAGACACAGTGATCCGTTTCAGTCTAGACACCCACCCTACCCCCCCCCCTTTCTTAGACAAGTGATCCGTTTCAGTCTAGACACCCACCCTACCCCCCTCCCTTCTTAGACAAAGTGATCCGTTTCACTTTAGACACCCATCCTACTCCTCCCTTTCTTTGTTAAAGTGATCCGTTTTACGTTAAACAACCCACCTACCCTCTCCTTTCTTGTACAAAGTGATCAGTTTCATTTTAGACACCCATCCTACCCCTCCCATTTTTGGACAAACGTGATCCATTTCAGTTTTGATTTTTCAGCTGAGATTATTTCCTTGATTTGAGATTATTTCCTTGAAAGGAAATCTTAAAGGAAGCAGGGAAGACTACACAGAAATTAAAGAACAAGTAAGCTAACTTTAATTACTTTTTACTGTTCTCTACCTCATTTAAAGAGCAAGTGAGGTAACTTTAATTCTTTTTGCTGTTTAACAAGTGAGGTAACTTTAATTGCTTTTTACTGTTTAACAAGTGAGGTAACTTTAATTACATTTTACTGTTTAACAAGTAAGGTAACTTTCATTACTTTTTATGTTTAACAAGTAAGGGTAACTTTAATTACTTTTTAACTGTTCTATACCTTATTTCAGATTTCCTGTCAAAGAAATCAAAACGAGGTTTACCTGTATTTGTCTACTGTTTGTCCGTGTATTTGTTTGACTCGGTTCAAGATCGAAAAGGCTGTGCCAGTTTTGAATAAAAGTTCATTTGTATTGGTTCATTTCTCCAGTTACTGTTGCTGTGTAAATGTGTCAGGTACAGGGTGTATGGACAAGCTTGGAACATCTTTTTTGGGGGGTGGGGGGTGGGGGTGTGCTCTCTCTTGTCATTTCTGCTAGGCGATTGGGCGTCGTAACAAGCATTCGTTTGGATGTATGGGAGACTATTCATTTCATCAATGGAGCAAGAGTTACCGTACTTGTTCATTATTTCCTTCTTTTGTATGGTGTGGAAAAGAAAGATGATAGAAAATTTCATTCAAAATTCACACAAAACAGTTTTATAAAAAGTGACTGAGGGCGGAAAATGAAGCAAAATTGGGAAAGAGACGGGGCTAGTTACCGCCAAGGACACAGACACACAGAGTACAGGACTAGACACAATGCATTTCGACATTTTTGACTTTGATTTGGAGGCCAACAGACGCAGTTCAGTGGTTTCATGTTCTTGTCGCTGTCCTAAATGGGTTTTTTTTTTCACCCGAAGAAGACCCAAGAGGTCAAAATGCATTGTGTCTAGTCCTGTACTCTGTTTGTCTGTTTCCTTGGCGATAACTAACCCCGTCTCTTTCCAAATTTAAGTTTTTAAAAAAGTCATTTGTTGTGCCCCCACCCGGCATTTTCTAACATGGTTCTGTACTTCTCTCCACCAGGCTGGACCTGTTCAAAAAAGTGCCTAACATCCGTATACTGGCAGCAGGAGGGGACGGAACGGTGGGCTGGATTCTGTCCACCATCGACTCCCTCAACATATGCCCGTATCCTCCAGTGGGCATTCTGCCTATCGGCACCGGCAACGACTTGGCCAGGACTCTGAACTGGGGCGGGGTGAGTGATGTTGGTGGAATGTGGAATGTACCCCTAGTTCTGATTGGTTCCTTGTAGTGAATGCGTATGTTTGATTGGTTTATAAGTTCCTGCGGATTGTTTTCTGTCAATAAAATTGCTTTGTACAAATTGGAAATTGCGCAGTCATCTTGAAATTAACCGACCCCTAAGTCACAAGGGAACGAAGAATGTTCTTGAAAAGTAAACGGTTACTGAAATACGCGAATTGAATCATTCCTATCTTGGTAACGGAGAGAGAAAGAGTGCCTTTGGCCAGGACAACGGGAAAACTTTTGATAATATCCGGCAGTTGACGATATCTGGCATTGAAATTGAGCGCTTTGCACTGTTCTGGGTCACACGGCCACCTCAACGCACTTTATTTTTGTTATGAATGTTTGAGAGCGCCCATTGTCATCATTCTTGTTATTACTACCACTACTTCTACTACAATGACTACTACTACTACTACTACTACTACTACTACTACTACCACTGCTGCTGCTGTTGCTGCTGCTGTTGTTGTTGCTGCTGCTGCTGCTACCACTGCAACAACTTCTACTACTACTACTATTATTTTCATCAGCAGAAGTTGCAACAGTTTCAGTAGTAGTACCATTCTTCATCTTCTTCTTCTGCTTCTCCCTTTTCTTCTTCTTTTTTTCAATCTAGTATTTTTTTTCTTTTTACGCGGGCACACATAACGAATAAATTCTTATTACTGGCATTAATCATGTACACAAACAAATACAATGTTATAGAACGCGTAACATGAATTATTACCTCAACTCCATCGAATCATGGCATTCGAAGAAAGTAAATTGTACAGACACATTTCAATTTTTCCATTATTTTATCCAGGCTGCAAGGTTGCGGACGACATTAAACAGAAAACAAAGAGAGTATACAGTACTTATCATTAACACACACACACACACACACACACACACACACACACACACACACACATATGCACACACTTACGTTCACATACATGTGATACATAATATAACCATTAGTCCCTTAGTAGTTTGATATATGGTGACCCTTTTGTTTGGTAGGCTGCATGATTCATCTCAATTAACGACATATATTTCTCCATTTTATGTCTATAGTCCATCCAGCTCCTTCAAAAGCATGTTTACTTCTTCTTCTTCTTCTTCTTCTTCTCCTCCTCCTCCTCCTTTTTCTTCTTCTTCTTTTTACTCCTCTTCTTCTTCTCCTTCTTCTTCATCTCCTTCTTCTTCTCCTTCTTTTTGCTCTCACCAATCCATAATTCACAGTTCATGGTTGTTCCAGGGATACACAGACGAACCAATCTCCAAACTGTTGTGCAACATTGAGGAAGGGCAGGTGGTGCAACTTGATCGGTAAGACCCTCGAAAGCCGCTCTGTGAGTTGGCAGCTCAGTGTTCCACCAAAAACAAAAAAACAAAAAAGAACAGTTAAGGGTGAAAATTATTATTTCTATAATGTGTCGTCAAAACAAAAGGGCAGAGTTAGATCCAGATTCCTTGGGTCACGTGCCACTAAAGCTGAAGAGGAGGCTTTCATGAGAACAGAATTATTCCCGTAGTGTGTCACCGAAACCAAGGGGACGGTTAGGTAAAGATTCCGTTGTGTGTATCATCAAAATCAAAGGGGAAGAGTTAGGGGTAGGTTGTTGTTGTTGTTGTTGTCGTACCCTGGCTAAAAGACTCCAGGGATCTCATCCGAACAGCCGAAGTACTTGAACACTATGGTACAAATGCATCAGCTGGGGATGAGAACATTACGTGTGTGACCGTTTTGGATTACCCCGCCACGTGGGCAGCCACACTCCGACTTCGGGGGATTTTGGAGACTGATAATGTTATGCTGGGAGCTTGTCACAACTGGAGACAATCCCGCATAGCGCATAGCGTGTTTTCGTTAGTCCTTGTATTGTAAAGCGCTTAGAGCTGATCTAGGATTTGCGCTATAGAAATATTCATTATTATTATTATTATTATTAACTATGCCGAGCATAACAACATTTTGATGTAGCCTTGGTGTTCTTGCCTATGTCAGTTGGCCTGACACAGCCTTAAGCCAAGGCGGGGTGGGGGGGGGGGGGGGTAGGTTCTTTCCAGAATGTGTCACCAAAACAAAAGGAAAAGAGGCAGCCGTCGATTTCTTATGTCGTGTGTCACCAAAACAAAGAGGAAAGTGAAGTAAAGATCACGTCATAATGATGTCATCAAATCAAAAGGAGAAGAAGAAGAAGGTTGCTTCTGTCGGCAATGTGTTGCCGAAACAAAGGGGAAGAGTCAGGTGTCGATTCGTTCTGTCAACCGTCACCAAAACAAAGAGGACGAGCTGTCATGTATAGATTTCTTCTTAAATGTGTAACCAAAACAGAGTGGACGTGTTAGATTAAGGTTATTTCCGTCACGTGTGACCAAAACAAAAGGGAGGGTCTCAGCTTAATTTCTTTCTAGCGTGTGTCTCCAAAGGAAAAGAGTTAGAGAGAGAGAGAGAGAGAGAGAGAGAGGAGAGAGAGAGAGACAGAGAGACAGACAGACAGACAGAAAAGCGGGACATGAAGACATAAAGAATTTTGGACGAAAATATTTTTTGGGGGAGTAAGATTAAGAGACAGCGCATAAAACTTCAATGAGAGAGAAGAAAGAAAAAAAGAAAAAGAAGCAGAGCTTTCACTCCAGTCTTTTCACGACACGCAGGTGGAACATTGACGTACAGGAGAACGAAGAGGAATGCGTGGATGACGGGGAAGAGGTGACGTCAGAGCTGCCTCTCAGTGTCTTCAACAACTACTTCAGTCTGGGAGCAGACGCTCATGTTGCCCTGGAGTTCCACGAGTCCAGAGGCGAGTGACACACCTCAGATAGCGGGCAAGGGGCCTTCGATTTTGTGCCGGAGTTCACCTACGTATTCTCGAGCGTTGTTTCTTCTTCTTTTTATTTTTAATTTTTAAATTGAACATGAAATGAGGCGGGGAACAGTAAACAATAGGGTAACAACTCTTGCTGCTCCTATAAGAAAACCTAACTCAAGAGTAACTTTTATTCAAGACTGGCACAACCTTTTAAACTTGAATAAAGTCAGACAAATACAAAGACGAGCAATCTAATAATAGTGGGGGTGGGTGGGGGGACAAGCGCAGGCCAACAACCCCTCTGTCATCACAGTAATGACTTGGCAAAGATCTGCCTTCGAGAGGGATTTCCATGGTTCCCTCATGCAGCTAGTGAAGAGTTTTCATGTTTATAACATATTTTCTTAATTTTATGTTCCCATTTTCTTCATCTTCAACCTCCCCTTAAGTTCAAATCTTTGCCAAGTCATTACTGTGATTAGTTAGGTTTTCTTATGGAAGCAAGAGTTACCCCACCTGTTAATTTTTGTTTTTAATTTTGTTTGTTGTTTTGTTCATATTTTTTTGTTTTTTTGTGTTCGTTGATATATATATATATATATATATATATATTATTATATTATATATATATATATATATATATATATATATATATATTATATAATATATATATACATATATTCCCAAACAGGTGTACACCGATGTCTGTATAACACTATTTCCCCGTACTTGTTTTGTCTCCATCTTTCATGTATTCATATTTTCTCCATGTCAGCGTGTCTTGGAGTTTACATACCGCCCCCGCGCCCTCCCCGACCACGTGTCTCTGTGCCCCAGAGTTAGCAAACGTCGTTGTGTTATGTACATGGCCGACGCATGTCTGTGCCTACATTTACCTGTCAAAGATGTAGAGAAGATTATATTGTTGTGTTTGTTTGGTTTTTTACTTGGTAGAAGATTTTGTTCATTTCAGTGAAGAGTATTTGATTTTTTTTTTCCAGAGGCCAATCCAGAAAAGTTCAACAGCCGTTTCAGAAACAAGATGTTCTATGCGGGGGTGAGAACTTTCTGTGTGAACAACTGAGAAGTCAAACGTTTCTGATATATGATGAGCAAAGTCGGCAGTCTCGAAATGGCTCGTAAAATTTTGTAAGCATGAATGTCATCAGCTGTAAAAAAAATAATAAAAATCACAGTGTGCACATTTTCCCGTGTTTTAATTCACTGCTAAATTTGAAAAAAGAAGACTTTGTTTCAAACAGTGTTATCTGTTATATTAACGTCACACTGGCTAATCTCGATGTTGCCATAGACAATAGGTTGAAAACTGGATAACTCGAATAAATCTTTAACAGTATCATTAGTGTTTTGTGTCTCGTAGATGAATCTGCTCGGTACTATCTGCTGTTTTGTAATGCCTGGTAATTATGCAATGTTTGTAACAGATTTAAATGTTTTATTGGTCATTTTGTATGTTAGTCTGTTTAATGACGACTATGGCATCAATATGAAAACAGGATGCATTCATTTTGTTGTATATAATGAGTGACAATAGAAAAGAAAGAGGCGAATGTTGTGCATGTGTTGATGTTAAAAGAATGTGATCAATATTACTCTTGGCAGCACACTCTGAAGTTGTATAAACCACAGTTTGCGTCAAAAATGATAAGAACCCAGTCGTTACTGATGGTAATGTTAGAGAAAATATTGTGTTTAACAAAACCTATGTGTGTAAAGGTTCTGTTTCTTTTTGGATGTTTTTTTTTTTCTTTCTAAACCCTTTTTCTTCTTACCATAGGCCCTATCTCTCATGTGATGCACAACCGTATCATGCCTCAACAGTTTCGATCAATAAACGTTTTGATTAGTTATTACGCTTCATTCTCAGGTAATGGCACGGAGAGATTGAGTACAATCAGTGACATTTACAGGCTACCATGTTTAATCAGAATAAGATTTATTGGTTACACGATTCACTTTATCTGCAAATCACCTTTCTTCGCATTCTCTCCTTTTCCCCACCCACATCACATTTCTCACATATAAAACGAAGTCAAAGTTGTATTAGAAAATCACAAGGAAAACAGATTGAGACTGTTTCAGGTCAGATGTTTTCTTTTCTTTTCTTCCTGCAGGCCGGCGGAAGAGATCTCCTCAAAAGAAGTTGGAAAGGTTTCGCAGAACACATTCAAGTAGAGGTTTGTACGCACAATAAAAGCAATATTTGGATGAACACTTTGAATGCAAATTAAGATTTAAGTAGGTAACAAAACATTTGACAAAATATTGCTGAAGCCAAAAAACGTACCTCAGAATAATGACAGTGATACCAAAATTCCATCAAGGCAATGTGTGTGTGTGTCAGAGCAGGAGTTGATGAAGGAGAACAAATTGGCTTTGAACAATTTCCTGTACACTAGCTGCGGGCCATTGCATTCTAGCAATGTGAATGAGCTGTCATAAACAGTTGTGGATGTCCACGTTAAGCTGAACCACTATTTTGCATTGATAGTTCTGATGTTTGCTTGATAACAGCGCTTCTCTCTCTCTCTCTCTCTCTCTCTCTCTCTCTCTCTCTCTCTCTCTCTTATCAGTGTTTTGCATTACCAGTTCTGAAGTTTATTTGCTTGATAGCTACGCATTTCTCTGTCTGTCTGTCTGTCTGTCTGCCTCTCTCTCTCTCTGTCTATCTGTCTGTCTGCGTATCTGTCTGTCAATTTGTCAGTCTGTATCTCTCTCTCTCTCTCTCTCTCTCTCTCTCTCTCTCTCTCTCTTTCTCTCTCTCTCTCTCTCTCCCTCCCTCCCTCTCTCTCTCTCTCTCTCTCTCTCTCTCTCTCTCTCTCTCTCTCTCTCTCTCTCTCTCTCTCTCAAATGTGATGGTGTGTTGGACCTCTTTGGTCTTGAAGTAACTTTGCACAGCCGCTAATCGAATGTGTTGTGTGCCACACTGAATGCGGACACAGGAATCAATACGTCAGCAGCATGCCCGCTATGACATCGACTGTCAACCTATAATGCTGTCACGCAGGAAATTATTTTGCCCCAAGACCTTAAATTGTGCCGAAGCCTCTAAATAAATCCACCACTTCAGTAGGACGATGGGCCCTTTGACGTTGATCCCGATAGAAATCAGGAAGGAAAAAGGAAAGTGGTATACTGCAGTATGCCGCAACCGTCAGTGATTCTTTTTTCTTTTTCACCGGAAAGCTGTAAGGAAAGGGGAGGCGTGTTACCGCACAGAAAGTCACCACTGCACAAAGTGTCACAATTGTGACATTTTGTGCCAGTTGTGACATTTTGTGCAGTGAAGGACTGCACAAAATGTCACAACGCGCAGTTATGACAATTTGTGCATCTATGCCCCATTTTCGAATTCACTCTTGCACAAAATGTCACAACCTCTGTCAGTCTTATGGACAGTTATAAACACATGTGAAAATAACACGCATACTATGCATAGTACGGGTGTATATGAGAACAATTGCTCAAGACTAACAAAGTGCAAAAGAGATGAGCATGCGAATCAAGACAAATCCTGTTGTTTCTATCAGCCTCATCAACCAACATGGGCCATCTCGTCTGGGCTGTCACCTCGTAAACATGTGCAATGAATACACAATAAAAGTATATATTATATATCAAATTGAAAATTGTAAATTGCAAGCCAAATTGAAAAACGCAACAACAAAAAATACGTGGACATCATAGAGTATATCCGCCCATCCATCCACCCACTCACACACACCAACACCCACACAGATAAGAGAGAGAGTTGAGACAATTGTGACATTTTGTGCAAATTGGTGACAATTTGTGCAGTGAATAACTGCACAAAATGTCATTGTGACATTTTGTGCAGTGGTGACATTTTGTGCGGTAACAGAGGCGAAATCTCCTCAGAGTTGTCAAAGACTCAGACACCATGACTTCCCCACAAAACTACCCGGCCCAGTTCCCGTGGGTGTTTAGGGGAAAAAACAACAACAACAGGTGTATTGCACTAACACCAATAATATTACTAATTGCTGTTCTCGAGACAACTGTTCCAGTCTATGGATAGCAGTGGTCATTTTCCTGTTTCTTATTGCTGGTCAAGAATGGCTAACAAGAATCCTAAGGTAAAACTATTAAACGATCATATTAAACAAAAACTTTTCAAAATTTGATCCATTTGATTTTTTTTCTTGCTGTTGCATCTTCTGTGCCACCTCCCTTTACACAACGTTTGTTTGTTTGTTTACAATTCGAGTCTGACATATTTCATATGATGACTGTGGAATTATGTTCCTCAAGACGGTAAAAACGAACCCAGTTTTAACCAAATTCATATCTAGTTGTCGTAAGTATCTGCTGAATCTTTCAAATTTGACCCCCACGAAGAGAGAGAGAGAGAGAGGAGAGAGGAGAGAGAGAGAGAGAGAGAGGAGAGAGAGAGAGAGAGAGAGAGAGAGAGAGAGGGAGAGAGAGAGAAAAGAGAGAGAGAGAGAGAGAGAGAGAGAGAGAGAGAAATTGAGACGAGACGAGACGAGAGGGGGCAAAAATTCTCCAACGCAGACTTGCTGACATGATTTTTAAGTGCATCAATCATGGTGCCTTCCAAAAATGTCCAAAAAGTGTGGAAGATAGAACACAGCCCTGACGAACTCCACCTGAAATATGCAGCTCCCTTCAATAGCACTGTGTAAGTACGGCACTGGTCGCTTAGGAGTACAGTTGCTTCATGGCATTGATACGCTTTTGCCCGATGACAAAACATTTTTACATTGTTGCCCATAGTGCATCCAGCCGGATTCTGCTAAACGCCTGAAGTCTATGAGGATGTGATAGAGCTCCCTCTGGCGTTGTTGTTGTAGTTGTTGTTGTTGTTTCGCAAATGGTAAGCAGGTTAAAGGTCTGCTCGATGACATTTCTGTTCAAGCCTGCTCTTCTGCAGCGATGGTATCTTCTTGCTGCTGTAATCTAGTGAATAGGATTTAAAACATTACTTCGTGATATAATGCAGTACAGTTATAATGCAGTGTTGGGGATTTCCTTTTTTCAGGAAAGGCGATGATTACTGATTGAGTCAATGACGCAGGCACTTGGCCAGAGTGCCAGACTTTGTTGATTGAAGTTAGGACGTTAGTCACTGCCTTCACCTCCGCCATGTTTCAAGAGTTCTGACATGATGTTGTCAATACCTACAGCCTTCCCACATTTCAGCAACTCCACTGCTCTACGACTTCTTCCAGAAAAAAAAAATGTTATGAAGGCATCCTAATTTGATTATTCCTGTCCTGGTGGTACGCTGGTGTCTCCATAACTCTCTTTGTTGCAATATTTATTTCATCCTTTTATGTTGGTTTCGCGCTATGTGAAACAGTTGCTATCTTTGTTCTGAATAGTACCACCTTTACTTCTGTTGAATGAAGTCTATCTTTGTTCTGAATAGTACCACCTTTACTTCTGTTGAATGAAGTCTATCTTTGTTCTGAATAGTACCACCTTTACTTCTGTTGAATGAAGTCTATCTTTGTTCTGAATAGTACCACCTTTACTTCTGTTGAATGAAGTCTTTGCAATCTTATCAGCTTTCTTTGTGTCGTTGCTTTCTGTGCTTTCCTTAATGTCTTCACACGGGTTTTTGAACCAGATGACCCGTGAACCAGATGACCCGTGAACCAGATGACCCGTGTATTCTTCGTTTCTCGACGATCCTCGTGTTTAAGCCCTATATACAAATGAGGCAATCATGCTAGTTTCCACAATGACGACTACCATATAATACCAATCCATCATAGGTTTACGCTAACTGACTGGATCAAACAAAATTTGAAAGCGATGATAGAGGTGTGGAAAAAAAATTGAAATAGTAGCATGAAAGAAAACCAACATCACCTATGCTATCATGGCAAAGTGTGGTCAAACATTTGCAACAACACATGGGTGTGGAAACAGGTACTTGATCCAAAGCAGGTGGCTGAGAATGCAACCTTGCTTTGAACTACGGCTCGCCACTGGATGCATACACTTATCAACTGCGAGTGAAACCGAAGTTCTAAACTAGAGACACCTTTTTCTCCACTCTCCACCAGACTCCTTTCCGCCAGTCCCTCTATATTCTTGCCCTTCCTTTTCCCATTGTCCCCACTGGCTTTCCCTTCCACCATAAAGCACGTTATGTCCACCACACCTACCCTTGAAGAGAAAGAATACGTTTTTAATGGCTTCAAGTTACCGAGTTACATCATCGAAGCAAAGATAGCACTGGCCTAGGATTGTTTATGCCCTTACTCCCTTTTGGGATTGAATGCCCTTTAAGCCACACAGGGAATTCAAGATTTTACTTCGCACTCTGTTTCAGTGTGGTGGCGTTTCAATGACAGCACATTCAGGACTTACAATTCCACTTTGTGTTCCGTTTAATGGTATTAGAATGACACAGAAAACACAGATGCTGACGTAGCTCTCTGCTTTCAGGGCGAAATCATACAGAAAATGCAGGACCTAAAATTGACCCTTTTCTGTGTTCAGTGCATTAAAATCACACAAAACGTGTGGGAGCTGAAGGCACACTCTGTTTCAGATATGACGGCATTAAAAATCAAACAGACGATGCAGCTGTCGATAATGCTCAGCCTCTTTTTTTTTCACAGAACATGAAATTGCACTGTTTCTGTTTTCGATGTGATTGCATTGAATTCAGACAGGAAATACAGGACATGAAATGGCACTGTTTCTGTTTTCAGTATTATGACATTGAAACCACACTGTAAATGAAAGACCTGAAGTTGCACTGTCTCTATTTACAGTGCGATGGCATTGAAATCACACAGAAAATTCAGGACCTGAAATTGCACTGCCTTCTCATTCTCAACATTCCAAGGTGAGAGATGTCTTCTGCCGTATTATTTTCCTTTGTCTCATTTTCATTTTTTTCTTTAATTTTATTTTACATGCTAATGTGGGTTGTTGAATAACTGACTTGAATATTTTGCCGCTGTATTATATTCGCTGTTGCTACAGTTACATTATTCTAACACCGTGCAGGTAGTACATTCTGGTTGATAACAATGTCTCCAAGAGCAGTGAATCTAATAATACGTCAATGTGCCAGTGACAAGGGATTGGAGCATTCGTGATCTATAGGAAATGTCTGTGCTATATGTTATTGGTATTGATCGCGCTGTTTCTATCACACACATGCCCTCTCTCTCTCTCTCTCTCTCTCTCTCTCTCTTTCTCTCTCTCTCTCTCTCGCGCGCGCGCGCTTACACACAGGTATGTAGATGGAGAGACAGATAGATGTAGGTAGATTAATAGGTAGACACATAAACAGATAGAAACACACACACACACACACACACACACACACACACACACACACACACACACACACACGTGTACGCGCGCAGTCTCAAACACGTACACATACACACGACAGAGAGAGAGAGAGAGAGAGCGAGAGAGAGAGTAGGGGATAAGGGGCAGGCAGACATACTTAAACATGTTTGGTTCTGGTAACAGATACGCAAGCGGAACTCTTCCTTGGGGCAATCCCAACGCCGTCGGGTTCGAACCCCAACTTCTGGATGATGGTTATTTGGAGGTCATCGGTTTCACCTACTCATCCTTGGTAAGTGCAGATATTTAATGGAGTAGTAGTTTGCGAGTAACTCAAAATGGAATGCCAACTGTCAATTACGAAAAAGAATGGAAACCAAGGCAATGGAATATAGCCTAAGATCGTGTTGTTGTTGTTTTTTTTGTTTTGTTTTTTTTGGGGGGAGGGGGGTTAATGTGCGGATTATTACCACAAAGGAACAGTGCATATTACCTATATATTTGCCCTGGAAATCAAAATAGAATGCTAAGTACGATGCATATCTGCTTGCCTGCATATCTCTATGGGTCCTTTTCATTTTAAACATCACGCTTACGTCTCTCTGTTTTCTATGTCAGAATGCTATTGTGTCCCTATGTCCCCCTGTGTCTGATGTCAGACGTGTCTAGATGTCCTTATTTACAAACTAACCTGCATCTGTGTGGCTTCATGTGTGCATACCCCTTATCATCGTGCGTCATGTCCCAACATCTGTATTTCTCAAGGTGTCTGTCTGTGTCCACATTTTTATGCCTCCATTGTTAATGTCCCTTTATTGGTATCTGTGCTTCTCTGTGACTCTGCATACTCCTCGTGCCGATTACACGCAAGATCTATTTTGGTGGAATAAATCTATACTGTAATAACTACATGGGTAGAATATATAATCACAACACACACACACACACACACACACACATATATATATATATATATGTGTGTGTGTGTGTGTGTGTGTGTGTGTGTGTGTGTGTGTGTGCGCGCGCGTTCGTCCGTGCGTGCATCTGTGTGTGTGTGAGGAAGAAATTCTCGGGAGAGCTTGATGGCAGACGATCTTCAGAAAAAGAACGACACTCACGACAAGTGTTTCGGCCCTGAACTTCTCGCGTTCGAAGGGGGCCGGGAGGCATTCGGATGATCACTTCTGCGTGCCTTTTTAGTGTCTGACGTTTCAATCCTGGCAGTGACGTATTTCAAACGAGTACCCTCAGGATGGGCGGACGTCTCAAGGTGTTGCTTTTATAGACGGGTGTCCTGCCAACATTGCCATCGGACACCTGTTAAGCTTTATGAAGTTCACTGTTCACCTGCTTGGCCAGATGCAAATGGAACTCCTTTCAGCTGTCTCTGCCATTGCCTTTCGGGTTGTAGTCGTCTTCTCACCAAAGGCCGTTACATGAGATAAACGGGCTGGATGATCCTACAAAAATCCCGGGCTCAAACTACTCTATGGTGAGGACGCCAGATTCCCTCGAGCCGCTGGCTGGACTAACACGCTTCTCAGTCTCATAAATGTGAACTTGCTCAGTGTTGCTTTGTTCATAATAACACCACTCTGTGGTTAAAGTACTTTATTCATGATGACAGCACTACATGGCTGGGCTTTATTCATGATGACAGCACTGTGTGGTTAACTGGGCTTTATTCATGGTGACAGCACTGTATGGTTAACTGGGCTTTATTCATGATGACAGCACTGTATGGTTAACTGGGCTTTATTCATGGTGACAGCACTACATGGTTAACTGGGCTTTATTCATGGCGACAGCACTGTGTGGTTAACTGGGCTTTATTCATGGTGACAGCACTGTGTGGTTAACTGGGCTTTATGCATGGTGACAGCACTACATGGTTAACTGGGCTTTATTCACGGTGACAGCACTGTATGGTTAACTGGGCTTTATTCATGGCGACAGCACTGTGTGGTTAACTGGGCTTTATGCATGGTGACAGCACTACATGGTTAACTGGGCTTTATTCACGGTGACAGCACTGTTTGGTTGAGTGGGCTTTATTCATGGTGACAGCACTGTGTGGTTAACTGGGCTTTATTCATGGTGACAGCACTACATGGTTAACTGGGCTTTATTCACGGTGACAGCACTGTTTGGTTGAGTGGGCTTTATTCATGGTGACAGCACTGTGGGGGTTAACTGGGCTTTATGCATGGTGACAGCACTACATGGTTAATGGGCTTTATTCACGGTGACAGCACTGTTTGGTTGAGTGGGCTTTATTCAATGGTGACAGCACTACATGGTTAACTGGGCTTTATTCACGGTGACAGCACTGTTTGGTTGAGTGGGCTTTATTCATGGGTGACAGCACTGTGGGGTTTAAAATGGGCTTTATTCACGGTGACAGCACTGTTTGGTTGAGTGGGCTTTATTCATTGTGACAGCACTACATGGTTAACTGAGCTTTATTGAAGGTGACAGCACTGTGTGGTTAACTGGGCTTTATTGAAGGTGACAGCATGTGTGGTTTAACTGGGCTTTATTGAAGGTGACAGCACTGTGTGGTTAACTGGGCTTTATTAAAGGTGACAGCACTGTGTGGTTAACTAATGTACTGTCTAAAATAGGGCATCTATAGCCAAACGGCGTGAGCTCCAGGTCTGTTGGTTTACAATATTCTGGTGACGCACTAACATGGTTAACTGGGCTTTATTCACGGTGCCCGCACTGTGTGGTTGATGGGCTTTATTCACGATGACAGCACTACATTTTTAACTGGGCTTTATTCAGGGTTTTGACAGCACTGTATGGTTTAACTGGGCTTTATTCACGATGACGCACTGTTGGTTAACTGGGCTTTTTGATGATGACAGCACTGTCTGGTTTGAGGGGGACTTTATTCATGATGACGCCACTGTCTGGTTGAGTGGACTTTATTCAAGATGACAGCACTGTTTGGTTGAGTGGACTTTATTCAAGATGACAGCACTGTCTGTTGAGTGGGCTTTATTTTTGATGACAGCAAATGTTTGGTTGAGTGGGCTTTTTTCATAATGACAGCACTGTTTGGTTGAGTGGGCTTTATTCATAATGACAGCACTGTTTGGTTGGTGGGCTTTATTCATGATGACAGCACTGTCTGGTTGAGTGGACGTTATTCATGATGACAGCACTGTCTGGTTGAGTGGACGTTATTCATGATGACAGCACTGTCTGGTTGGAGTGGGCTTTATTCATGATGACAACCCTATGTGGTTGACTGCTTTTTATTCAAGGGTTTAAACAGCACTGTATGTTTAACTGGACTTTTTTCATGGTGACAGCTCTACATGTTTAACTGGGTTTTATTCATGGTGAGAGCTCTACTTGTTTAACTGGGCTTTATTCATGGTGACAACACTGCGTGGTTAACTGAACATTATTCATGGTGACAGCACTACATGGGTCACTGGGCTTTATTGATGGCGACAGCACTACATGGTTAACTGGGCTTTATTCACGGTGACAGCACTGTGTGGTTGACTGGGCTTTATTCACGATGACAGCACTACATTGTTAACTGGGCTTTATTCACGGTGACAGCACTGTATGGTTAAACTGGGCTTTATTTCTGGTGACAGCACTGTATGGTTAACTGGGCTTTATTCATGGTGACAGCACGGGTATGGTAATGGGCTTTATTCAAGATGACAGCACTGTCTGGTTGAGTGGGCTTTATTCATGATGACAGCACTGTTTGGTTGAGTGGGCTTCATTCATGATGACAGCACTGTCTGGTTGAGTGGGCTTTATTCATAATGACAGCACTGTTTGGTTGAGTGGGCTTTATTCATGATGACAGCACTGTCTGGTTGAGTGGGCTTTATTATGATGACAGCACTGTTTGGTTGAGTGGACGTTATTCATAATGACAGCACTGTTTGGTTGAGTGGACTTTATTGATGATGACAGCACTGTCTGGTTGAGTGGACTTTATTCATGATGACAGCACTGTCTGGTTGAGTGGACTTTATTGATGATGACAGAATTTTGGGTTTGAGTGGACTTTATTGATGATGACAGCACTGTTTGGTTGAGTGGGCTTTTTTTCATGATGACAGCATGTTTGGTTGAGTGGGCTTTATCATTATGACAGCACTGTTTGGTTGAGTGGGCTTTATTCATGATGAACGACTGTCTGGTTGAGTGGACGTTATTCATGTGACAGCACTGTTGGTTGAGTGGACGTTATTCATGATGACAGCACTGTCTGGTTGAGTGGGCTTTATTCATGATGACAACCTATGTATTTGACTGCGTTTTATTCAATGGAAAACAGCACTGTATGTTTAACTGGACTTTATTCATGGTGACAGCTTCTACATGTTTAACTGGGCTTTATTCATGGTGAGAGCTCTACATGTTTAACTGGGCTTTATTCATGGTGACAACACTGCGTGGTTAACTGAACATTATTCATGGTGACAGCACTACATGGGTCACTGGGCTTTATTGATGGCGACAGCACTGTATGGTTAACTGGGCTTTATTCATTGTGACAGCTCTACATGGTTAACTGGGCTTTATTGATGGTGACAGCTTACATGGTTAACTGGGCTTTATTGATGGTGACAGTCTACATGGTTAACTGGGCTTTATTCATGGTGACAGCACTGTGTGGTTAACTGGGCTTTATTCACGGTGACAGCACTGTGTGGTTAACTGGGCTTTATTGATGGTGACAGCACTGTAGGGTTTTAACTGGGCTTTATTGATGATAACAGCACTGTGTGATTGAGTGAGCTTTATTCATTGTGACAGCACTGTGTGGTTAACTGGGCTTTATTGATGGTGACTGACTGTATGGCTAACTGGGCTTTATTCATGATAACAGCACTGTGTGATTGAGTGAGCTTTATTCATTGTGACAGCACTGTGTGGTTAACTGGGCTTTATTGATGGTGACAGCACTGTATGGCTAACTGGGCTTTATTCATGATAACAGCACTGTGTGATTGAGTGAGCTTTATTCATTGTGACAGCACTGTGTGGTTAACTGGGCTTTATTGATGGTGACAGCACTGTATGGTTAACTGGGCTTTATTGATGGTGACAGCACTGTATGGTTAACTGGGCTTTATTGATGGTGACAGCACTGTATGGTTAACTGGGCTTTATTGATGGTGACAGCACTGTATGGTTAACTGGGCTTTATTGATGGTGACAGCACTGTATGGTTAACTGGGCTTTATTGATGGTGACAGCACTGTATGGTTAACTGGGCTTTATTGATGGTGACAGCACTGTATGGTTAACTGGGCTTTATTCATTGTGACAGCACTGTGTGGTTAACTGGGCTTTATTCATTGTGACAGCACTGTGTGGTTAACTGGGCTTTATGCTTGGTGCCATCTTGTATGATCGTCTAGGGTATGAGCGATAAAGATAATGTACGATAAGCTGCAGTGTTACAGTTGATAATTTCGGGGACTTGCGGATTGTAATGTTGTATCGTCGAATCCCGCGAGAGGCGTTACTGTGGGATTCATTTGGCCTGGGCGAGGTCCTCGCTAATCCTTGAGTGTTCCTTGGGAGTAAACGGAAAGATCTAAAACCACAAATTCGAGTTTCAGCCACTGTACCCAGGATGTGCCTCTGAGAATGTTGCTCAGATTTCCTCCACAACATTGCAGGTTTCATGTCTGAAGGTCGACATCGGAGTAGATAATGACAGGAAGTGTATAAATCAGTCTTGTCCTGTTGTCTCCGGCCAGAATAGGACTCCAAAGCATCATCATCATGATCATGATCATGATCATGATCATCATCATCATCTCATCGATCATCGGGAGAAACAATATCTTAAATTTTGTGACCCTTAATGTCCTTCTGTCTCGAGGTCACTTCAGGTCTGATTTCATCTCTACGCCCATTTTCGTTGAGAGTTGATATGAATGTCGTTTGCACTGGCAAGGTTATGGGAATCATATGGTTAGGCTAACGTGCTGGAGTCTTCGGGGGGGGGGGGGGGGGGGGGGGGGGGGGGGCTATACGCACGTACACTGGCCCCTGAATTAACAGTTGTCGTTGTCAGCGACCTACAGAGTGGTGTCCTTAAACACCACAGAAGTGACTCTGCTGCTGCGGTGAAGGGTCTTCTTCAGTGGGTTGCCTCTACATGGCCTGATATTTGATGGCTCCATGTACAGTGCGATGCCGGGACTTGGACTCCATTAACTGGATCTAGCTGTCTCTGGAAAGAGACGAGCCGCGCGTGAGGGCGGAGTGTGGTCACTGGCGTGAGGGCGGAGTGTGGTCACTGGCGTGAGGGCGGAGTGTGGTCACTGGCGTGAGGGCGGAGTGTGGTCACTGGCGTGAGGGCGGAGTGTGGTCACTGGAGAAGAACGGGGACGGGGCGGGATGAGGGACGGGAGGGAAGAGTCTCTGGCAGATAAGATAACCCCAAAACCAACCACCCAACCAACCACCCACCCACCCAACCAACCAACTAACCATCCATCCATCCAACCATCCACCCACCCACCCACCCAACCAACCAACCCACCAACCAGCCAGCCAGCCAGCCAACCAACACCCAACCATCCACCCAACCATCCACCCACTCACCCAACCACCCATCCATCCCACCAACCAAAAGCCACCACACGTTAGTGACGCTGCGTGTCGCTCGATCTGCTTGCAGGCCACGCTGCACGTGGGCGGTCACGGCGAGCGGCTGATGCAGTGCCGGGCGGTTCGCATCACCACCTACAAGCCCATGCCCATGCAGGTGGACGGCGAGCCCTGTCGGCTGCGGCCCTCCAAGATCCACATCACCTTCCGCAACCAGGCCAACATGATCACCAAGCTCAAGCGGCGAGGATCCATGCCCATCGCCAACGAGTGAGTATCGTTATCAGCTCTGGCTTACACAGTCAAGGCTTAGTTTGTGTGTATCATGGTTGTGGGGTTTAAAAAAATTTTAAAAAAAGCGAGGGGGGGGGGGGGGGGGGCGGGGGAGAGGAGAGGGGTGTTATAGAAATGCACGAAGCAATGAACAGTAGCAATGTATGTGTATAGGTAAAAACGTCCGTGACCGAACAAAACTATTCATAATGAATAAATGAACTTCTTTAACCCTCAGAGGAGAATCAATACAGTGCATAAAGAAATTAAACATGGAAACAGCAACTATTGATAATGCATAAACAAGCTCCTTAAATCCTCAGGGGGAAAATCAATAGAATAAAGAGTGTAAACATGGAAACAAACACTCGACACTTAAAAGGAATACGAAAACGGTGAATGCTAACTTTTAAAAAATGTGTATCAATGGACGTAAAATATCTTCAGAGCAATAGCAGGACTATGAATGAAGAACGAAAGAAAGGAAAGAAAAACGATCCATCCAAAAGGAAAAACAAGCAATGAATATTGATTTTCATTGTTTAAAAGAAAGATAAAACAATGAATAATGTTTTTTTTTTTTAAATTTTTTGGAGAAAATCAAAACAATGAAACATAGAAAAGTAATGCATTGCTCACCGAATTAAAAAAAAAAAGAAGAAGAAAAAAAATGTATGATTTTTTTAAAAAAGGGATATGCATTTTTTAAAAAGGGAAATGACCCATAGGGTAACAGCAAGACAATGGATGATAACTATATATACCTGTATTAAAATGACCCTTGCAGGTGAACTAGCTAACAGTGAATTGATTTTAAACGTATAATCCTGATAGGAAAAGCAAAACAATCACTAACGGATAAAAAAAAAATCCTAAAAAGCGAGACAGTCGCTGATTATTTTTAAAAAATCCTTTGAGAAAAAGAAAAATAGGGAATACTTAATGAGAATTAAAAAAGACAGAATAATCTAATGTGGGGAAAATGTACAATCCTCACACGACTTAAAAGAAAAAATGTGGAAAATACATTTTGAAATGCATTGATTCCTCGGAGAAAAAAAACAAACAAACGGTAAATATACCCCTTAACAAAGAAACATAAAATAATCTTCATAATGACAAATAACCAATAAGCAACAACAACAACAAAAATAATAATAGAAACGTCATGACTATTTCAGAAAACAAGCGCAATCACTGAATGTAAAACCAAACTGACCATTTTACGCCATGTTACAATCCT
>CM031607.1:38663742-38673742 GCA_018398815.1 Conus ventricosus | reverse complement strand
TTTTCCAGATTGCCTTCTTGTAATTCGGTCCACAAAATGTATTTGCAGTTTGCTTAAAATTAGTATTAAGATCGGTGTTGACTGGTTTGTAGCAGAGAGCTCAAAGCTGATTCAGGACTGTTCAGACTGCCTCCTTGCTTGTATCTGAAGCAAAAACCGGGCCTGCTAGTGTACAGATGCTCAGCCATCTGAAGAAAAAAAAAGTATGTCAGTGGGTTTTTAGGTTCATTCAAAAGCAGATCAGTTTTTAGACTTACAACTCTGAGGGAGTGTTAAAGCTATTGGTGATTAGGCAAAGGTTCTCTGGGAGCTCCATTTGATCGATTGGACAGTTTTCGGTCTACTGGACGGTAAACGTTGAAGATCTTGATTTGTCTGATCGTCTAACACGATGCTAACTCCACGATGTACAGGATTACAACCCAGCAGGTTGATTAGGCAGTTGAGGACACTACTTCTCAGCGTCTCATTGGCACCTTCAGGCGTACATGTATCTTCTTTCTTCCACAACGCTGACTCCATGATGTACCAGATGGTACTAGCTGTCACGACGGGTAAACAATGGTTCAGATGGTAGTAGTTCTCACTACGGTCAAAGATTGATTCAGGTGGTAGTAACTGTCACTATTGTCAGTAATTGGTTCAAATGGTAGTAGCTGTCACTACGATTAAAGATTGGTTCATGGTATACCATGACGCTGTCTTAATAATTTGTCGCTACGCTGACTCTGTTATGTACCACGACGCTCGTTCCACGATTTCAGCCTGGCGATTGGTACTGACACTGAATATTGAGCTGGAAGAGAGTTCTTGACATGCATTGCCACTCAGCCTTTGAAGCTGTCTTCTCTTTTCTATCAGAAAACCTAGCACCTTCTGAGTGAAGAGTTGGTTGCCCTCCAAATCAATCTCCAGGAAGCAGAAAGGCATCAATGTTTTCTCGACAGAGTTTCTCCTCGAGTAGTATCTAAAAAAATAACTTGGCTTCACAATCTTGATACATTAACTGCTTGCGACGGTTTTACTATATACTCGACATAATACGTGATTGTATGCATGTTTGCCATGGCATGCATTTATTTCTATCTGTCTTGAACAATAAAATCATCAACAAATTTGTCTCCAAAGATTTTGACTGATCAATTTATGTTGCTGGATCTAAACACAGCAGAACTGGATACTCGTTTTCAGGCGTTCAGTCCAAGCTCGACAAAATTTGAATACAACCAGCCGCCGTGGCGAAGTGGTTAGCGTCGCGGACTCCCGGCTGGGAGGTCGTGGGTTTGAATACCATCAGAGTCATGTGGGTTTTTCTGCCCCGACCGGCTCCTACCCAGAGTTGAGTTTGCTGCGGACTCAGTTGGGAAGACTGGGACCGCACAGTCGAGTTTCATCCACTTAAAGGATGCGTTTCTGAGAGTGTTGCTCAAATTTCCTGACCAACACTGCAGGTGCCTGTATCTCTCGGGCCTGGTTGACGCCGGGATATATTATGAAAGGAAGCGTAGAGTACAGCCCTGTCATGTAGTCTCAGACCGAAATGGAAATCCGTAGCATCATCTTGATCATCCTCATTCTCATCGATCAGCATAATTTTTTTTTTTTTAAATGTCTCAAATTCTGTGGCCCTTCATGCCCTGCTCTCATGGTGACCTCAATTTCGATGTCCTCTCCACGTCTGTGGTCTTGGTTTGGTTCCGTCGGGGTCACCGGTATCGGCGAGTCCATGGGGGCTGTCGTTGGACGGACGTGGTGGCGCCCTCTGGAGGGAGAGCTCACTCATGCCGGCTCCGCGACTAAGCAATTATTGTCGTCAGTAGGGGACTTAGTAGGTGGTGTCCTGCGTATGTTAGATCAGAACAGGCGCCACTGAACACCACCGAAGTGACTCGCAGCAGTGCAGTGTCTCCTCCGGTGGGTTGCCTCTTGACGACTTGGCATTGACTGCTCCCTGTGGATCGCCGGTGCCGGGGCTGCGGCGGGGCCGACTAAGCTGTGGCTGTAGACGGGGTGTCGGAATGAGCGGCGTGAGTGCAATGCCTCTGAGGTGGCGCAGAGGTTGGGACAGCAAAAAAAAAAAAAAAAAAAAAAAAAAAAATGAATACAATTTCAGTCCATTTTCTGCCACAAAGCAACGTGTACTTTAAAAAAAATAATATTCGTACATTTGTATTGAGACGGGAAACAGAGACGAGCTGATAATTACTTTCGAAAAAATTCATTCCATGTCTAATTTTCAGATCTGTTCAGTTCTGACAGTATTCCTTGAAGGCTTCACATTATGGCACCGCTGTGAAGTAGACATCAACCTAGTCTCCATTTTTTTCTTTCACTTATGCTTGTGATTGGTACTATGTTGAACTACCCAATCATGTAGATCATCAACCTCATCTCCATCTTTTCAAGTATACATGTGATTTGTCTGAAGTTAGACACCCAGTGAAATAGATCATCAACCTGGTCTCCATCTTTTCAAATAAACATGTGATTTGTTTGAAGTTAGACACCCAGTGAAACAGATCATCAACCTGGTCTCCATCTTTTCAAATAAACATGTGATTTGTTTGAAGTTAGACACCCCAGTGAAACAGATCTCCTTCTTTTCAAGCAGATTTGTGACTGTCTCAAGTTTGTCACCAAAGTCATCAACTTTGTCTCCGTTGCTTCAACGAGTCTTGTGATTTGTCTGAAGAACACTCCAACGAAGTAGATCACCAACCTCCTTCCCATCGTTTCATTTTTGTTTGTGAATTGTATTAAGGTGAACTATTGTGTTGTATGTTTTCCCTAAAAATCTCTGCACCTTATTCCCCTTTGGAAGCTCATAAGCAAGCAACTATCTGAAACTACATTCTGTCCCTGAAATGTGGCAAACTACTGTGTTGAGCTCTTTTATCTGATCCAACTGAAAGGCAAGGGGCATTCTTCAGACAGTGTGTAGATAATGCCAAGAAAAAATGTTTTTGAAGACGACGTTGGAGTATGAAATGTTTTGTACTTTTGTCTTTTCATTTTTTCTACCAATTTTTCTTTGAGTGTATGTACAGTACTGAAAAAAAAACCCTCCACAATAACAAATGAAGTATTTAACAGAAATCACTTTGAACTGTTCGCAAAAATGGAGGAAAGAAATCACAGACAAGATGTTTTAAACAGCCAAACAACATTTTTTATGTTGATATGGATGTGGGGAGCCATAACGACGTACCACTCAGGTTTTGTACGAGTAGCTTAATGTAAAAAGGAGAAGTGATACAGGCCCAGACGTGCAGAGGCGGTATTTCTGCCATTTTCTGTATAATTATTGCCTATATAGCCTAAGGAAAAGCGGTGTACTTTCTTGACAGGAATGTATCGAAGCAAACTTATGCCTTTTCTACCTAATATTTGTATACAAACCCGTTTGAGGTTGTTGAACCCTTGGTCTATCAGACCTGATCATCTTAAAGGTGTTGTCCTATACATGATGTGCATGTGTATATGGTGGTAGTGGTAGAAAGTCGGGAGGAGTGAGTCCGTGCGTGTGTGCAAGCGCTTGCGCATTCTTGCACGCTAAAGCGCACATTTATATATATATATGTGTGTGTGTGTGTGTGTGTGTGTGTGTGTGTGTGTGTGTGTGTGTGTGCGTGTGTGTGTGCGTGTGTGGTTGTGTGTGTGTGTGTGTGTGTGTGTGTGTGTGTGTGTGTGTGTGAATATGGCAATATTCTCTATTGTATCATTTCTCATTTTTTTTAACTGAGGGATTAAAAAAGCACATTCCTGTTTGATCTATGGTGTATTACCCCAAGTGCGTGTACAATACAAAATATTTTTTCCAGAAAAATAATTTCCCCATCTCAGAGTCACGTGTCTTGCGTTTAGCGTCAGATAACTAATTGTGACATACTGCTCAATTAATTTCAGTCTTCTTGGACCTGTTCAGAGTTTGAAGAACTGCTAAAAAAAAAAAAATTTGAAAAGAAACAACCAGCTGTCGTACTATCATTATGTCCTGAATCAAAAGATTTCGAAAGATAGCATTGCTGGTGTATTGTGAGTCACCCAGTATGTAAACGAGTTGTCATCACGTCAACCCCATTAATAACAACAATAATAATAATAATAACAATGATGATAATAATACTAACAACATCAACAACAACAACAGTAATGATGATGATGATGATTTGTTTACATGCGTTCCATCTGAATAACAAGCATTTATGAAGCAGGGGAAACAAACAAAAGGGACAACATTTCTAAAAAAAAAGAAGTTTGAAAATACGAATTCTTACTCACTGGCTGTAGCACCCCCACTTCCATGCACGTGAGAAACGCGCACGACCGGCACCTGTCAGATGGGGCATGGTTGTCGAACCGTCCACCATGTGCTCTGCCGTGCTCTCGACCGAATGCTGAGGCCGACTTCCTGTGCTTTGTGCTGTGAGTTCCCACTGGGTTAAAAAAACAAAATATCCAATATAGAATCCAAATCAACAGATGAAATACAGCGTCTGCAAATGGGTGATGAAAAGGCGTCGCCGGCATCCATGTGTGCCACCGGCACATACTAAAATCACTATACAAGCAGCCTCTACACACACTTCTTCCTTCTTTGATGTAGTAGGCCTTTATTGACTGCCATTCAAAATCTTTCTGAAAGACTGGACGGCGTAGGAAGCTAATCAAAGGCTGCCCCTGCCCAAGTGAAACCTAAAACAAAGGCCTTTGCTATTTAAAAAAACAAGGTAATGTTTGGAATAATCACCATCTTTCATTTCGGAAGAGGAAGCAGAAGAGCAGCTTAGCCCCAGATGTGACAGCACCGCCGTTTCAGATCTAGGCTAACAAAAGATTTACAGGCCGTGGCATACACTGATGGGGAATCTTCCACTAGACGATAATGACGACATGCGTTCAGAATTTGCGTCATCCTTTGCAGCGACAGATAAGAAAGGACGCCCTGGTCGACCAGAAATTAGGCCTAGCAAAATCATTGCTGGAACGAACGATAGCCTAGGAGAGAATGCAAAATAAAGTAACGAGAAGAGTTACCGGCACACCCAATCCCTGAAAACTGCCCAAATATTATTTTGAGGGTACCCCGCACAAATCGAGAAATAAAGCATTACAGCCCCAAGTGAGAAAAGCCAAAATAAGGCTTTCTAACACCCAGCAGGGCAGAAGCAAAGCTGCAGTAGCAATCACACTGTTTGCGCTGACATTTGGAAGAAAACACAGACAGCAGGTACTTCTGCAGCAGAGACGCCCCCGCCTTCCCTTCTCACTGAAATAACACAGTGCATTGGAAACTTCTTGTTGCCCGTGCCTTGATCAACCACAGCACGAAAGATCTGGCACAGAGAAGATAGGGATTTACACAGATCAAAGCGACCAGCTGAAGCCGCCGTTGTGTGGTGCACCGCTCCTATGGCCTACGCATGACGCCGGAATGGATGGGGCAGACTTTGACAAGTCGCCTACTGAAACTTATAATAAACCACACCGCAGAGCCAATCAGGGGTCAAAATCGGCGAGGCCAGATTCACAGAAGTCAAGGCCACTGATATTAACCTGCAAGCAGACGGGCTTTTTTTTCTTTTTCTTTGAAGGTCACCGCGGGTTTTGGTCGGGGGCGAATGGAGGTCGCAAAATGCTGTAGCCGGACCGGAGAGGCAGGAAACCAGAGCGCCAATCACCAGGCGCAACACTGCCGGAGTGGAATATGCTCCCCCCTCTGGAAAGAGGTCCGAGACTTTGAACGTCACATGCTTTCCTTGAAAGCTGGTCAAAGTACAAAAAAGACAATTCAGAGCAGGGCAGATTAAGACCCCCCCCCCCCCCCCACCCCCAAAAGTAAATAAATAAAGGACAATTGACATTTGACCCAGAAGCGTTACAGACAGTAAAGGGGATAGAAATCCATGATACGGCAGTTTGGAAGGTTGCAAGCCAGCGTTGTTTAACCAGAATAAGCGATACATGCGGTTTGTTTGGTGCGTTCAAAACCAGGCTAGATGCACAATGTGGAACCTTTTAAAAGTTAAATAGTAAACAAGTGGGGTATGTTTTGCTCCCATAAGGAAACCTAACACAGAGTAACTTTTATTCAAGACTGGCACAGCCTTTTTAACTTGAATAAAGTCAGACAAATACATGGACGAACAATCTAATAGTGGGGGAAAAACAAGCGCAGGCCAACAACTGAACTGTCTGGCAAAGATTTGGACTGGAGGGGAGGGGAGAGGGGAGTTTGAAGATGGAGAAACTGGGAAAATGAAATTTAAAAAAAAATGTTATAGATATGAAAACTCTTCTCCAGCTGCATAAGGGAACCATCGCAATCCCTTTTGAAGGCAGATATATTTGTATTGCCTGCTCCGAGGCCTTTCGCCCGCTGGATCGGGACTCATCAGGGAGACACGGCTGGTTGTGTCTGCGCTCCCGGCGTCAAATAGAGACACACAACAGTCCATAATACTGCGGTGTTCTCACCACCATGGGTGCAAAAAAGAATCCAATAGCACCCCCAGAGCAGCCAGCGAAGAGTAGTAAATGCAACCAAACGAAAGTGTGGGGAGGAAAAAAAGTTACTGTAAAACTAAAGACATTATGCAAATAATATAAAATGTAGGGGACAGTCTTTGAGCCTACGCCTGAGGATCCTTTTAAAAGTTGTTCAGCTTCATAATCAGGGAGACCAGCCAGCAAAACGTTGCAGTGATGAAGATGAGAAAGAACGAGAGAGGGTCCAAGCGTCCTGTGGCAACTGTGGGAAGTTCAGCATACTCGGATTCGCTGATGTTATGGACTTGTACGTTCATGATCAGTTTGGATCCGAAGATAACCGAGTGTCAACTAACAAATAAGATGTTGCTGTCTGTGTCCATTAACAGAAACACTATGTATGGGATATTCACTGCCGCTCTGGAATCACATGCGCATGGAAGTGGAGGATTACAGCCTACGAGCAAAAACCTAAGTGAGACTTGCCAGGTAAGGTGAAGCGTGCTGTAAATTCTTGCGAAGAGGTTGAAGACCGGAATGAGCGCATTTGCCCTCTCAGGTTTCCTACACACTTGTGAAAACGATGCACCGCAATCTTGGTTTGATTCCAACCCCATACCCTCATCGCCCCCCTCCCCTTCCCTCCCCCCCCCCCCCCCCCCACCCCACCCCAAGAAAAAGAAAAAAATATTAGACGTGTAAGTATCTTAAGGCTTTTGAAAATAAACCATTAACACAGCGATGACTTCTAGCTTCTTTTAAAAAAAGATGGGGCAGGCTGTGCGCGTTTCACATGTGCACTCGTACCGGTCTACAACCTCTTCGTAGGAATTTACAACACGCTTCACGTAACTTGCTAAGTCTCTCTTAGTTTGTGTCATTGATGAGCAAATTCATCTGATTCCCACTTCGATTTTCCTCTCCCTTCTCCACCGGTCCCCTCCTCCCTTCTTTCCTTCGTTCAATCACTCTGTCTTCCTTACCTTCCACATTTCTACCTGACCTACGCACACGCGTATCCACGGCGCGTGTATGCGCACACACGTTCTCAGGCACACACACATACATACAGACACACTGGAGCGCATGCTCTCTCTCTCTCTCTCTCTCTCTCTCTCTCTCTCTCTCTCTCCTCTCTCCTCTCTCTCTCTCTCTCACGCACACATACACACGCGAGCACAAACGCACCACACGCACACTACACACACACACGCACACATACACACGCGAGCACAAACACACCACACACATACCACACACACACACACACACACACACACACACACACACACACACACACGCACACACACACACACACACACACACACACACACACACACACACACGTGCGAGAGCTCATGCGCTCATATGAACAGATATATACGGAAACAATGCTTAGACACAGGAAGCCTGGACGAAGAGCATACCTTTTATTATCACAGGTATGGACTTTAGTTGGAATATGCTGTCTGGAATAAGATTCATTGGAGGTTTTTGTTTTTTTGTTTTTTGTTTTTTTTTGTGTGTTTTTTTTTATTAACTGAAAGTAACTTGGAGTATAGCGAAAACCGTCAGAATGCTTTTTTTTTTTTTTTTTTTTTTTTTTTAGCAAGTGACAGATCCACTAAAAGAAAAATAAGGTTCTCGCTATTGTTTGGTTTGGCTCAGCACTCGGAAATGAATACTACAACACAGCTGCTTGCTGAGGAGAGAGGGGAACAAGACAATAATTGGTCGGTTCGAAGTAGTTCAGATTTTGCTTATTATCATTATCATTATGAATACTTATATAACGCCTGTTGTCGGCTAGAGAGCAAGCTGTAAGCGCTTTACAATCCACATTCGTTTACACAACGGGCTGCCTACCCGGGTAGTGCCGACTGAAGAGCTGCCAGCTGATGCTTCATTCAGTCGTTTCCTGTGTCATCCAGTCAATATCGTTCAATATCGTTCACTCAATATCCTTACTTCCATCATTCTTTCCATTTCTCACGCAGGGCGCATCCTATGAGTAACGTGTCATCCATACTAACGGCCAAACTGGCCTTCTCTTCCGAAAGTTGGTGATGGGATTTTATGTGTGTGTAAGATGTTATGCTTGCGTTCACACACGGAACCTCGGTTTATAGTCTCATTCAAAGGACTGTATGGGAAATGGGATCAGAACCAATGCTAAGTCCGCATAGCAGACTCGGTGAACATATTGTGTAACCTATGAAGGCTAATTAGTGTTTCAGTTGTTTTGGAAGGTGGCAAGCCAGCGTCGTTTTAATCAGAAGAGGACGTACATGAGGATCCTTCGCTGTTTTGAAAATCAGCCTACATGCACAATCTGGAACCTTGTCAGGTCTTTCAGTTTTATAATCAGGGAGACCAGCTAGCAAAACGTTGCACTGATTAAGATGAGAAAGAACGAGAGAGTGTCCTCCGAGGCTTCCCGTCACAGTTCTGAGAGATTCAGCATACTCCGATTCACTGATTTTATGGACGCGTTCGTTCACAATCAGACTGTAGTCGAAGATAACAGTTAAATTAACGAAACGGTTGAGCAGAAGAAATTGGACTGTGGCCGGCTAAAATAGGAGAAGATTAATCTGCTCTGTTTTTACAGTCAGCGTGAAGTGCGTTCAGATTTCCGTTTTACTGCAGATTAATTTGTGTCATGCAGGGTTTTATCTCTCTCACGACACAGACATTGTCTTTTGTGAAAGAATGACTTGCAGCCTGCTCAAGGCATCAAAGGTCATCGGTAGAGTGGTGAAGAAGAAGAAGAAGAAGAAGAAGAAGAAGAAGAACGATCAACAGGTCAATTTTTTCATTAATTAAAACAACAGGATAGTATTTTTGTGCTTTAATTCTTTTTACTTTTTTTTCCCTCTCTTTGTTTTTTTTACTTTTTATTTTATTGTTGATGGACTCGCAACTTTTAGTCGAATAATGTATTCTTATTTTGAAAGATTTCTGTTTTTCGTTTCTTTGTCTCCTTTTTTTGCCCCGCTTTTATTGCTATACAATGCGTGTTATTTAACACTGAAATGGCGTTTCTTTATGTTTTGCTTTTATTGCTATACAATGCGTGTTATTTAACACTCAAATGGCGTTTATGTTTTGCTTTCATTGCTATACAATGCGTGTTATTTAACACTCAAATGGCGTTTCTTTTGTTTGGACTGCTAGACTGGCAAGAAAGTAAGTATTGGGACATTTTCATCTTTTATGTTAGATGGAATTAAACAAATGTCAGAGATTATGTCTTTTTATTAACAGTTGTCTTTGTTACATAAATTAAATCTTTGGTGACACCTACTTTTTACGTTCATATATATAGCTCTTTTTTTTAGCCAGAGGAAAGGGAGATAGTACACGATGATAAAATAGCATTGAAGAAAGATACAAAGCAAAAACCCCCATATTTTTACTCAGTATAATTATATTTTCTTCAGAACATTGGGGCAAAAAAGTGCAAAGATGAATACAGCTGACAATATCTGAAAGTGAAATATTCACAACC
>CM031607.1:38656242-38658742 GCA_018398815.1 Conus ventricosus | reverse complement strand
GCAGAAAGAAAGAAAGAAAAGAATGAGTATTTTCAAATATCTCTGGAAAGTTCAAACTACAAAACCAAATCATCAGCTACCAGTAAAAAAGAGCCTCGTGTATCGATTTTTGACAATAATTCGTTGTATGTATTTGGGGGGACATCCTTTTGTCACGGGAAACAATGGAACTGCGCCATGACCAGATCAGTTTCAGTTGCAGCACTTGCGCCCTGGAAATCCATGTTGGGACACCAGCTAATTTATACACTACAGAAAAAATGCTGATCTTCAATGTTAAACACATTATAGGTACACCTTTCAGCATGTAGCAAGTCCTCAGTGTTGAAAACACGTCACTTCCTAAAACATGCCTAACGGGCCGTAAAATGCCCGGATGTGACCTCTGAGGTCGGTTAATCTCTATGGGAGTAGGGGGGGGGGGGGGGGGGGGGGGTTATCTCAATGTAGGAAACACACAAAGCGCAGCTTACGTTACCGTCATAGCCATTTCAAGATTCCAGTCGGCTTTTACACAAGGATCATGTCACTCTCTCGACTTAAGTTATCTTCCACTGTCAACCGTTTTGTGCTAATGTTCTTTGTAGACTGCACTAATTTTGTTGTAGTAATTGACTGGCAGAAACACAATCCCCTCTATCTTATTCGCTGGAGTTTTCCCACGAAGTTTTACTTTAATTTCTTGTAATCATACCAACGGAATTGCAACATGAAAATTCTATCGGTACCCAACAAAAAGAACGTACGAGACAAAGTATCATCACAACCTAAGTTTTGGTGGGAAAAACTGCCTATCGAGTGTCATAACTGACATGCTTTTATAATTTACATATGTGTGGTTTAGATGGTAAGATTTAAACCTGTTGAAGACGATGAAATACCAGTTACATATGTTTACAATTCTGAATTCCACTAGAATATTATAAAAAGTGAAATAACATCGTATAAGAAATCTGAACTCCATTCTTTATGGACGAATAACCAAAAATAAAGATTTTTCCAAATCGAAAGGAAATGGAATATGCACATGGTGATAATGAATCAAGACACCATGATCTGTCTATGATTTCTCGACAGAAGTCAGATAAAGCCCCCACCCACCGACCCACCCACCCATATCCCCACCCCCCGCCTCTCTGCTCCTCTCTGTCTCTTTTTTTCCATTTTTGTGAGAATGGAGATACGTATTGTGCAAAATGTATGGTTTAGTATACCCCGTACCTGTTCGTGTTTGTTGAGTGATTTATGTGACGAAAACAGTATAATTAATACATGTGTATGACCTTTACCATTTCTCTTAATCATTGTTTGAATAAGGGAGGAAAATGAATTCTTGCAATTGAAATAGCCCCACGACTTTCTTCTCAGAAACAGATACCTATCATGTGATTTGGATTCCACATTCCTTTTTTTTTCCAGTTTAGATATCTTGCCATGCACCAAAGTTGCTTTGTATTTTAGTTGCTCCATTTTTTTGGGCATATTTTTAAAGAATTGTTCCACATGACGTTATTGACCAGTGAAAGTATTTAAAGGCGACAGAGCTACGTACTGATTTATAGTCTCAGAGCCTTTCAGAAAGGACAAAAAGCTTCCAGAAGGCTCCATAAGGTTCCAAGCATTCTGACTGACTACAACAGGTCATGGTTCTTGATATTACATTTGTACGATAATCTATTCATTTTTGGTTTCGTTATGCCGTTGTTCACATACTAACGATTTCAAAAGCTGTAACTAAGCGAGATTGTTGAAGTGAGTTATGAATTTTGTTGGAGTTGGAAGGCACGTCTGCATTTTTGAGTTGTTGTAGTGGTCACAGGAAGACTGAGTTTGAGAATCTTCTGCTTGAGGTATGAAGACTATACACTTGTTGCCAGTGGTGACCGTCTGCGTGTCAGGAAATCCGTCAACAAGAGATTAGCTCTTGTCATGCATCAAAGTCAACTTTCAACATCAACAGAAATGTCTTCAAAGACAAATTAAAGTTTGAATCCGATCGGTAGCGGCGATCAGTTTCATTCATCTCTGACCGTTGAAATCCAATACCTTCTTGCAAATCAGTGTATTATTTATCCCTTTGAATTTTCCTGTGCCGTTATGGTCCTTTGAGAATGAAGGGACAGAAAGTATGTTTGAAACTTATCAGTTTCAGTCTATTCACTGTCACTTCTTCTGTTCAGTATCCTCAAATCACTTGGTTTTTATGATTGATATGCTTTTCTGTTTATGAACAGACGATTTTAGAGATCGTTTTAAGACATACTTGCATGATGATATACGTATATGGGATTCTTGTATGTTTGATGTTCATAAAAGAAGAGTTAAAGCTGTTTGCATGTATGCATGCTAATTATCAAATTTGCAAATTTGTGGCTGGTGCACTCAGGAAGATATTCGGAAAGTTGATCTGGTTAATGATTTCATGAAGATGTTTGTGTAATGCTTACGGTATGATATTTTCCCAAATTAAATATCAAAATTACAGCACACGTCACCCCTT
>CM031607.1:38646242-38651242 GCA_018398815.1 Conus ventricosus | reverse complement strand
ACCAGACCGCAGAATTAGTACACGCAAAATTTTGCAGATGACCGTAATATATAAGACATTAACAAACTTGGTGAAACACAAAAAGAGATTATTGCCTCGGCAGAACAAGTCGGATACATGCAATTCATCATTTGAATGTTAGTAAATGTAGCGCGCCACTTAACAAAATGCGAAATTACAGATGATGAACAGTTTATCTTAGTCTCTGAATACGAAAAGTAAAAGGACTTATGAATCATTGATTTTCGATGGCACACTGATTCAAAATGCAGTAGATAAAGCAAGCGGGGAGGTAGTGTTTAGTTAGTCTTTAATTCCTGTCGCCTTTGAAGTGATTTTTTTTTTTTAAATGGATGTGTCGGATTAAAAAATAAAAAAAAAGAATGAGAGAGGTCACTTCAGTCTCTTACCTTCCTACATTTGACTTGTACATTTATGTTCGGACATTGCTTGGCTGTGACTTGCTTGGGACCGTAGCAAATTTACCTCCTGAATTTTTGTGGACAGATGTACCAAGATACATATATACAAGCCCACATACTTAACTTTTTGGCGACATGTTGATATGGCCCTGGTCACCGCATTGATTTGAAGTCAGTGTGAACGCACATAGATCGACTCATTTTGTGCTATGTTTTGTGTGTCTCAGTGCGAACAATCGCTAACCTACTAGACATTGGTTGGGAGCCTGTCTGTGCTGGGCTGATTTCAGGGGTCATCTCCTTTTCCTGATCCTGTCACTTTTTTTTTTTTTGCTTTCATTGTTCATTACATGAGGGAGAGCGGGGACAATCCTTAAACTTCCAGGACACTTTACTTAAAACCATTCTGGTTCTGGCGCCGAGCTGTGGGATGAGTTTGAGGGCAGCCTTGTGCTCGAGTTTGAACTTCTGGCTTCCAGGTGAGATCCACCATCCTTTCAGATATTCTGGTATTTGTTTGGACAGGTAACTATGAATAAAAGGATTTTTCCTTCCAAATGTTGCTTTATCATACACTTACCTGTTCAACCAGCCAGAACTCTCTCAGTTGGAAAAAAAGGGAGAAAACTGATTTGTTTTGGAGTGAAGTGAGTAGACTACGTGACACTCAAGGGAGACCACTCATGTATTCCTGTAGGTTAGGTAGAGTGAGCTCCCCGCTCTCCGCGTGATTTTTTTAATTTGGGAAATTGCCGATGTTCCGCGTAGTAGGAGAAAAGCCCAGGTGATATCCCACCACCATTTTCAATATTCTGGCATTTGTTTTGGACAGGTAAGTAGGAAAAAGGATTTTTCCTACTAAAAGTAGTTTTATCATATACTTACCTGTTCAAACAGCTGGAACTCCCTCCTTCCTCCCTGCATTTGGGAAAAAAGGGAGGAAACTGGTTTGTTTTGGAGTGACGTGAGTAGATTTAGTGTCACTCAAGGGAGACTACTCATGTATTCCTGTAGATTAAGTAGAGTGAGCTCCCTGCTCTCCACGTAATTTTTTGTTTTGTTTTGTTTTGTTTTTGTTGTTGTTGTTGTTGTTTTTCTTGGGTTGTTTTTTTTTTTTTTTTGATTTTGGAGATTCTTGATGTTCCACGTAGTAGGAGAAGAGACCGGAGCAAGAAGTTCAAACTCAAGCCCAAGGCTGCCCTCAAACTCATTCCACAGCTCGGCGTCAGAACCAAAATGGTTTTAAGTAAAGTGTCCTGGTGGTTTAAGGATTGCCCCCGCTCTCCCTTATGTGATGAACAATCACAGCAAAAACGCGACGGGATCAGGAAAGGGAGATGACCCCTGAAATCAACCCATCACAGACAGGCTCCTAACCAATGTCTAGTAGGTTAGTAATTGTTCACAAAACATAGCACAAAATTACTCGGTCAATGGGCGTTCACACTGACTTCAAATCAATGCGGTGACCAAAGCCAAATCAACGTGTCGCCAAAACGTTAAGTAAGTGGGCATGTATATGTCTGGGCATATCTGGGCACAAAAATTCAGGAGGCAAATTTGCCACGACCCCAAGCAAATCACAGCCAAATAATGTCCGAACGTAAATGTACAAGTCACATGCTATCTTACTTTATACAAATGAAGAAAAAAAAAACCCACTTGGTTTTCATAACAGTTCCGTTTTCACTGTTTTTATTTTCGCGCGCGCGCGTGTGTGCGTGTGTGCGTGTGTGTGTATGTGTGTGTGTGTGTGTCTGTGCGTGTGTGTGTGTGTGTGTGTGTGTGTGTGTGTGTGTATTTCCGTATGTGTGACTTGACTGTCTGCGTCTTATGAGACAGAAACTGGAAAGAAACCAATGAGACCAAAATATTGTTAATCCTTTTTCCAGTTTGGGTTAAAATGAGTATAGAGTCAGGTAAGATCTTTTGAATGTAAAAAAAATCAGCTTAAGAAGGGACGTTTTTGGATGTGAATTCAGTACCCGGACAACGCACACATTGTCTTGAGAACTGGTGTGGGCTGATGTCGATGTCATTTCTCCTATCATCTGAAACGGCCCTGTTCTCTTCCTGTCCTAATTCCCTTGTCTGGTTCAACTTTTTCGCAAAATTCTAATCTTGTCTGGTTCAACTTTTTCGCAAAATTCTAATCTTGTCTGGTTCAACTTTTTCGCAAAATTCTAATCTTGTCTGGTTCAACTTTTTCGCAAAATTCTAATCTTGTATGGTTCAACTTTTTCGCAAAATTCTAATCTTGTCTGGTTCAACTTTTTCGCAAAATTCTAATCTTGCCTGGTTCAACTTTTTCGCAACATTCTATTCTTGTCTGATCAACTTTTTTTTTTACCGCATTGTTCATGTGTCAAACACTTTTTTTTTTCTTTCTTTTTTTTTTTTTTTGGGGGGGGGGGGGGGGACACTGAAAATGCAGTACATTTTTCTTGTACTTGCATGACTTGAGTTTGTGCTGTTTTGTATTCCAATGTCAATTTTATAGCAAGTGAAAGAGTAGTGACGTCTTGGATACATATGCTGTCTGTGTAAGAACTAGACACGTTTTAAGTTAAGTCTTGTTTTATTTCATCTGCAGAACTATGACTGGAAACCATGTGCCCAACCCTTTCTTCAGCAAATACCTAAAAAATCAGGTCCTTGAAGTGAATGTACTTTATTCCGTGTGTCCGTGTGTGTGTGTGTGTGTGGTGTGTGTGTGTGTGTGTGTGTGTGTGTGTGTGTGTGTGTGTGTTGAATTGAAAAGACCAGGGGATAGGATGCTGTCCAAGGGAACGCCGAGGTTCTCTCTGAGTGTCGGGCAAACTGGTAGCCTACAATAACAGACCTGAACATTTCATTGTGGAAAATAAATGATGATTTCCCTAAAGAGGTGCACAAGAAGACTGTAACGTATCGCTCATTTGTGAATGTGGAACAGCGGTTCCCTTGTCAGGATGAAGAGAAGCTATCACAGAGAAACGAACTGCTTGCGGTGGTTTTGCACAACCTTGTGTATTATGTAATCAATACTTCTCTTCTTTCTTTTTAAACCAAATCTTTGCTGTTTGTGAATTTTTTTTTAAATTTCTGTAATGGCCTTGGGGGGGGGGGGGGGGGGGGGGTATAGTACTGTTTATTAACTGTATTTTAGTCGTAATTACACATGCAACGGATCTGGTCTCTTATACTCACCACCGCCCCCCCCCCCTCCCCCCCTCTCCCTCTCCCCCCCCCCCCCCCCCCCCCCCCCCCCCCCCCCCCCCGCAGTTCCACACAATCCCTCAACACCCCAACAACCCCAGTGCGACATCCCTCCCAAGCATTGTGCGAATCGTAGGGAAATATGTGCAGCGTTCTTTCTTGGTGAGAATGTAACACGCACTCAGACAAACGTTGTGAAACTGACACGCGCTCCTGCTGCTGCAATGAGTGTGTCCAATTCTGCATGGTTTTTATAGAGAGTGATATGCTCTGCATGTGTTTGGATGATGAAACAATTTAGTAGTGCGATGACTGTATGTGTATATATACATATATATATATATATATATATATATATATATATATATATATATATATATATATATATATATATATGAATGAATGAAGCCGAAGACGTGGCGGACTGCATCTCTTGTGTCTTGATCTCCACTGGAGCGGGGGTCCTGGGAATCACACTGTGTCTATGGTTTTTTGGTTCCAAACGAGAAAGGATAAGAAAAACATGATCTTGTTAGTTATGATTTGCTTATGCATGTTTTTATTCGTTTTGTTTAACAATTTATAAAAAAAAATGTCACTGTAACAGGTGTGTGCGCACGCACGCACGCGCACACACACAGGCTCGCACGAACGCATGCACACACACACACACACACACACACACACACACACACACACACACTCACACACGCATACACGCACGCACACACACACACACACACACACACACACACACACACACACACACACACACACACACACACACACACACACTCACTCACTCTCTCTCTCTCTCTCTCTCTCTCTCTCTCTCTCTCTCTTTCTCTCTCTCTCTCTCTCTCACGCACACACACACAACATACATATAAGCTCTCGCTCTCTCACGCTCTCTCTCTCTCTCTCTCTCTCTCTCTCTCTCTCTCTCTCTCTTTCTTACACACACACACACACACACACACACACACACACACACACACACACACACACACACACTCCTACCTCAACTGACACAGCAGTAGTACAAGGCAAACAACACAACCCCCCACCCTACCACCACCCTCACCACCACGAGCGAACACTGATGACGAAGAAGAAGGGAAGAAGGACAGCTGTCCGTGCGGTCTCAGGCAGATAGAGTGACCCCAGTCATAGTCCTGATTATGCTTTTTTCAGTCCCCCTTCCCTCCCGGAGCGGCTGAGGCTGCAGGTCAGTCGAATCGCGCTGACCGACTACGAGACTCTGCAGTATGACAAAGACAAACTGCGCTCCGTGTGTAAGTGACTGCTCTCTCTCTCAATCTCTGTCTCTCTCTCCCCTCTCTCTCTCTCTCTCTCTCTCTCTCTCTCTCTCTCTCTCTC
>CM031607.1:38631242-38643742 GCA_018398815.1 Conus ventricosus | reverse complement strand
TCTCTACCTCTTTGTACTGTCTAAACAATGTTGTTTACCTTGCACCAGTCAGGATGTTAGAAGATTTTAAATGGAAAAAATGATTATATAATAGTAGAATCTAAGCGGAAATGCTAATTTCCAATATTGTGTTTCATAGCGATTTATTGTGATGGTGTGTACTGTATCGAAGTAGGGATAGGTTATTTCGCGTTCGCAGAGATAACCGTTTTGGGTTTCTTTTTTCATATCGTGCACACACAGCACCACATGAGGCATTTTATTCACGTAATTCTTAGTTCATATTTTAAGTGCTTATGTATTCTAATCGTATCGTGTGTGGAACGCACATATCAAGCAATTGCAGAAATTCACGCACCTGCCTCATTTGTACAACACGCACTGTGTGTTTCCTCTCCATTATCTAATCTCTTCATAAACAAATCAGCTGGCTGACATGTTAAACTTTCGAGCTATTACACTGGAAAGAGCCTCACGTGGCGGAAAAGGAAAATATCTATGTGCTCTCTCTCTCTCTCTCTCTCTCTCTCTCTCTCTCTCTCTCTCTCTCTCTCTCTCTCTCTCTCTCTCTCTCTCTCTGTGTGTGTGTGTGTGTGTGTGTGTGTGTTTTCGCCATTTTGAGCCTCAAAAAAGCTTTTGCCCTGTTTCCAGCCAGAATCTCAAAGAATGGCTGACAGAAGCTAGCTCTTAGAGACAGGTTACAGCAGCCTGAAATGACTGATACGGTCCACTGAAGTTCCAGTATCGTAATCAGAATGGACAGTTTCTAAAATGAATCACAGGTTCAATGATTATACCTGCCAGAATTACTCTGATAAGATCGGAGAAAAAAGAAAAAAAACGTACTCGCTGAATGTCTTTCGATAAGGTCGGAGAGGAAAAATATACCTGCGCTGCCAAGTCTTTCGTTAAAGTCCCGCTGAATGTCTTTCGATAAGGTCGGAGAGGAAGAATATACCTGCGCTGCCAAGTCTTTCGTTAAAGTCCCGCTGAATGTCTTTCGATAAGGTCGGAGAGGAAAAATATACCTGCGCTGCCAAGTCTTTCGTTAAAGTCAGAGAAGAAAAATACGCTTGTCAAATTCGATCAGTAAGTTTGGAGCTAAACAAAAAGAAGAGAGGGGAAAAAAACAGAAGAAAAAGAAGATGACCCCCCCCCCCCATTCCCCCCCCCCCCCCGAAAAAAAACCACACATACACACACGTCGCCCGCCAAATTCTTTCGTAAGTTGGAGGAGAAAAGAGGCACATGACTGTGTGACCTGTCAAAGGTATATAATTGGGACACTGATAGGTATGAAAGACACAATCATAGGTTAATGAAAAGGGCAAAAGAAGCCTATGGATCTTGAACAAGATTTCGGCAAAGCGATTATTTTAAAGAAACTGTGCCATTTGGTACTGTGACTACAAACTAAATGCTGTCGTGAAAAGGATGTGATTTCGCGTATTGAGTCACTCAACGGATGCACCCTACGGTAAACGTGTCTTACTGTGACTCCAGTTATTTAGGCAAAACGGATTAAATGAGCCCTGAGGAGATAAATTATCAACACAAGATACACAGGGGTTGAAAGTAGCTTTCTTCCCTTGAGATGCACACCGAACTCACCACAGGGAAATGATCTCTGAAGCGAACATAGATGATAGAAGATAAACAATTTTCTGCCTGTAGTTCAGCTAAAATGATCCTAGGGGGAGGGGAGTGGGGGCGTTTTGGTCTGAAAGAACTCTGTCGGTATATTCTGAGTCATATTCTGAGATCCATGTCTTGTACGGGAGAGAACTGTAACTGTGTACAGAATCGGAAAATGAAACAAACTGCGGCGTTACTGGAACACGACAAAAAAGCAGAAGAGCACACAAAACAAAGTGTGAAGTAACGCAGATTTAATGCACGATACAAAACAGGACAAGAAATTTTCGGCAATATGCCTTCCTCAGCGACAAAAAAATACAGACATAAACATGCACAATACTCCCCTTGTGAAGCCAAGTGGTGAATGGTACTGTGACTACAAACTAAATGGCTTCACAAGGGGAGTATTGTGCATGTTTATGTCTGTATTTTTTTGTCGCTGAGGAAGGCATACTGCCGAAAATTTCTTGTCCTGTTTTGTGTCGTGCATTAAATCTGCGTTACTTCACACTTTGTTTTGTGTGCTCTTCTGCTTTTTTGTTGTGTACAGAATCTTGAAACATGGAACAGAAATACCGAATTAAATCTTACATTGGCACAGGCTATTTATCTTTCGAACATTTACTCCGTGCTTTTAATTTCATTATATGAAATGGTGCTATTTATTCACAAACATAGGCAGATCAAACACGTATGAACAAATTGAAAAGGTAGTTTTGCAGTTTTAAAACTGCATGTATTCCTCTTAAAGCTTTATGTCTTCCCTTTGTTTATGAAGAACTGTCAAAATGTTAAAGACGTGGAAATGCGTTAAACTGTTCATGCTAAAAAGGACACAAATTGCTATAATAGAAATCTGCTTACTGGAAAAACCCCCAGTGCTATTGCCAGATGAGGGGGGGGGGGGGGGGAGGGGGGGGGGGAACACTGTAAAATTGTCAAAACACCTAAAACACAAACTGATTAAGTCATTTCTGCTAGTCACATATTTGCGGTATTTTGAGAAAATGGGGAAAAAGATCCATGACTTGCCTGTCAAAAAGTTGACATGACAAGGAACGCCAAAATGAAGATCTTTGCGTACTGCATTAGAAGATCAAAAAGTGATGATGATAATAACAATAACAGGCAAAAACAAGCAGTTATACTTATCATCCATTCACTATCAAAGGAAACGAAATAATTGCCAGCTTTTTTTTCCCCTTCAATTCAGACACTAAGTTCCTTCATCGTTAGTTGTATTACACCATGAGTAATATCTCAATAGCGTAAAATCACAGACAACACTGACATTGGAATGTTGGGTTGACAGTTTGTTTCACACAGTTTTGAGACATTTGAAATCAAACAATCATTTTCCTTTCTGCCCTACAGATTCCTGTAGAAAGAAACTCGTGGAGAGCGTGGCAGCAGAGAGTCCTCAGAAGAGAAGCCCCTTCAAGCAAGTGTTTCGGCCCTTATCTCCTGACACTCTAGGGGGGTTGGGCCCCACCCGGTTCATGACTCCGGATGTCCCTCTGCTGCCCCTTATTTTTTTCCCATCTTGGGACGAGCCATGACTGGGATTCGAACCCATGACCCTCTGGACATGCTCATTTTCCACTTAATGACTAGCACTCTAACCACTGAGCCACCGGGACACCTGATATTTGTAGGACAGTTAAGCCTTATGAAGTTCACTTTTCTTCCTCCTTGACCAGATCCAGCTTGAACACCTCTCTGCCGCTTCTGCCATTGCTTTCAGGGCTCTGTTTTTTTCCCTCCCTGCAACTGAGAGCTGTTTCACGAGGCTGTATGCAAACGTTCCTACAAACCCCTAGCTCCAATTTCTGCAGTGTGGACTTTGACCTGATAGCCTTCTCTCCTCAGGCTGTTTGCCAGATCAGCATACTTTTCAGTCTTGTAGATTTGAGCTGCCTCCATTCTGTTCTCATATGGCACCGTGAGCTCGATCATGATCAGCTATTTGGTTGACTGAGAGTGGACCACTATACTATGTCTGGTCACATGCCACTCTTGCTGATGCTCTCTGGGTGACTCTTCCATTCTGGGAGGTCTGCAGTGCACTCCCAGTCATCTGCCCCGTCCAGCAGACTCTGCCTGCATGTTCCGAGTGGCACTGTTGTTCTTGGCCATGATTTCCTGTCAAATACTCGCCCACTGACATGTTGATACTGACACTGGTGAAAGAGATGTCTCCAGCTTCTAAGCGACAGCCAGCTTTCTCAGAGTCACTAACCGTCAGGACAGCATGACATCAGACTGCACGCGAAGATTCACAGACTGCATTCGTTTCTTTAGGACTGCGTGTGTCAGTGATCTTTGAAACGGAATGCTTCGCTACTCTTAAACTGCAGCATTCCACAGCATGGAAACTGTATTTGGGCACTTTTGTCCAAATGCTTCATAAGTGCCCTGTAGGAAACAAACAACCAAACTTGAACACAAACAGGTTTCCCATCATGTACAAAAGTAGCGTGGACATAGGTCAAGGAAACAAAAACATGGATGTTGACAAAGATAGGTATCTGCACTTCTTGCTAATTACAATTTGCTCAGTAGTTCACTACACTCAGGCTTGCTTTGTGAGTACAGTAGTAGCTGTTGTTGATGTGGAAACCAGTCTAGAAGAGTTATCAAAGACACTAACAGGGCACCAGTTTCGACTCTTATTATGGAATCTGCGATAACATATCCCCGGTCATCGTGGTACAGGGTATAGGTGAAAATGGAGTTGTGCACCACATTTTCTCTTACACTTAAAACAATGTTAGCCTAACATGAAAGAAAACAGAGAAAGTTTTGGGTTTATTTTCATCGGAAGTCTCTATTCATATTATTTTTGATGGTTCAAACTTCTCACCTGTACTGACCTCTGAATGTTTCAGGTATACTGCAGTTAAACAGCCACGAGGATGCGAATGCTTACCCACCAAGTTCAAGCATACTATCGATTTAAAGAGAAAGTCGTATTGTAAGGGCTACATGAAGCGCCATCTGGACAACAATTATTCACTCTATCAAGTTAAATGTGAAAACTGTTTATTGCAAAGTGTTATGATACCGATTAGTCAGTGTAAATGTCATTGTCTAATAATTTTAAAAAAAATGAAGGGAGCGCGTGCGTTTCCTCCTAACACTGATGGACACCTTGGCAATAAGGGTACAACCAGTGAAGGTCCTCTCGTTCTGCCAGGTATCTGTATACCATTGAAGGTGGTCTGTTTCTGTCCAGTACTCCGGCAGAAAAGGGTGCCACCAGTAAATGTGGTCTGATTCTAACGGACACCTTGTCAATAAGGGCGCCACCAGTGGAAGTGATCTGGTTCCATCAGACACCTTGATAATGAGGGAATCGCTGCTGGAGATGGTCCAGTTCTTCAGATACCTTGATAATGAGGGAATCGCTGCTGGAGGAGGTCTGCTTCGGTCAGATACCTTGCCAATGAGACAACATCAACAGAGGTGGTCTGCTTCAGTCAGATACCTTGCCAATGAGACAACATCAATAGAGGTGGTCTGCTTCAGTCAGATACCTCGGCAATGGGAGTAACACTGATGGAGATGATCTGGTTACGTCCAATACCTTGTCAATGAAGGCTACACCAATGCGGGAGGTCTGGGGGGTTTTGTTTGTTTGTTTGTTTGTTTGTTTTTTGTTTTGTTTCGGGGGGAGGTTCAGATACCTAAGCAATGAACGTATCTTTGATTGAGGTGTCTGGATTTCGTTCGGCCAGGTACCTTGACAATGTGGATACCATCAGCGCAGGTGATCTGATTCCTTCACGTATCTCTGCACCAATAGAGGTGGTCTGAATCTGTCAGATGCCTTGGCAATGAGCGTGCCACCAGTGGAGGTGGTGTGACTCTGTCGGATACCCTTGCGAATGAAGTCGCCATCAATGGAGATGTTTTGGTGCTATCGGATACCTTGGCAGTGAGGATACCACCGATGGAGATGTTCTGGTTCTGTCAGATTCTTTGGCAATGAAGGTGCCACAAATGAACGTGGTCCGTGGCAGATAGCTTTCCAATGAGGGTACCACCGGTGAAGGTGGAATGCTGTCAGACTCTCTGAGGATACCACCAATAAAGGTGATCTAGATCTGTCAGATACTTTGGCAATGGGAGTGTCACCAACTGAGGTGGTCAGGTTCCATCGAATGCATTTCCAGTGAAGACACCACCAATGCGGTGGTCTGGTTCTGTCAGGTACCATGGTCGTCAGGGGTTACCAGTGGTCGTGGTCTGGTTCTGTCAGATATCATGGTGGTCAAGGGTAATCAGTTGTCTAGTTTCTGGTTCTGTCAGATACCGTGGAAGTCAGGATAACCAGTGGTCGTGGTCTGGTTCTATCAGGTACCATGGTAGTCAAGGGTAACCAGTGGTCGTGGTCGGGTTCTGTCAAATACCACGGTAGTCAGGGGTAACCAGTGGTCGTGATCTGGTTCTGTTGAATACCTTGCCAGTAAAGGAACCACAGATGAGATGATGGTGGTCGAATTCTGTCAGATACCTTGGCCGTCAGGGAAACCACTAATAGAAGTGGTCTGGTTCTGTCAGACTCTCTGCAAAGAGAGTACTCCCAGTGGAAGTGGTATAGTTCTATCAGGTCCCTGGGTCACGAGGGTACCACCAAAGTAAAAGTGGTCTGGTTATATCAGATAATACTAAGGCAGTGAAGTTGCTCTGGCTTTGCCCGATTCCTTGCCTTTGAGGAATCCACCGATGGATGAGGCGGTCTTGTGGTATCAGACACTTTGGCAGTGAGGGTAGCACCAGTGCAGGGGGGTTGGTTCTGTCAGGTCCTTCGGCAACGAGGAAACCGACAGCGGGGTGGTCCGGTTTGGACAAATTTCTTTGCTCTGAGGGTACTACCAATGGGGTGCTCTGTTTTGGTCAAATACCGTAGCTTGGAAGGTACCACCGACAGAGGTGATCTGGTTTTTGACAGATATCTTGGCAATGAGGATACCACTAGACAGACATAGTCTGATTCTGTCTGATATCTTAGCATTGATGGTACCACCGATGGAGGGGTCTGATTCTGTCTGATATCTCGGCAGTCAGGTTAGCACCGATGGAGGGGGTCTGATTCTGCCTGATATATCGGCAGTCAGGTTAGTACCGATGAAGGGGGTCTGATTCTGTCTGATATATCGGCAGTCAGGTTAGCACCGATGGAGGGGTCTGATTCTGTCTGATATCTCGGCAGTTAGGTTAGCACCGATGGAGGGGGTCTGATTCTGTCTGATATCTCGGCAGTCAGGTTAGCACCGATGGAGGGGGTCTGATTCTGTCTGATATCTCGGCAGTCAGGTTAGCACCGATGGAGGGGGTCTGATTCTGTCTGATATCTCGGCAGTCAGGTTAGCACCGATGGAGGGGGTCTGATTCTGCCTGATATATCGGCAGTTAGGTTAGCACCGATGGAGGGGTCTGATTCTGTCTGATATATCGGCAGTCAGGTTAGCACCGATGGAGGGTCTGATTCTGTCTGATATCTCGGCAGTCAGGTTAGCACCAATGGAGGGGTCTGATTTTGTCTCATATCTCGGCAGTTAGGTTAGCACCGATGGACGGGTCTGATTCTGTCTGATATCTCGGCAGTTAGGGTACCACCGATGGAAGAGGTCTCGTTACGCAGTAGATTTCAATTAACAACGTTTGGCTGCCTGTAGTAAAAAGTCGTATAGGCCTAACGCGATAGATTTCAATTAGTGATAACTTTTCATTCACGTACATAGTGAATTTTTACCCACTTTACCAAGTATCCACCCAATTGTTTGTTTTGATACCATTCTCTGAAAAATGTTGTTGTTGTTTTTAAGGTCGTTTTAAAGAGTGTATACCTTATCGGTTTTATCATTGTATGTCTTAATTCTATCAGAAATTGTTATTCATCAGACACATATCGATGAAAATGTTTCGAAAACAGAATGATCTAAGGGTGAAATACAAACGCAGGCACAAAAGAAGACATGACGTTGTTTGCAGGCACAAAACAGACATGACGTAACGCTGTTATAATACGTAATGCAAGAACAAACAAGTGAATTTTCGAAAAAAAGATATTTTCCCCTGACGAAACAAGCTACAAGCATCAAAAATACACAAAGTGCTTCCCAAATCAGTCAGCCTTTGATTGAAATTACTGAAGATTATAGCTTTAATATGCTTTTTTTTTCTTGTTTTTCTTTCTTTTTTTTCTTCTTTTGTTTTTGAGCTTATAGCTTGTTTGCCTTTTCATTTCTGCCAATATTTAATCCGCAATAAAACGATTAGTCACAAGGAGCCCTGTTGTTTGATCAACAGAGCGTTTTGAGTGGTGAAGCGTCGTGTCAAAACCTCTATAGAAAAGGGCGAAATATGGCCGCGATCGGTGACGTGGCGTATGGGTGCCGTGGTAGCATCATGCATGTTGTACTCCAGCATGAGGGAAAAAGATCTAAAGCTGACTCGTCGGGACGTTACTATCTGATCAACGATCCAAGCCGGATTTTTTTTTTCTTTTTTTTTCTTTCTGATTGCCTAGAAGACGAAAGTGGACTACAGACAAGAGTTCTAGATGGACGTGTTCACACGACAGAATTCCAGTGATTCCCGTAAGCTCTCTCAGTCAAGGGGTTTATCATTTTCATGGCCTCTTCTGTAACCCAACAGTTACTATATTTAACAGTATCTGTGCTCAGTTATTATCACGGCAAAGAAGCGTTTCCCTGCCGTGATTTCTCTCTTATATATGTTCATTGTCCCTTTTTTTTTTCTTTTTCTTTGTTTGTTTGTTCTTGTTATTTCTTATTGTTTTCTTTGTATGATGAGGACGATGTTTGACCATAACTTTGTGGAAATGCTCATTATGCATGGGTCGGAATTTTAGATGTTAAGTAGAGAGAGGTATATGTCCATACGATTGTGAGTTCCTAGTTTATTCACGATTCCAGTAACATTAAAAATGAAAGGCAATACTTTGTTTGTTTGTTTGTTTTAGGAGGCTTTTCTGTTTCATTGTTATTTGGCCACGTTGTGTGTGTGTGTGTGTGTGTGTGTGTGTGTGTGTGTGTGTGTGTGTGTGTGTGTGTGCAGCAATGCTAGGGTTTGTGAGACCATCTTTTATCCAGTATAGAAATAATTTGTGCTGCGTGTGCACGTGCACATAAATTATTGTCATTATTATTTCTTTTTCCCTAAGTGCTTCAAATCATTGAGAAATCCAAGCAGCTGATCTTTGTATCTGCCTGTCTTTTTTCTGTCTTTGGCTGTTGCTCTGCCTCCGTCAGCCTCCATTCCTCCATCCATTCCATCCCCCATCCGCCGCTCTTGACGCTGCCTCTGCCCGTGTGTGTGTGTGTGTGTGTGTGTGTGTGTGTGTGGTGTGTGTGTGTGTGTGTGTGTGTTTGTGATTGTGCGTGTGTGAGGGGAGGGGGGGGGGGGGGGGGGGGGGATCCCCACGCGTCCGACTTTGGGCGTTTGAGATCGCTCGCTTCATTAGTTTGTATGCATTGTCAAAATAAAGAGAACGGCCTGTTAGGATCTTAATCATGCCCCCCACCCCCACCCCACCTCCCACCCACCCCCCGAATATCGCGCACTTTGCCGTACAGAGCAATGTGACTCGCTGGTCAAATGGCCATGACAAGTGTGGCGTTGTTTGTAACAGCGGTACCACTTGGTATCATCGTCGTGGAAAACAATGCCGACTTGGAGCAAGTGCGCGAGCAAATCAACAAACTTCACTTGGTGGTAAGCCACATCTGTTGTGTTGTCCGGTGTGGTGTTGTATCGTTTAACTAGTCTGGAGCAATAGTCTGGTATATGTTCGAGAGCGAATCAACAAACTTCATACGGCGGTAAGCCAGCTGGGTTTTTTTGTTTGGTTGGTTGGTTGGTTGTTGTTTTTTTGTTTGTTGTTTTGTTGTTGTTTTTTTTGTACGGTGGGGTGTATGTTGTAAGCGGTCTCGTGCCAGTGCGAGAGCAATTCAACAGACTTTATTGAGTGGTAATTAAGCGATCTGTGTGTGTGTGCGTGTATGTGCGTGTGTGTGTGTGTGTGTGTGTGTGTGTGTGTGTGTGTGTGTGTGTGTGTGTGTGTGTGTGTGTTGTTATACGGTGTGGTGTCCAAATGGTCTGGATTAAATGCAAGAGAGTAAATCAGCAACGTTGGCCCGAGGGAGAGTAATGTGTTGTGTATTTTGCTGTATTGTGTTATGTTTATTGCTGTGTGATATTGTAAATATCCTGTCTTGTTTATTAGTGACCTGGGGCAAGACTCCGGCCGATCAATAACCTTCATTGGATGGTCAGTCAGTAACAGTACGTGTTGTTGTAGGCCTTCTGTCGTTTTGTGGGTTGTTTTAACGACCCAGAGCAGGTCTGGGTAGGTCTGCAAACCAACTGTGGTACGTGATGGCATTGTTGTATTGTACTGCACTCACAACTGTGATGACAGATGAACAACATCCAACTGGTGACAAGGGAAGTAAGCCTGTTGTTGTACATTTTGTTGTCGCGTTGTTGTGTTGTATCATGTTGGGACAACATAACAACGACATTTAGCTGGCGATGAATGATGTGTTGTTGTGTTTTGTCGTGTCTGACGTTGTTTGTGTTACAAAATGTGCATACCAAATAAACGAAATTCAGCTGGTGAGGAATGCTGTGTTATGATGTTGTGTGTGTGTGTGTGTGTGTGTGTGTGTGTGTGTGTGTGTGTGTGTGTGTGTGTATGTATGTGTGTGTGTGTGTGTGTGTGTGTGTGTGTGTGTGTGTGTGTGTGTGTGTGTGTAATCCGTCGGTACGGAGCAAGTTTGGAGGCAAATCAACCAATTTCGTTCGGTAGAGAGTGACAACTTCTTGTATTGTTACATCGTATTGTTGTGACCTGAAGTATGTTCGAATGTAAATTTAAAAAGAAAAACGTGTTGATCAATATTGATATTTGTTTTTGTTTTTTTTACCACATAACACATCAGGGGAAATTTAGAAAGGCTGAGGAGAAAATAAAGGTCACATGCATCTAATGCACATACATCCGACATGTACGTGCACACACATCTACGCAAAATTACTTTTGTAGTACGTAAAATGGTACACACGAAGATACATGCACAATGTACTACACTCTAATGGACTAAGTTACATTTCATTCACGTTGTTATATCTCAATACAAACAAAACGGGGGCCGATAGCTCAGTTGGTAGAGCGCCGGACTCGTGATCCTGGGGTTGCGGGTTCGAATTTCGGTATAGGGGGGTTTTTCCCTCGGAGTTAACATTGGTTCTGACTCCATCCCCCCTATAGTCGTTCGGATGGGACTATAAACCGAGGTCTAGTCTGTGTCACATGCACTAAAGACCATACACGGACTCTAAAGATCCCGATGCTCATGTCCTAAGACGGGTGAGTACCGGCTACACGAAAATACACAATGCATGCAACCTGTGTGCCAGAATAGTCTACTTGAAGACTGTGGGCACGGGGCAGGTTAAACATCCCCATCTGGAAGAAGAAGAAAACGCTGGTCCAAACACATGGGGGCTTGGTGCAGCGCCAGACAGAAAGTCCAGTGACAAGCCACCAACAGCGGATGGGACAAAGCTAGAGCCAAATCTTCCCCTCGCTCGCTTTGTATCAAATGACAAATATTAAAATCGGCAAGCTAGTGTCCATTAGTAATTGAAACATACAGATTCTCCATGGTGAGCAAGTGTCCGTGTTATTTTCTTTTCAATCTAAAAAAAAAAGTGAAAAAATAGGACGTTGGAGGCCCTGCTTCAAAAATAAATAAATAAATGAGAAAATAAAGAAAATGTAAGAGGGGGGGGGGGGGGATATATATTATATATATTGAGGCTGGAGGACTGAAAAAAAGGGGGGGGGAGGGATCTTCGCCTTGTTCTTATGGAAAATCCTATATGTTGCATGAGAAATGTCCAAAAATCATGAGTCACATTTCCAAAGAGCGGGAATCGTGTGACATAAACTCAGTCCAGACCAGTATGATTTCTGAACGTTGACTGGAAGTTCTCTGTCGCGACCGTTGCTGACTAGAATATCTCACACAAACAGAGCGCTTGGATGTGTTAGTGCAGAAAGGAGGCTTCCTAGGAGTGTCTGGCTGCGAAGAATATGCACTGAGAGTTGGGAAGTAATCGAGAGAGAGAGAGAGAGAGAGAGAGATCTTGACATCGTGTGACCCGATCTGACATATGCAAACGGATCGGTTCCATGCAAGCTGATTCAACTAATCGTCTGGATGTGTCATGTCCCTATGAACATCCGAGGGCAGCGAAGAAGTTTTTTCCATGCCTGCTTAGTCAGGTTCTTAGTTTAGGGTAGTGTGCGTGTGTGTGTGTGTGTGTGTGTTGTGTGTGTGTGTGTGCGTGTGTGTGTGTGTGTGTGGTGTGTGCGTGTGCGTGTGTGTGTGTGTGTGTGTCGGTGTCTGTGTCTGTGTGTCTGTGTGTGTGTGTGTGTTCAGATGTACAATCTATATATATATATATATATATATACATGAACAAAACAAGGAAAAGAACAACAAGTACCGTTTGTCACCCAAATTTTCGGCACACGGCCTTCCTCCGGGGAGTTTATTGGACTATATATATATATGTGTGTGTGTGTGTGTGTGTGTGTGTGTGTGTCTGTCTGTCTGACCGTTTGTCTGTGTCTGTGTCTATGTATGTGTATACATAGATGTTTTCACGTATCTGATACATTTTAGAGGTAATGAGACCAACGATCTTCCTGCTTTTTTGTTGCTATTTTTTGTTTTGTTTGTTTGTTTTTTTGAAGTTGTGTTTTAAAGGGTTGTGTGAATGATTTTTTTGTTCTTCCTTTATATGCCTTGTGAGTTGACATC
>CM031607.1:38621242-38626242 GCA_018398815.1 Conus ventricosus | reverse complement strand
ATGTTTAAAGATCATGTCAGTGTGCGCTCGCTTTGCAGCAGGCTAAGAGGAACCGGAAATTCCTCCCATCATAATAAGATGGCGGCGCCTCGAGCATCTCAGTCTGAGGCAGTTTTAAGTCGTCTCCGGATATGGGAGGGGGGGAGGGAGGGGGGGGGGGGGGGGGGGGGGGGGGGAGGGGGGAGGGGGGGGGGGGGGGGGGGGGGGGGGGGAATAAAAGGGAGCAATATTCCATCGCAACAAGTGGTTACCGGGAGGGAACCTGTATAAAAGGACGAATTCTTGGAAAGGCCGGGGGCCGAGGAGAGGGGGGAGGGGGGGAGGGGGGGGTACAGCTTTTGGTGTTGCTGTGTTCTTAAAGAAAGTGACATGTTTAGAGGAAATATTAAAAAGAATTGCTGGTGAGTCCGCCAAACAACACAGACGAACCAATCACAAGACAAAACCTGACGCGTTTCGACCTCTTAGGCTTCTTCAGGCAGGATAAACAACACTCAGGACGACGAAAACGAAGAGCGAGCAGTCACGTATCTTCTCAAATTCGGCGCAAGCTCTTGGTCTGATCGTGTTGCTTACTTATGCATACAAGTATCTCAAAAGAGGTATTTCAACTGAATTAAAAATCAAGCGCATGCTTGCGCCGAATATGGGAAGATCAGTGATTGCTCGTTCTTTCGTTTTCATCCTCCTGAATGCGGCTTATCTAGCCTGAAGACGACCTAACAGGTCGAAACGAGTCATGTTTCGTCTTGGGATTTGTTTGTCCCTGTTGTTTGGCGTACTCACCAATGATTCTGTTTACAAATGTGTTTCAGTTTCCGCCTGCGTCCAGCTCACTTTGAAACCATAGTTAGAGGAGTGTTTGAGCTGACAGTCTTCTGAAACCATAGTTAGAGGAGTGTTTGAGCGGACAGTCTTCTGAAACCATAGTTAGAGGAGTGTTTGAGCGGACAGTCTTCTGAAACCATAGTTAGAGGAGTGTTTGAGCGGACAGTCTTCTGAAACCATAGTTAGAGGAGTGTTTGAGCGGACAGTCTTCTGAAACCATAGTTAGAGGAGTGTTTGAGCGGACAGTCTTCTGAAACCATAGTTAGAGGAGTGTTTGAGCGGACAGTCTTCTGAAACCATAGTTAGGGGAGTGTTTGAGCGGACAGTCTTCTGAAACCATAGTTAGAGGAGTGTTTGAGCGGACAGTCTTCTGAAACCATAGTTAGAGGAGTGTTTGAGCGGACAGTCTTCTGAAACCATAGTTAGAGGAGTGTTTGAGCTGACAGTCTTCTGAAACCATAGTTAGGGGAGTGTTTGAGCTGACAGTCTTCTGAAACCATAGTTAGAGGAGTGTTTGAGCGGACAGTCTTCTGAAACCATAGTTAGAGGAGTGTTTGAGCGGACAGTCTTCTGAAACCATAGTTAGAGGAGTGTTTGAGCGGACAGTCTTCTGAAACCATAGTTAGAGGAGTGTTTGAGCGGACAGTCTTCTGAAACCATAGTTAGAGGAGTGTTTGAGCGGACAGTCTTCTGAAACCATAGTTAGGGGAGTGTTTGAGCTGACAGTCTTCTGAAACCATAGTTAGAGGAGTGTTTGAGCTGACAGTCTTCTGAAACCATAGTTAGAGGAGTGTTTGAGCTGACAGTCTTCTGAAACCATAGTTAGAGGAGTGTTTGAGCTGACAGTCTTCTGAAACCATAGTTAGAGGAGTGTTTGAGCTGACAGTCTTCTGAAACCATAGTTAGAGGAGTGTTTGAGCGGACAGTCTTCTGAAACCATAGTTAGAGGAGTGTTTGAGCGGACAGTCTTCTGAAACCATAGTTAGAGGAGTGTTTGAGCGGACAGTCTTCTGAAACCATAGTTAGAGGAGTGTTTGAGCGGACAGTCTTCTGAAACCATAGTTAGAGGAGTGTTTGAGCGGACAGTCTTCTGAAACCATAGTTAGAGGAGTGTTTGAGCGGACAGTCTTCTGAAACCATAGTTAGAGGAGTGTTTGAGCTGACAGTCTTCTGAAACCATAGTTAGAGGAGTGTTTGAGCTGACAGTCTTCTGAAACCATAGTTAGAGGAGTGTTTGAGCGGACAGTCTTCTGAAACCATAGTTAGAGGAGTGTTTGAGCGGACAGTCTTCTGAAACCATAGTTAGAGGAGTGTTTGAGCGGACAGTCTTCTGAAACCATAGTTAGAGGAGTGTTTGAGCGGACAGTCTTCTGAAACCATAGTTAGAGGAGTGTTTGAGCTGACAGTCTTCTGAAACCATAGTTAGAGGAGTGTTTGAGCTGACAGTCTTCTGAAACCATAGTTAGAGGAGTGTTTGAGCTGACAGTCTTCTGAAACCATAGTTAGAGGAGTGTTTGAGGGGACAGTCTTCTGAAACCATAGTTAGAGGAGTGTTTGAGCTGACAGTCTTCTGAAACCATAGTTAGAGGAGTGTTTGAGCTGACAGTCTTCTGAAACCATAGTTAGAGGAGTGTTTGAGCTGACAGTCTTCTGAAACCATAGTTAGAGGAGTGTTTGAGCTGACAGTCTTCTGAAACCATAGTTAGAGGAGTGTTTGAGCTGACAGTCTTCTGAAACCATAGTTAGAGGAGTGTTTGAGCTGACAGTCTTCTGAAACCATAGTTAGAGGAGTGTTTGAGCTGACAGTCTTCTGAAACCATAGTTAGAGGAGTGTTTGAGCTGACAGTCTTCTGAAACCATAGTTAGAGGAGTGTTTGAGCGGACAGTCTTCTGAAACCATAGTTAGAGGAGTGTTTGAGCGGACAGTCTTCTGAAACCATAGTTAGAGGAGTGTTTGAGCGGACAGTCTTCTGAAACCATAGTTAGAGGAGTGTTTGAGCTGACAGTCTTCTGAAACCATAGTTAGAGGAGTGTTTGAGCTGACAGTCTTCTGAAACCATAGTTAGAGGAGTGTTTGAGCGGACAGTCTTCTGAAACCATAGTTAGAGGAGTGTTTGAGCTGACAGTCTTCTGAAACCATAGTTAGAGGAGTGTTTGAGCTGACAGTCTTCTGAAACCATAGTTAGAGGAGTGTTTGAGCTGACAGTCTTCTGAAACCATAGTTAGAGGAGTGTTTGAGCGGACAGTCTTCTGAAACCATAGTTAGAGGAGTGTTTGAGCTGACAGTCTTTTACCGCTGTGATTGTGTGTGTTGCAAAGGGAGGCGACTTGCAGGCGGAAATCTAAACAAATCTTGAAAGAAGGTTCCAGTACTGTGTCCTCCAAATAGGAACAAACAAATCACAAGACAAAACACGGCACGTTTCGACCTCTAAGGTCTTTTTCAGGCAAGATAAACCACACTCTGGACAACGAAAATGCAGAACGTGCTACCTCTTCTCTCACTGAATTCGGCACAAGATGGGCGTTGAATGGAAACGAGGCCGTCGGGAAGGAGACAATGCGAGTTAGAATAGTAACGATGATAATGATAATAACACTGATATCTATAACAATAATAATAATAATAATAATAATAATAATAATAATAATAATGAAGAGAATGATGATGAAGAAAATATATTGGAGAAAAAAAAATATGATAAAGAGAATGGCCTGAAGAAGACCTAAGAGGTCGAAACGCGTCGTCGTGTTTTGTCTTTCTGTGATTCGTTTGTTCATCACGTTTGGCTGATTCTGTACTCACAGATATTTTTCTCTTAAAGATGTGATGGTGTGACTAGTGTGTGGGGGTAACCTTGTGTCAGGTCGGAGCCGGGGACACCCATCCCAGCCCCTTCCCAACGGCGATACAGCATCATAGCCATCCCACAGATCTGTACAGATGACGATTCCCAGAGCTCCGGTATTCCTCGCATCACCTCCCCGCTGGAAAAGGGTAGGCTGGCCTTCGGGTTACATAGTAGAAAGCACAACTAAGGGTGTATTTTGTGTAATGTGTACTCTAGAAATGTTGTAAGAAAACTACCCCTACTAAAAAAAAAAATAATGATGATACAAATAAAACAAAATCAAGAACTTCTTAAATTTGCATGCCAAAAAACAAAACAAAAAAAACCCTCTTATATTCAGCCTATTATTGACTGAATTTAAAAGGCATTTGAAACGATGCCGCCAGATAACATGGACAGACGAACTACATGACAAAACACCACGCGTTTCGACCTCTTAGGTCTTCTTCAGACAAGATAAATAACACTCCCTTATCTTGTCAGATCTGGCGCAAGATGGGCGTTGAATCTTGCTGACTTTGTCTCAGCACTTTGGGACTCAGCTAGCAATAATTTACCTGAACTGCTGATTCGCATTCACAAAAGACTTGTTATAAAGTAACGACAGGTACACCATCCTCACGGGTAGACTAGACTCGCGCTACAAAGTAAGCAGAACACCCTCCCACTTAAAGCCAAACTTATACAAGGGAGTCATAATAACTCCATTGAAATGTTTCATTTTCTCAAAATTTCGACATTCACGTAAAATAAAAAACCAAAAAAAAAAAAAAACCCTCCCTTTGCGAAGATTATCTTATGCTAATCTGGCGTGTTCCAGAGGTTTGGAAATGAATCAGAATTTTTTTTTAAATTTTAATCTTAATCTGAGACCTGTCTCAGAATTGACTCCAGTATACCCCCAAAATGTATTGATCATTTCAAATTCAACTGTCTCAGATCTGATTCCACCGTACCCCCAATACGTACTGATCATTTCAAATTCAACTGTCTCAGATTTTACTTCACTGTACCCCTAAATGTATTGATCATTTCAAATTCAAATCTGTTTATTTACAAAAATGTCTGATGAATGTTTCAAATTTGATTCCACTCATTGCCCAAAAGCATTGATCATTCATTCTGTGTCATTTAACTGTTAGTCCGCCTTCTGAGGCGCTCGAGGGTGTGTTATATTATACTGTTCAAAAAAAGAAACGCAACAGCAGCAATTGGTCACCTGCCTTTACTATTTTCAAAACATTGTACATTTTCAGGTAACTGCAAAACACGGTTAAAGTGGAGATGATTGAAACATAATGGCTTATCTGATTTTGCGTT
>CM031607.1:38586242-38616242 GCA_018398815.1 Conus ventricosus | reverse complement strand
TATTTTGTAATTCCACACGTTGTTTATGAGCAAAAGCAGACCAGATTTAAGAAAGCTTTTAAAATTTCTGAAAAGAACTGTGAATGCTCTCTACATCGACATTGAATGCGAGTTTTTTTTCCCCAAACAGTCTACTATGACATTGTGTTGATGTTTTCATTGAATGATATGATATATACTATTTTCATGTACCCCATATCGTTTTTTATTAAACATAAATTATCTTATCATGTCTTGCATATTCACTAAGATACTGCGATATGTACCACTTAACTACTTCGATTTTATTCGCTTTGCGCGGCTGAATGTACATACGTGCGTTCCCACTGACATACTCCCGCGCACACACACACACACACACGCACGCACGCACGCACGCACGCACGCACGCACGCACGCACGCACGCACACACACACACACACACACACACAGACTACCACTTTTTTTTTAAAACATTATTTACTATTTACCTGAATTTTGCAAGGCTGAACACATACACACAAATCGCTTACTTACTCACTGACACACTCTGGCACAAACATTTCCCAGAACCAAGGCTTTGATGCTGGTGATTTTTTTTCCAGCTGTGTGAGTCTCATCAGCAAGGAGCAGACCTGCTGGTGACGGACCAGTATGGGATGACCGCATTACACCATGCTGCCCGCTTCGGACATAAGAACATCGTCAAATTCCTCATCGATAACGGTGAGACCTGGACTGCTGTTTTGCAATGGAAAAAAAAAAAGAAGAAAAATAAGGATAGGCTCTGACCGAATGTTGTTGTTTTGTTCGTTAGATGTTGCTATGAAGTATATCTGTTGGGGATTCAAACATATCTCTGGTAAGACGAGACAGGCTCTAGCATTTAACTGCTCAGAAAATGGCAGAGAAAAGGTCAGGAGAGAAAGAGGAAAGACAAAGGCGTTTCCGTTTCAATCTACAAAGGATTTTCTATTTCAGTGTAATTCCTTCAATCGTCTACATCGTATGCTTCATTAAGTAGCCTAGGACAGGGTTTAACGAGTTAAAATGTTTAAAATTTAAAAAAAAAGTTACATGAAAAAGAATTTGCGGACACCTTCAAACAAGTTCAAAAGCCAGCTTGCTGGGCTAAGTGGCGGGAGTCGGGGAGAGTGAAAGCAGCGAGAATGGAGGGAAGAGCGTGTGGGTTGAAAGATTGTGCGGCAGGAGGGGTATCACGGTTATCTCAATCTGTGACACAATTATCCCCAAATTGATCACAGTGACTTTGGCCTCGACTTCTCATCACATCACTGCAACATAATTTCTGCCAACGTGGCCATGATTATTGATCAGGCTTCCATTGAGGTCTATTTCTGGACATCTGACCTGCAACATTTTTTTTTTATATCCTAGTTGACACGACCCTTGTTTTGTTTGTTTGTTTGTTTGTTTGTTTTGTTTTGTTTCAGCCTTATATCTGAGTCACATCGGTCGTGTGACCTTTACCCTGAACCTGAATTAAAATGTTCAAACTGGATCACCTTGATTTCTTTTTTTATACCTCGACGTTTGTCCTTAAGACAGATTTTGTCAGTTGGTTAAGATCTTGATCAGGATCGCAAAGATAAGTTTTTTTTTGTGTGCATCAAATGACATTTAACTTCCCTCTGGGTTAATAATAATAATAATGGTTTCTTATATAGCGCTTAATCAAACGAATTTCTCTAAGCGCTTTACAAAGTCATACTACATTCACCCTTCTCATATACAGTAGTACACCCTACACCTAGCTACAAATACCATTACTACAATAACAAACAAATCCTAATCCTACGAGTGTGACATTTACTTATTTTTCAAGTATCACTGCAAACACTTAATCCTATAACGTTCAGTCATACAACAAATGCATGTAATGGAGAACATACACATACACTACATTTGAAAAGGCCCAGACGGCTATGAGTTAGGTTGCGCCCCCCCCCCCCCCCCTTGACCCCCCCTCCCCTCCCCCTCCAGCATTGACTAATTATGAGAAAATAGATGGGTTTTAAGTTTAGACTTGAAAGAAGGGATAGAATCTGAATGTCTGAGAGAGTCTGGCAGTCTGTTCCACGTCGCTGGAGCTTGAAAAGAGAAAGATCTTTCACCAGTAGAAGTCCTGAAGCGAGTCATTCGTAGAAGGCGGTCGTCAGCACAGGAGCGTAGTCGTCGAGAGGGGTGTAGATTTTAAAGAGATCTGTGAGATAAGAAGGTCCATTTTCAAAGAGAGCAGAGAAAGTGAGAGTTGAGATTTTGTACGAGATACGGTTTGAGACAGATAGCCAGTGAAGAGAGTGAAGCAAAGCCGAAATGTGATCATATTTTCCTGCTCTACAGACGACTCGGGCTCCCTGAAACCATTTGTACGTCATTTGTACGTCATTTATTCGTCATTTGACCGTTATTCGTTCCAGGTATTTGACTTTTAAATTAGTCATCATGATCCGTGCTGGATCGCTTCCCTTAAGTTCACCCTGGGTCACCAAACTCCATTTTGGGTGTCCCAATATTTAATTTACCTTAAGTTCACCCTGGGTCACCAAACTCCATTTTGGGTGTCCCAATATTTAACTTACCTTAAGTTCACCCTGGGTCACCAAACTCCATTTTGAGTGTCCCAATATTTAACTTACCTTAAGTTCACCCTGGGTCACCAGATTCCATTTTGGGTGTCCCAATATTTAACTTACCTTAAGTTCACCCTGGGTCCCAAAACTCCATTTTGGATGTCTCAATATTTAATTTACCTTAAGTTCACCCTGGGTCCCAACACTCCATTTTGAGTGTCCCAATATTTAATTTACCTTAAGTTCACCTTGAATCACCAGATTCCATTTTGGGTGTCCCAATATTTAACTAACCTTATGTTCACCCTGGGTCACAAAACTCCATTTTGAGTTTCCCAATATCTAACTTACCTTAAGTTCACCTTGGATCACCAGATTCCATTTTGGGTGTCCCAATATTTAACTTACCTTAAGTTCACCTTGAATCACCAGATTCCATTTTGGGTGTCCCAATATTTAACTTACCTTATGTTCACCCTGGGTCCCAAAACTCCATTTTGGGTGTCCCAATATCTAACTTACTTTAAGTTCACCCTGGGTCCCAAAACTCCATTTTGAGTGTCCCAATATTTAACTAACCTTATGTTCACCCTGGGTCACCAAACTCCAGTTTGAGTGCCCCAATATTTCACTTCACCCTGGGTCACCAAAAAAAACAACATTTTGGCTCATTTCACCTTTAACCTAGATCCTAGTGAAAATATTCCATTGTGGGTAATTTGATCATTAACCTTGATTTATGCCTGCTGTCCCATTTGGTAACTTGACTTGAAACTGCCTTGAGGGACAGGGAGGAGGAGTGGGGGGGAAGGGACATAGATCAAGGGGAAACAGAAACCTGAGAAAGTCAAGACCCGTTGGTGAACACAGACGTGGCTTCAAAATGTCGGCTTGGGAATCACACACACCTGTGTGGTGACTAGGGGAACAGACACTTGAATGAATGCAGATCTAGGAGCAGGGGGAGGGGGGGGGAGGGGGGAGGGGGATACGGGTCAAAAGATTGAAATTTCATAGCCTAAAGGCCGTAAGAGCAGTACAATATTAAAGGTTCGTTGTTTCTTATGGTAGGCCATTATAGAAGCAGAGCCCAGCTCTCTCTCTCTCTCTCTCTCTCTCCTCTCTCTCTCTCTCTCTCTCTCTCTCTCTCTCTCTCTCTCTCTCTCTCTGTGTGTGTGTGTGTGTGTGTGTGTGTGTGTTGTCCCTGCTTTCGCTGAAATGAATCAGTTATCTGATTGCTGCTTGGTGGACAGAGAGTCTTTAAACCGGAGGAGTCCAAGCCCACGAGTGGTTCGAACCCGCAACCATTAGCAGCGCTGCCCAGCATTCTAACCACTTGATCAAGGGCTCTTCTTTTGAGGAGGGGAGGGGTGAAGACGAGGTGAGGGGGAAGGGGAGGGAGGGGGGATCTGTGGATCTACGACGGGTACAAGGGTCGTGGGAAGGGTGAGGAAGATGTAACACTGGGGTTAACGTAGTCAACCTTGCGGAATATAGACCTTGGGCAGACACAGGAGAACTCAGACCTGAGTTACAGACCCAGGTCCTTAAAACTCATTGCCGTCTCGTCGATCACCTGGCGGGCGACGGGTTGAGTGCATGACACTGACGCATCGCCCGCCAGGTGATCGACGGTTTACTCGAATTTTCACATGGAACTGTGCGGTCTAAGGGAAACAATCGTGGTATCTACAGAAAGCTGATCGGGTTTCCTCTATTGGGTGGTACTCTCCCTTAGTGTAAATCTCGCGTTTAATTCTACTTTTTCGCTCATATTATGGGATAGCTAGAGATAACTCAAGCCGCCCGTCCTCGTCATGGTGTCGGCACTGAAGCATCAGCGAGTCGTAGCGAACAGGAACATCTTATTTCAAGAAGTTATTGAAAGAATAATGGAAGAAAGATCAGACGAAGAGCTGGAACTGTTTACCGAACTTTTCCAAACTGTTTTCCGAACTTGCCAAATCAGACAGAGAGGATATGAGTGACGATGGTGAGTTGTACATACCGAATGATGATGAAGTTTTTGCATTTTTTCCTCAATTATGTGACAGCAGCGCTCTGTTCGAAGTTTGGACCATGCACACAGCTGTGTGTGTGAAAGATAGAATGTTTTTATGTGTTTTCAACACATTGTGTTTACTACAGTTATGATCATAATTATTGATTTTTCATCCATACCTGCCTGGAGAAAAAGTTTTTACCGATAGCTGTTTTCCTACATTTTTCAAACCAGTGGCGAGTGAAATGTGTACTGAGCACAGGATTGTGGTTTTTTTCCTTCTAAAAGAACATGGTTTGAAGTTTTCAAAAACATATAATTATTGTTGTATTCTTGCTGCTCCTGTTTCGTTTAATGTTGCAACCATTCTTGCTATGTTTTCTGAGAACAATCTGGTTTGACTGATAAATAGATAAATTAATGTGAGGTAATAACTATGCAAGTTTTCCGTGTTGTGTATGCCACATTAAAGTGAAGCCAACAGATTTACCAGTCCTATAGTAAGCGAAGAGGACACTGATAGTAGGCCTACTGTTTCACAGCTGTCACTTTGACATATTTTTCCCACCCCCCCCCCCCCCCCCCCCTGATGTCATTAAAGCGTCAATGCCAACGGTACTGCGAGAACGAAGTGGGAAGCGGACATACGCGAGGGGTGTGCACAATATTTTATTTTGTTTATATGTATGCGCGCACGTGCATACACAGGGTGATCTTTCATATCGATCTTTGTTTTTACCTCCCCCTCCTTCTATGTAAGTGTTGTTTACTCCTCGTGTTTACTGGAGAACAACCAACGCTCATCATATATACATCAAAGGCCGTGTGCCAAGAATACCAGTAGACTGACCTCACAGGCCAGCTGAAGTAAGCGGTCAATGAATGCAAGTTCTCAGCAGAATCAAATTGGGAAGATGGGACCATTTGGCACTCGAAACACGTCAATAGATCTGAGTGAATGGAAACTGAGAAATACGCTGGTGCTGCTGTCGTCACGGGTCAGATTGTTTTCTGTGGAGGCTCAGATTGTTTTCTGTGGAGGCAATTTCTAAAAGCTTATGTCTTCTTTTGGATTTTTTTTATTAAAAAAAGAACTTTTCCTTTTTAAAGATTCGTATTCAGGGCATTTAGACAAATCCCTTGATACTGAGGGGTGCGAACGGATATCAACACGTTATAAGCAGATGATACCATATAGATAAGTTGGTTCCTGTTGTTTCTTCTGTCCTCGTGACAGAAGAATTCAAATGTACTGTTTCTACACGATCGTGTGTTCACTCATGTTCAAATATGTGTACTTTCACACGCATCCGTGCATTCAGTTGGGCTTACGGTTTGTGAGAGTGTCTGGCCTGTATAGCTAGAAGTCTCCATGTCTGGTTTTGGTGTTTCAGCCCCACCGATGATTCTGGATATGGCCGAGCATGAAAAGTAAGTAAAATTGTCTGTGAAGGTGCGTTGAGCTACTTGTCAAAGAAGCGAATTCATGCTAATGGTTATCTGTTGTTTGGCATTTTATAAGGGAAGATCGTAGGCAGTGGTTTTGTGTGTGTGTGTGTGTGTGTGTGTGTGTGTGTGTGTGTGTGTGTGTGTGTGTGTGTGTGTGCGTGCGCGCGCTTGCTTTGTTTTTAGGTTTGTGGTTAGTGTCTAAATCGATTACTCTACCACTGCAGCGTGTTGCAGCTGACATCGTGTGGAAAACAAACAAAATTTGATAGATTGTGACCCCATATCCACAAGTTGTACATTGTTTCAAACAGTGAACTGTCCGATATTGACCACGTTGGATGACAAGTCAGTGTGATCTTCCAAACCTAGATGGGTTCCTCTCATCTACCTCCGATGGTCGCAAAGAAGAAACGTTTAATGCCGGCTGCACCCTGGCCATTCGTTTTTAACTCATTTAGTCCTTCTGAAGATTGAAGAAGCTCCGTGGTGCATTCCATGTCATGTACCACTCACAATGAAACACATTCGTTTAGAGTACTGGGATTTGCATGATGTGAGACATAAACACTTCACAGCAGACTCCATGAAAACCTTGTTCACAGATGTCCCACCTGATGTGATCTTTGAATTTCTGAAAGAGATTAACATTTTTCATCTGACCTGAGATTTTTTACAGTAGAAAGATGTTTAACAAAATTTCCGGTGTGTTTTTAGAAGGTGTGTTTTAAAGGACTGTGTAATCGAATTACTTTGTGAGTTGACTTCAACGTGGTGACAGCCCTGATAAGGCCCTGTGTGGTCGGCTGGGCTGTTGGCAACGTTGGGACGCGTGCTGCATTTTTTTTCAGAGGACAGACGGCTCTCCACAAGGCGGCGTGGTATCAGCGACGAACGATCTGCCAGATACTGGTAGCTGGAGGCGCCTCTCTCACTCGCCTGGATTTTGAGGTCAGTTCCACGACGTCACTGGTCCAAACAACCCAATGCCAGTCGTCACCGAACCAAAGTCCGAGTCCACGGTTACAGTTTAGGCCCAAAACGCTATGCGTTCTCTTATTACACTCAAAGCTGAACCTGGCTTTTCTCAGAAGATCAACCAGTACCAACACACATTCACCGCACAGTCCATCCCTTGACCCATACCATACCTGACTCTGAAGGCAGGTCTGTTGTGTGTTTGGCTATCAATTATGTTGTGTGAGATGGCAGCTCTCATGTCCGTTCCTTTTTCTATGCAAGCATGATCCACAATTTCACTCCAAAATCCTGGTGTCCTACCAATGGCGTGGAAACACAAGGGTCCATAAACCATGCACCACTCTGGTATTTTTGCTGATCTATGGCATCGAACTAATTTACTGACCACAAATTCCAGGATGAAATCATCTTTTTAACTTTTTTTTTCACAGAGCCAGGGCGATTTTCAACTGTTCAAACTTGGTTGTTACGACTTGATCTTTCCGGTAACCCCGAACTCTGACCCAACAACAATTAAGGGAGACAATGCAGGCGTAGATCGGAGCACTGGAGTGGGAAGAGTTGGTGGAAGAGCTTGAGAGGGGAGAAAGAAGGGGGGGGGGGGGGGGGGGGGGGGGGTGGCGGACCGTTGCCAGATGAAATAGAACCAAAAGGTTCTTGTGAGTGTGGTTTTGTATATCGATGAATTGTACGTTCTGATGATCAGTGGCCGATAAATTTGCCTGCGGAAATATCAGTTTTAGTAATCGTAGACCTCTTTGCAGTCATTTTCACGCGTCTGTTTGTTCGTCCATCTGAAAAGATGTCGATCCAAGTATTTGCATCGTATTAGTTTGTTTGTTCGTTTTTTTCTTTTTTTTTTTTTTCTTTTTCTTTTCATTTTTGGCACATCAGATCTGTCCGTGCAAAATTTGGGATGTGTTCCTTCTGGCCCATGGGGACAGCTTATCGCCATAATCGAACGACACGTTCTGTGTGTGTGTGTGTGTGTGTGTGTGTGTGTGTGTGTGTGTGTGTGTGTGTGTGTGTGTGTGTGTGTGTGTGTATGAGAGAGAGAGAGAGAGAGAGAGAGAGAGAGAGAGAGAGAGAGAGATCTGAAAACAAGTCGACCTGTTTGCAAAGAATACACGTCTTTCTATTATAGCGTGTATCATCCAAGCACTCTTGCACCCCTGCTTTGTGTGTTTATTTGTTTTGTATGTAGCTTACTGTCAGTAACGTCGCAGTTTGTTTCAGTTGTTGTTTTTTTTTTTTCTCAATACAACATTTCATACAAAAGAATTTTTGTTTTGTATGTGCATGCACACACACACACACACACACACACACACACACACACACACACACACACACACACACACACACCTCTCTCTCTCTCTCTTGCACGCACCACACACACACACACACACACACACACACACACACACACACAAAACACACACACACACACACACACAAAACACACAAAACACACACACACACACACACACGCACGCACACGCGCGCGTGCGCGCACGCACACGCACACACACACACATATACAAAAACATACTGATATCCTTGCTTACAGACAGATAATCACATACAGTGCCTTGAAGTTCTTTTGTTTTCCGTTGCGTGCTGTACAGGGCAACTCACCAAGACAGCAGGCATTGCTGGCGGACGACACAGAACTGGCAGCTTATTTGGAAAGTAAGTCATCTTTTGTTTTTCAACCCATGCCCAACTAAATAAACGAATCTGCTTGGATGGTTTGTTTATATTCCGTAGTCTGTCGTATTTATCTGTCTGTGTGTCTGTCTGTCTTTCTATCTATCTGCCTGTGTGTCTGTCTGCCTGTGTGTCTGTGTGTACACCTATTTATCTATCTATGTACCTATCTACAGAGTTCTGTCTAAATCTCTCACTCTCCTCTCTCTCTCTCTCTCTCTCTCTCTCTCTCTCTCTATATATATATATATATATATATATATATATATATATATATATATATATATATGTATATCCTTTTTTGCACGGGTAGTTTCGAGTTAAAATGTTTTCGTTGTTGTTTTGTTTCGTTTTGTTTTGTTTTTTAGTTGACGCGAGACTGACCTTGGCACGTGCCAGCTTATCACGGAGATATAGTTAGTTAACTGCTGAGTTTCCTTTAAAAAAAAAAAAAAACGAAACAAAACAAAAATATCGAATTGATGGCATGACGATTTTCAAGTGAATGACAAGAACAAACAGGAATCCCGCGTTACAGTCGGAGACGGTTGTTGTTGTTGTTGAAGCTGACAACGAACGACGTGACAAATGATGAAAAAAGCCTTCTACACCTCAAATTTTTAAAAGGCAAATTCTCATCAATCCGCCGGACGAAAGGGACAAACAAATTACAAGACGAAGCACGACGCGTTTCGACCTCTTTGGTCTTCTTCAGGCAAGATAAACAACATTCAGGGCAATGAAAACGAAGAACGATCAATCATCTATCTATCTTCTCAAATTGAGCGCAAGATGGACGTTGAATGAAAACGAGGCCGTTAGAAGGGAGACAATGCAGGTTAAAATAACAACGATGATAAAAAAAAAAAAATAATTACAGCACTAATAATAACAATATAATGATAGTGATGACGATCAAAATATTACGAAATAATAAAGAGAGAATTACTGCCACTTTTGGTAATGATATGACGCTAGTAATTGTAGTATTAATGGTGGCCATACAGACGGCACGGGAGAAAGGAGAAGGGTTAGAGGATTGTCGAACAGCATGGCTGTAGTGGCAACAGTGGTGGTGGGATGATGGTGGTGATGATAACGGTAATGACGATGGTAATAATAACAGTGATAATGATAATGAAAAGAAGAAGAAGAAGAAGAATGGTACTAATAATGGTAATAGTAATTATAATGATGATGATGATGATAATAATACTAATAATAATGACAACAGTAATAGTGATAATAGTAGTAATAATAATAATAATAATTATCATCATAATGATGATAAGGGGCGAGAAGAAGAGGATGAAGGAAGGGAGGGGGAGGGCAGGAAGAAACTGACTGCTCTCGTTCTTCGTTTTCATTGTTCCGAGTGTTGTTTATCTTGCCTGAAGAAGACCAAAGCGGTTGAAACGCGTTGTGGGTTGTTGTTGTTTTTTTTTGTCTTGTAATTATGTTCGTCTTTTTCGTCCGGCGGCGGATTAATTGAAATTTCTCTTGGACAAAATGCGTTTCACTCTCCGCCTGCAGTCACCTCCCTTTGAGACTATAGCTTCTATACCTCGTTCTGCTTTGTGTATGATAGGTTTGTTGTTGTTGTTGTTGTTGTTGTTGTTGTTTATTTGTTTGTTTCCATCTGTACAGGTCAAGAACACATCCAGCTGGTGGTCACAGAGGATCAGGAGACTGCCGTCTGACCTCCATGTTGTCTCCACACAGTACAGTGCTACTCTCTCCACCCTCCCCCCCCCCCCCCCCATCCTCCCCCCATCCTCCCACCTGCATCAGTCGTCACGATGACAGTCCACCCTTCAGTATTTAATGTTATGATGATCTCACCACCAAGCACTGCCTTCTTTCTCTCCATCTTCTTCCAAGTCCGCCAGTGGCCCAGAACGTGTCCTTGACCTCATGACCTTTTGGGTGACGTGTGTGCCTGGGACATCCATAACGCGACAGTTCGATCTCCAATCACACCGGATGTGACACAAGTGTCCTTGACTTTCAATTGCAACAAGTGTTGTCTGTTGTTGTTGTTGTTGTTGTTGAATCCGTGTCGTTTAAATGTTGAAAATTGAGACAGAAAGAGAGAGACAGAGAGACAGACACAGAGAGAGAGAGAGAGAGAGAGAGAGAGAGAGAGAGAGAGAGAGAGAGAGAGAGAGAGAGAGAGAAAAGAAACTAAGGAACATTTCCATTTGAAAGACAACGTTTTTTTTACTGTTTAGCGTATTTCTTTTTTTTTCATCAGGAGAGATAGAAGTGGGCTTTTTCATAAATTGTTCCCCCTTCTCTCTCTCTCTCTCTCTCTCTCTCTCTCTCTCTCTCTCTCTCTCTCTCTCTCTTCATTTACCTGTTTTAATGTTGTGTGTGTGTGTGTGTGTGTGTGTGTGTGTGTGTGTGGTGTGTGTGTGTGGATGAATGTTTCAATAATGTATGTTTCTTCATCCTAAAAATTTGCCTGTAGTATAATTAAACAACTCTCTCTCTCTCTCTCTCTCTCTCTCTCTCTCTCTCTCTCTCTCTCTCTCTCTCTCTCTCTCTCTCCCCTATTGCTTATATCCCCAGTACGTTCAACAAAGTTGAATTCTTAGCAGTTATGATTATCACATATTTTGACCGCAGAAACAAGCCTGCGCAGATAGGGGAAAAAACGTCTATTTCAAGCACACACACAAAAACTACACACAACGTTAAACGGAGGGGGGTGGGGGGGGGGGGGGAATGAACAATCAAAACAAAAACGATTATGCTGGCCAGAAATGAAAAGTAAAAATTCAATTTCTCGCATAATATTTAGCAAATCCAACGTTTCTCATCAGTTGAGATAGGCTGTCAAAGTCAGCAGTAGGGTATGTGATCTTTCTGGCATCCATAACGGCGTGGCATTTTCCTGGCGCGGACAGGATGAGGCGGCGGACAATGTCAGCACGAGTGGGCAGCGCGATGTTCCTCTTGCGACGCGAAGGCGTTAACCCTGTTGGGGATGTTTTGTGGCCCCTTCCCCCTCCCCCTCCTCCCCCCCCCCCCCCCTCTCCCCACCCCCTCAACGCTCATCACAGCAGAACCGTGTCCTTACAGCAGTCCCAAATAGAGCATTTTGCGGGTTTTTTTTTTTAAGTTTGGGGCACTTTTGTTGATTCATGACGAGTATGTGTGTTGTAATTAATGCACCGAGCACGGAACCCACCGCAAACAAAAAAAAAGGGATGTTTCAAAAGAAAATGCGATTTCTGTGATGACATACAGTAATGCACCCTCCCGCTTTTGATGAATAAATACATACCAAAGTATCGTCTGCTTTATGCGCGTTCAGTGAGACCTGGGTCAGTGCTTCTGTCCCCACTGTCTCTGGTCACTATGAGAGAGAGAGAGAGAGAGAGAGAGAGAGAGAGAGAGAGAGAGAGAGAGAGAGAGAGAGAGAGAGAGAGAGAGTTGCATGCCGGTAAAGTACGATAAACAGCATCTTCCCGAGCGTGCTGGAACTGGCTCTGTGACGGGCATCACGCGCCGTGCGCACGGCTGTGGGAAAGAATGAGTGGCCACGTCCGCAAGGGAGTTGTGCATTGCTTTAAGCTCGGGGCCGGAATAGCTCAATTGGTAGAGCGCCGGATTCGTAATCTAAGGGTTGCGGGTTCGAATCTCCGCCGGGTCGTTTCGGTGCAGGGGGATTTTTTCCCTCGGAGTTAACATTGGTTCGGACTCCATTTCCCGTACAGTCCTTCGAATGAGACTCTAAACCGAGGTTCCGTGTGTGAACGCACGCATAATATCTTGCACACACGTCAAATCCCATCACCAACTTTCGGAAGAGAAGGCCAGTTTGGCCGTTGGTATGGATGACACGTTACACATAGCATGCACCTTCCCCGAAGATGCAGTATGGCTGCCTTAATGGCAGGATAGAAAACGGTCATACACACAAAACTCCACTCCCTTTGTTGGGCAGATGGGATTAATACTTGCCTGTCTATACAGGGAGTGTCCGCAGGAGTATCAGCCTGCGTACACAGAAGAAGAAGAGGCTTTAAGCTCCCGATTTTTGTTGTTTTTTTTGGCAGATGAAGAGGACAGTGTGAAGCACCAAAAAATGAAGAGGTGGATTTTGGCATTAGGAAAAAAAAAAATCACCGCCTTAAGTGCTCCAGTGATCCGACAACTGATGCCACACAAAACAAGAAGAAGAAGGAAAAAAAAGGGGTGTTAATGTTGTCTGACAGAATGTTGAATGTGTTTGATTAAGCTACGTTGATCTGGCGGGGGCCAAGAGGGTGAGAGCAAGGTGTTAATGTTGTTGTCTGACAGAGACTACGTGGCACACCGCGCCACATGAGATTGTGCGTTGTGGGTGTTCTGCTGGAAACATCCTTGGGATCCCATAAGAGAGGCACAGCGTGAGGGTGCAGTCAGTTTCTCCGCATAGCGTCCTCCCGTGGGGTAACATTTCACCACAACCGGATCGCCTATTCCCCGTTAAACAAACGTCTCCCATACCGTCACGCTTCCACCGCCGTCTGGAAGAGCGTCATTCATTCATTTTGGGGGCAAAGCATTCATTTTCTCTTCGGTGGACACGCATCCGAACGTTATGGTGGAGCTGAACAAATCAAGACTGGTCGCACTGAAAAAAAACATCCATCGTGGTTTTGCCCCCGGTTTCACGTGCCAGGATCGACTTTCAGTTGCCCCACGCGCCTTTCATGACGGTGTTGAGGGGTCGGTGCGTTGCCTCGGACAGGTCGCCCTCCAAGGTGTGACCCATCTTCTCTGAGGCGATCCCGATGGTTTATTCTGAGACACGTTTGTTGGCCCCTTGCGCTACCAGCCGATCGTGAGCTAACTGTACTCTCCCTTGTGGACGTAGCCTGCTCATACACACTCCCCAACAGCCGCGCGCTTGGCACACGTGTTTTTCATCACAGAGTCAGTTCCAGTTAGCGCGCCTTCAGCACCATTCCCACCGCACGGGAAGATACCCTTTATCTTCCTTGCCCATAGGTATGTGGGCTCTCGCTCATGCGTTCTCTCTCATAGTGACCAGGGGTAGCGCAGATAAAGGCGGTGACCCGTTTCTCATGGACTGCGCGTAGAGCAATAGCTGCTTTGGTATGCATTCATTCACCAAGTGGGGGAGGGTGTGTTACAGTGTTTCACTGCAGAACTCGTATTTTCTTTTTAAGTATTCTTTCTTTGTGGTGGATTCTGTACTCGGTGCGTTAATCACAATACGCATATTTGCGATTCATCAACAAAAATTCCGAAAATAAACACAAAAGCCTCAATTTGGGGCTGTTGTAAGGATACGGTTCTGCTGTAAGACTAGGGAGCTCACACACGTTCACGTCTCGGCAGATTCTGAGCTGTCCACGAGGCAGACAGGAAGTGATCCCAGAGGTGGCAAAGCCCGGATGTAGCTATAGCTACAGCTGTGACCTTTGATCTTCCTCGGCAGTGACGGAGGTTGGCCCATTGAAATCTGCTCCTAAATTTGCTAACGGTGCTCAACTCCACAATCAAGCGCAACTCGACTCCGACCGATTCTGACCGGCTTGAAGACGACTATTCTTTCGGCGCGTTTGTTCCAAAGTATGAAACGTGGCTCTTCTTTCAGTCGCTATTTTAAGAGAAACCCTTTTTTTTTAAACCTGTGCGATCAGATTTTATGGTCAAACACGGAGGTGAGCTCGACAGGCGTTCAGGAAATTTAAGAGAACGATGCGACATGGCTTTTAAAGACCCGAAATGCTGAAGACAGCATATTATTATGAAGACATCTCACGCACTGTAGCTCGTTTGAGTTTTCAACGATTCTATGATCAGCATAGTGGGAGTTTCGGTGAACCGCCCAGCATTCTTACAAACGGCAAAGTTTGTGTTTTAACACTTTGAAAATCAACACTTTTTAACACTTTGAAAAATTAACACTCTTTAACACTTTGAAAATTAACACTTCTTTTTTTTTACCCTTTAACTAAGGATAGAGAGCGGTCCCAATGACTAGTATTGCTCGCGCATCCTTCAAGCTAATAGTGTCAGGAATTTTAAACGTGATCTTTTTTCTAACTGTTGATTATCCAAGCCAGCACAAAGAGCCAAGTTTGCAGCAGGTATACAGCCTGATATGACATTTCCGCTAAACACGTTTCCTCGGCCGTCACCCCGTGGTGCTTTGCGGTGAGAGGAGGGGGTGGGGGAGTGGGGTGGGGGACGAGGGAAGGGATGGGGGCAGAAGAAGGGTTGGTTCCATGTGTTTGTGTTTTAGATACTACTAACATATTTCAAATCGTTTGTGCCCACGTCTGTACAGGCGCATATACAGACACACATTTACGCGCTCGGTCGCGCATACGTACACACACACATACACACACACACACACACACACACACACACACACACACACACACACATGTATATATATACACACACACACACCACACACACACACACACACACACACACACACACACACACACACACGTGTGTGTGTGTGTATGTGTGTGTGTGTACACACATTCGCGCGTGCGCGCGCTAATGTGTGAAAACTATTGTAGTTGGAAACAACACTTGTCTGGGTTGACTATTTGTGTGCCGTATCAAAAATAATCCAGCACAGCGTAATGGATGATGTCTGTCAACATGAGTTACAAGAGTGTCACTGTCTCTCCCTTTTCAAACCCCACGACCAAACGAACAGTATGTACGGTTAAGTGACATCTGTAACCACATGTATTTCTTGCTCTGAACACTCGGAATGTTGTTTCGTGCAGGATTGGGGGAACCTATGAGAGAGATTGGCAGTTCGATGAACACTCGATTGAAAAGAACAAAGCGTTAACTGCCGGCAATCGAAAAGATGAAGGGGCGTCACATTCATTCTTCTCAGATGTTCTTAGATGTATACTTTGCATCTCACTTGAAAATATGTTGTGCCTGTGTAATCAGTGTTATCGACGATGCATTGTTTGTTCTTCCCGTTTTCTCCTGTTAGTGACAACTATGACAAGGTGCTCTATCTCAGAATGGTGAACTATTTTGTTGTTTCGCTTACTTGCAGGTCGCCTTAATCCTACTGAACTTGCAACAGACAGAAAGCACAGGCTAGTTCACACTGAGTTTGCTGGTATGCCTTGATAAGTTTGTGTGTGTGTGTGTGTGTGTGTGTGTGTGTGTGTGTGTGTGTGTGTTTCTCTACTTCTCCCCTTTCCCTTACAGTTTCTTTTTTTTTTCCAGTAGATACTGGTGTTTTTGGTGTTGTCTTCTGTCCTCTTTATTACACTGGCTTAGTGATTCTTCCCTCTGGTCACACGATGTCTTCACCATCACCACTGCCATGGGCGTAACCTACCGGCCAGGATTTACTCCCCGATTTACGCGTGCTTGTGTGTATGTGTGTGTGTGTGTGTGTGTGTGTGTGTGTGTGTGTGTGTGTGTGTGTGTGTGTGTGTGTGTGTGTGTGTGCGTGCGCTCGCTGTTTGGCTTGCGTGTGTGTATATTGGAAGATATCACGTGTGCTGAGTTGTATGCTGAAAGTGAGAATGTCAGATCTGCTATTAAGTGTGTGCAAGTGGGTGGGGTTTGTGTGTGTGTGTGTAGTGTGTGTGTGTGTGTGTGTGTGTGTTTTCAACCTTCATCATGTTCGTTATGCTGAGCACTAGTAGAGAGAAAACAGATCACTCGAGATAACTACACACACACACACACACACCACACACACACACACACACACACACACACACACACACACATACATACTATACATATAATATATATATATATATAATGAGAGAGAGAGAGAGAGAGAGAGAGAGAGAGAGAGGAGAATATAGAGAATAGTGATAAGGATCAGCGTTATTTTAAAAAGAGTGCTCAACCACAGTGGGAGCGACATTTGTTATATTAAAAACAAAGCTAAAATCAAGCTTAAAACACCTACAGAACTGTTTCACGCGTTGTGCGGTCGTCAGGGTGCAGTGGGCTTGTGGACAAGCCCACTACACCTGACGACCGCACAACGGTGTTTTAAGCTTGATTTTAGCTTTGTTTTTAATATAACAAGTAGAAAGAAACTCGTGGAGAGCGTGGCAGCAGAGAGTCCTCAGAAGAGAAGCCCCCTTCAAGCAAGTGTTTCGGCCCTTATCTCCTGACACTCTAGGGGGGTTGGGCCACACCCGGTTCATGACTCCGGATGTCCCTCTGCTGCCCCTTTTTTTTTTCTCCCCATCTTAGGACGAGCCATGGCTGGGATTCGAACCCATATATATATGCACTCACACACACACGCACACGCACCACACACACCCACACACACCACACACACACACCCGCGCGCGCTCTCTATCTCTCTCTCCTTTTCCCACACCCCACTCCACCTTCTTTCTCTGTCTTCTACCCCTATACCACAACCAAAATGTAACATAACTAAAAGCCAAGAGGGGTGCGATGAGAAAAGGGAGGTAAGGTAAGGTAATGTTGTTTATAGCCCAGCCGACCGCAAAGGGCCATATCAGGACTGTCACCGCGTTGAAGTCAACTCACAAGTTTTTCATTAAAAAAAAAATATAGAAAGAAAAAAAAAACGCCACCTCGTTCACCACAACCCTTTAATTTTGTTTAAAATCTTTCTTGACTTGACCAAGAATACACAGTTTTAACCCTCAACTATAATAAACAAATGGAAAGAAGCAAATGTGTGCAGTCAACACGAAATGTAACTGTCATGGCATATTCGTTGTTTCCCGTTTTGACCGACAGTTACACTTTGATTGAGATCGAAATGGGATTCAAATTTCTGTCATTTTTCAGGTAACGTTAAAACTGTTCAGGTAACGATCATTTTCGAAAAAAAAGGTCGCAGCTCTGGTTTATCGCGACCGGTAAAACAAGTCACCAAATCACGTGACCTTTTGGTAATACTGTAGTTTATAGATCTTCGTATTTCAAAAAGAAAAAAAAGTTTTGCCGTCAAATAAAATGAGGGGGGAAAAAATGTCCTTGTATTGTTCATGTTGTTGCACATATGCACTTTGTAGTCATATACCGTTTGCATGCTCAGTTTGTTTCGGAGAATAATGGCCAAGTCGTTCCAAAGGCGCGCTAGAATATTACACATTTTGCCATTTCCGGAAATGCCGGATTTTTCTCAATGACTCTAACAAGACGAAGATCATGATGATGATGATGATAGTGGAAGTAGTAGTAGTAATAGCAACAATAGAAGTAGTAGCAGTAGTAATAGTAGTAGTAGTAGTAGCAGTTGTGGTGGTGGGGGTGGGGGTGGGGGTCATTTCAGCATGTTGTGACCAAACGCTATCAATGCTTTTTTTTTCTTTTCTTTTTTCAAACCACAACGACCAGAAGCGTTCAATGGTCAGAGCGGTTTGACTGTGGAGCTGACGGCTTGTAGTCAGACCAAAGTTCTCTTTGGTCAGACCAACTCGTAGGGTCAGGATCGAGCTATTCGGCTTGAAAACCCCTTCCGTCCAGCCAGCCACCAGTGGAAGTGTATTGGATTAAGGTCAGGGAAGGTTCATGCAGCGAAAGGAGACGGAAAGGTTTCGTCCTTCCAAAAAATGCCGTGCTGTGGACACGGACAGCAGTATCAACATCATGACATGCTGAACTGTTCTTGTAAACTTTCACCAACTGAAGGAGATAGGTTTGCTAATGCGGTACAGTGTTGCAACGAGAATATGAACACTGTACAAACAAATCGAACTTCTTTTTAACGACTTCCGGATTTACACAGGTCACTCAGCTAGGAATAGCACTTACTTGGAGCTTTCGACAGACCTCCGTCTGTCTTCTTCAGCGGTGGTGTGGCTACTGGGTGAACTGGCGTTCAGTGCACACTTCTTTTTTTTTTTTTTCTTCTTTTTTTTTCTTCTTTTTTTTAAAGTGAAAACCAGTTTTTATTCAACTGACTGCAAAAAGAAATGCTTATGTCGGGAAAAAAAAATATATTACCCATGTTATACCCTCACAGGTAGAGAGTATAGGAGAAAACAACAACCTAACTGGCAAATAGCCTGGATGTGCTTTCTTCCTGCCTATCAACCGCCTTGATTAGGAAGCCTGGCGGCAGAAAGGACGTGTTAGTGGAGAGGCCTGTAGCCGGCCGTTTTGTCCGACCCGGCCGTTTTGTCCGAGGTTGGACAAAACGGCCGGGTCGGACAAAACGGCCGGCTAAAACCCGGCTGTTTCGTCCGACTTTCAATTTTTTGTCGGACAAAACGGCCTGGTTGGACAAAACGGCCGGTGTCGTATATAATACTGTCGCTCATAAATCGTGTCGCAGCGACAGTATTTCCCGGGAAATACTGCATTTTATGGACAGCTACAATATTCTATGGGACATTTTTCGTGAAAAGTTGTCGCGCGATATTTTTTTCCAGCAATTATTGTCGCTGCAACAATATTTCACGTGAAATGCTATCGCTGCGATACAATTCCACGGTGACAGTTATATACGACACCGGCTCTAAGTAAGCGGCCGTTTTGTCCGATATTTCACTGGCAAAGAAGTATAAATTCGTGGCGTTCTCTCTTTTTTGTTTTTTGTGTTTTTGTTTTTTGTTTTTTTCTGTCTGTCTATCCCCAAGTAAAGAAATCACGTGGAAAAAACCCATTCGGCCGTCATGCCCCCAGATGACCAATTTGGCGTCTTAAGCAGACCATTGGCCGTCAGGGGCTATGACTATCGAGTGGGTCTTATTCTCGTGATTTGTTTACTTGGCTGCAGGAGAGAGAGAGAGAGAAATAGAGATAGAGAGAGAGAGAGAGACAGACAGACAGAGACAGGTGGCACATCACGATACAACATTTGAGGTGAGTGTGTCAAACCGTTGGGGTTTGGGACAAACAATTGACGCACCCTCAATTTTGAGAGTCTGACGTTGTCTGTGACCTTTACCTTGACCTTAATTGCTTTGACATATTTGGAGAGCAATAAACCAAACAATCTTCATACCAAAATTCAGTTTCCTATGTCGACCGCTGCCCGAGATATGGCTAAAAATAGATTTTCGGTTTTGAAGGTCACACGTCAAGGTCATAACCTTGACCTTAAAATCTCGAGGTATGGCTAAAAATAGGTTTTCATCTTTTAAAGTCATTCGCCAAGGTCAGGACCTTGACCTTGAAATATTTGTTTGGAATATCTTCCAACTAAGGTGGCACAACATCACATAAAATTTGAATTGCTTCTGTCTACCCGTTCAGAATACATGATTGCAACAAAAATTTCCCTACCCTCAAATTTTTAGGGTCCAGCTATCTCCTCGACCTTGACCTTGACCCTGATTGGCCTACAAAGGTCACACGTCAAGGTCATGACCTTCTTGTTCGGATCTCTTGCCATTCTTGTGCCACATCACCACACAAAGTTTGACGCAACTCCGACTTTCCGTTCGGAAGATATCCTTGCGACAGACAGAATAAAAAAAAACGAAAACAAACAAACAAACAAACAACAAACAAAAAACCAGAACGTGACGAATTCATACTTCTTTGCCGGTGGAACTGGGCAAAGAACAATTAAAAATTTATCGGACAAAACGGCCGCTTACATAGAGCCGGCCGTTTTGTCCAAACCGGCCGTTTTGTCCGACAAAAAAATTGAAAGTCGGACAAAACAGCCGGGTTTTAGCCGGCCGTTTTGTCCGACCCGGCCGTTTTGTCCAACCTCGGACAAAACGGCCAGGTCGGACAAAACGGCCGGCGACAAGGCCTAAGCCACACGGTATCAGGTGCTGCCCTAGAGCTGTGAAGCTTCGTGGAGTTGGCTTTCCTCGTGGAGTTGGCTTTCCTCGTGGAGTTGGCTTTCCTCGTGGAGTTGGCTTTCCTCGTGGAGTTGGCTTTCCTCGTCACATTGCTAGCGACAGAACGGAGCACGAGTCCTCGCTGCTTGTTTTCCCCGTTGGTTGGAAAGTCGCTTTTTTTTTTTTTTTCTTTTTCTGGCTGGTCAGTCATAGTGTGACTGGAAGACAGCTTGCTGCTACCGCAGGTCTGAAAAGGACTCGGCTGTGTCTGTGCGAAAGACGATAAGGTTTCAGGGGAAAATGAATGGTCTATCGGGAAAGACCTCCTCCCATCAAGAATGCTTTACGAGAAGAAAAAAAAATGATCACAACTGGAATACCTATCACCTACTTTGGCCATCTACCCAAACACACACACACACGAACGCTGAGCACAACCTCCCTCACCCCTCACCTCCCCTCCACTCCTCCCCCCCACGCATACTTTCAATGACTGTGTGAACGCATGCCTATCCGTGCAAGATTCTGCTTCCATCTTGACTCGGTACGGACCCCACAATGCCTTCATCCACTTCAGGTGAGACCCCACATTTGCTGTGTTATCATGGCATGCGTGTGGTCATTTTAAAAAAAAGGTAGGCTTTGAATCATGTAATCGGTGGGACCAGACATGTAAAGCCCCACTTCACAGTAAGAACTGTTTTCAACTCATCTTGGAGCGCAGCATCTTTGGGTGCGACACTACCAGGCTCGCATACCAGGGACACGTAATCTTAACAAAGTGCGTGAGGCTGTGCCCCAATCACGATTCTGAGGCTATTGTTCACTGAACCTTTTACACCGCATTATATTCCATTCTGTAGAAACTGGATTTTTGGGGTTTGTTTTTTCAATATCTTTTAGAAATTCAGACCAAGGCAATCAGTTAGGCTTTGTACTTTGTGCTGAAGTGAACTCAAGAGGTTAGCTCTCTCTTTTTTTCTTCTCCCTTTTTAGGGCTACGAGATGGATTCAGTGTGTGTGTGTGTGTGTGTGTGTGTGTGTGTGTGTGTGTGTTGTGTGTGTGTGTGTGTGTGTGTGTGTGTGTGTGTGCTGCGCGCGTAAATGCGTGCGTGCGTGTGTGTGTGTGTGTGTGCTTGAAAGTTTGTACAATTACTAGTCTTATAATGCTTGTCGACAAATTTCATGGAATTAAAAACATCACTTGTGATTAGAGCATCTTGTATGAACTTGAAGAAGTTAGTTAAGTAATACTTTACACATTTTCACTTGATGTTAATTTCAGTTCTTGCTTTATTTTATCACTGTCATAGTTGAATGTCTTAGGAGATGGGACTGAGACTTCATCTCCATACAAACACTTTGCAAATGGACCAACCTTACGTTTGGTTTTAATTTGATAGTCTGTTTGAATCGTTGAATGAAACGCACATGATTGTCATTCTTAGCACACTGACACACCTAAATTGTCGAATAAGGTATGGCACAGTTTAGTTCATGTCAGCAAACTTTTTTTTTTGAACTGGTTGTGACATGTTGTGTTTGCATGTTGCACCAAAAAAAAAAGATGTTTCCTCGGCAGTTTCTGTGATAAAGCTCTGTCATAAGATTACTTACCTAATGCCCAATAGGACTGTACATCATTCTTTGTCTGTGTGCGTTCAAGTCAAGACTAATGAGCAAATGTGTTTCTTCTTCTTCTTCTTCCTTTAAAAAAATGTTTCAAGTCTGAAATTAGCTTTGTCTTTCACGTAATTTCAGATGGCATTGGATTCTATCCCAGAAGACAAAATAGACAATGAATGTGCCAGATGAATGATCATTTTTTCTGATTTCGTTTAGTGATCACCTTGTGTTACCGCGTTGTGTAATATTCATATCACTATGCACTGTTAAGGGTATGATGACGTATGGCCGGCCCTCATGTAACCCTTATGTGTTTTTTTTTAATTGAAATGCATCATTGACAGTCCAGAAAGAAAGCAGTTATTATATTAAAAAAAATATTTTAAAAAAAGTTCATCAAACAAAAAAGAAACATTTTGAGTGAGACAAGATGTATCGTTTTATTGTCGTTTGCTGTTACTATATTAGGAACAAAAAGGTGAGCATGTGAAGAATGTAGTCTCGTGCACAAAAAAGAAGAAGAAAAAAACTTTGTTATAAACTGCCTAAGACGTTTTTTCCAGCACACTTTGCTTTAAACCTTAATTGTCAATAGGTGAAAGAGACCGCCTTGTTTACATTCATGTTCACACTCAGATATATATATATATATATATATATATATATATATATATATATATGTTGTGTGTGTGTGTGTGTGTGTGTGTGTGTGTGTGTGTGTGTGTGTTCACATTCATATTCATACGTTCACAAATATGTATTGAACTCGCTGTTGCGGTGTACTGTATAAAGATTTTGATAAAACATATCTGTATTGTCAGTCAGTTCTGCATGTGTTAGATACCAATTGACAGGCTTGGATAAACGTGGAGTTTATAATTAAAAAAAAAGAAAAAAAATAGTATTGATACATCTGTGTCATATAAATGTGTGTTACCAAGAAATGTGTGTCGTTGATAGGGTTTCACTAGCAGTTAGCGTTAGACCCAGGTTAGAGTCAGCTTTTGTTTTTGTGTGGATGTGTAGACGATAGAATTCCAATACAACGTGTTTGGGTTGCCCAGTAAAGTTGCTCCTTTTTCACCCGAAGAGCCTTACACAAATCTGTATGCATGAACAGCACAGCTTGGGCAGACCTGACCACCGGCGAGCAGTCGATGAATGACTGGCAAACAAAGCAGGTACTGACTGTCCCAGCCGTTTGACGAATGTGGCTGCCTTCAAAAAACCTGATGCAAGCTTTCAACCTTCTAAGGCAACACCACACAATATCTAACGCCGTGCGAAAGCCCCCAACACAACCCCACCCCCCACCCCACCCCCACCCCCACCCCCCACCCCCCACCCCACACTGCCCTGCTTGCTCGCCACCACCACCACCAACCACCATCTCCTCCTCCTCCAGTCCTCCTTCCACCCTCTCCCGCCTCTTGCATTCTGCCGCATTAGCTAGCTTGCTAGCTTGGCTACCACATAGACTGCCTGACGACGGGATAGACTGCCTGACGACGGGATAGGCTGACGACGGGATAGACTGACGACTGAATAGACTGACGACTGGATAGATTGACGACTGGATAGACAGACTGACGACTGGATAGATTGACGACTGGATAGACTGACGACTGAATAGACTGACGACTGGATAGACTGCCTGATGACCAGATAGACTGACTGACGACTGAATGGACTGTCTAATGAGTGAATGGACTGCCTGACGACTTAATGGACTGTCTGACGGCTGAATGGACTATCTGACGACTTAATGGACTGTCTGACGACTGAATGGATTGTCTGACGACTGAACGGACTGCCTGACGACTGAATGGACTGTCTGACGGCTGAATGGACTGTCTGACGGCTGAATGGACTGTCTGATGGCTGAATTGACTGTCTGACGACTGAATGGACTTTCAGACGACTGAATGGACTGTCTAATGAGTGAATGGACTGTCTGATGACTGAATGGACTGTCTGACGGCTGAATGGACTGTCTGACGACTGAATGGACTGTCTGACGGCTGAATGGACTGTCTGATGGCTGAATTGACTGTCTGACGACTGAATGGACTTTCAGACGACTGAATGGACTGCCTGATGGCTGAACGGACTGTCTGACGACTGAATGGACTTTCAGACGACTGAATGGACTGTCTAATGAGTGAATGGACTGCCTGATGGCTGAACGGACTGTCTGACGACTGAATGGACTGTCTGACGACTGAATGGACTGCCTAACGACTGAATGGACTGTTGACGACTGAATGGACTGTTGATGCGAACGGACTGTCTGACGACTGAATGGACTGTCTGACGACTGAATGGACTGCCTAACGACTGGATAAACTGCCCGAAAGGCGGATAGACTGCCTGATGACTGATCGACTGCCTGGCGACTGGATAAAACAGGCTGACGACTGGCGACTCAAAACTACCACTTGCACACAGGCGTAGCGTGTGACAAAGTGTAGCCCAACGTAGCACTACTTTCGTGCACGTGGCACTGGGCGCATCTGGTAGTTTTTCTAGGCATCGATGTCTGTTCTTTTGTTTTTGTGGATGCTACACAACAAAATTCAAAGATTTCCTTTTTTTTCTTTCCCCTTTTGCTAATTTTTGGTTGCTTATTCTATTTGACACTTTACCATTAAGTTCTGCCTTTCGCTGACTGCTCTTGGAGCTGTTCGATTGTGATTCCATGGCTACTCCAGACTGGTTCTACGTACAAGAACTGAATGGTTTCCACATGCTATCACTCAAATGTTCTGTGTTCCTACTTCATGCCTACTTCTGTTCCCCGTCATCCTGGTTTAGTCCTTTTCTAGAAGTTTTTACTCTGACTCATTGTCATAATGATGGTAGGTGGGTTGCTCACCTGCGATAGCTTCTTCCAGTATTTATTTGTTATCAACAGTACACACACACAACACACACACACACACACACACACACACACACACACACACACACACACATCACACACGCACGCACGCACACGCACGCACGCACGCACGCACGCACCACACACACACCACACACACACACACACACACACACACACACACACACGTGTGTGTCTGTGTGTGTCTGTAGCCTACATACATACGTACACAGAGAGAGAGGAAGAGAGACAGTGAGAGAGAGACGCCAACCAGTTTGGACCAAATGCAAATTATGCACTCCCATCCTTCTCCAAATTAGCTTGACATCAAACTGAATATAGAGCACATTCCAAGCATTGTATATCCTGATCTTTTCATATTTCATATATATATATATATAACCAATATACATGATCATATCCTTACGTGTGGTTTCTTTTTTGTATTGTTATTGTTTCCAATGTGAAACTTTTACGTCCGTTTTGGACTCATACTGGTTAATTATATGCATCTATCTGCCTAAGAGCTATTTCCTTATGTTAAATGTTTTGATGCACTGAGGTAAACCTGTACGTATGGTATACAACCATGACAATACTGCATGCACCTGTACGAAAATATGTTGTGCCAGACGTGTCATCATCCATTTAATAATGATTTGTCTCCAAATGTTGTTATGCAGCAGTATTGGAAATTATTTTTCACTGTCTGATTGAATCAAGGAATTTTGATCGTAAAATTGGCTGGGCTCTACCGTTAATGTTCTTTGCGCGCGCGCGTGTGTGTGTTTGTGTGTGAGTGTGTGTGTGCGTGCGTGCGTGCGTATGTGTGTGTGTGTGTGTGTGTGTGTGTGTGTGTGTGTGTGTGTGTGTGTGTGTGTGTGTGTGTGTGTGTGTGAGCGAGTGTGTGTGTGTGTGTGTGTGTGTGTGTGTGTGTGTTGTGTGTGTTGTGAGCGCGCGCGCATGCGCGTGTATGTGTGCGCGCATGTGTGTGTGTGTGTCCTCGCGCGCGCGCGCGCGTGCGTGCGTGCGTGCGCACGTGTGTGTGTGTGTGTGTGTGTGTGTGTGTGTGTGTGTGTGACATACACAAAGAGAGACAGACAGACAGACAAAGACAGAGAAAAAACAAACGCTGTTTTAAAATGTAAGAGAAAAAAACAACTAAAATAAGGCCAATAAGCCTTGCAAACTTTCGTTCACGAATACACCGAGAAAAAAAGTCACAAGTACAGCTAGAATTCGTGCATTCATTCGATCATTCATGTCCTGCATCATCATCCGGGCGGCAGAATCCACATCAGCGATGAAAGAAAAAAAAAAAAGTTCTTAGTGTCACAATCATTTGCCGGTTAAGAGCAAAGGTTAGATTTCAAAAAGTAACTTGACTTCTAGAACTGAAAAGACCGGTCCGAAAGAATTTGTTCAAGGTCCATGTCCACGACAACCAAAGGTTTTTAAAGGAAAATACTTTCTGCCTTTCACCATTGAATAATCACTTCAGGTGGAAGCTGGTGTCATAATGATAGATCCCAACATTATTCAACAAGAAAATGTCCGATGCTGCAAGTTTCATCACACTATTTTACCACACATGGGTTCGTCTTTTTTTTTTAAGTTTCAGTTTCATCAAGGGGGTGTCACTGCGTGCGGACTAGTCCATATATGCTACACCACATCCGCTAAGTTTTGAGACCACAATGCGCATGATTTAAAAGCTGATGGATAAATCAATTAATGACTAAGATGAGAGAATTTGCGAGCAGGGTCTCGTGGCTACGACTTTGCAGATGTCTGACCTACACGCACGTTAGCCCAACGCGCCGGTCAGATCTTGAGTTAACCTAGCTACCTGAAGATTTGCGAAAGTAAAGACAGACATGACCAGTGTGCGTCACCAGTGCAAAATAGGTTTTAGTTGTTGCTTGTTTGTTTGTTTGTTTGATCTTTGTGATTTCCAGAGAAAGTTGTGAGGAATTCCTTCACAGTGAAGTGGATCTGTTAGAGTTTGCTATCAGTCTCTAAGCTCCAGGTAGTGGATGTCTTCGGCGTCTTTTTATTTGGACGTGCATAATTATTGCGATATGAGAACTTAGTTCGCCATTTTGGTGGCATACCAGCTAGCTCAGTGGGTCACCAGTCTTGTTGCCTCTGATGCCGGTATAACGGAGAATACTAACTCTGTTTGAGGAAAACTGACTACAAGGTTCAGTTTTCTCCGCAGAAAAATGAAACCGTAACAATTTTGTAAGGCTTCGTTTCAGTTTTCTACGAAGACTCCTAGTGTAGAATGTTGACTTCTATAGTAACGGAGTATATAGACTCCGTGGTTTACTCCTTTTGATTTTTTTTTAATGTTTATATGCATAGATATTATATCTATTGCCTCTTTGCGACGAGCATACCGACTTCGTAGATGCAGGACTCCTATCTGATTTCTTAAATATAGAAACGTATAGATGTCATACCTATCGCCTCTGTGTGACGGGTTTTGATTGCGAAATTTGACTTCAAGTATAATTAAACAACAACAAAAAATCCGGATCAAGCAATCGAACTTTCGGGCGTCTTCTTAAACTTTTTGATTGATTACAACAGGCCGAAGGTCCGAAGGAACCTGCCTTAAACGATATTTCTAATAATTTCTGATTTTGTTCGCTTTTGACAAACGTTATAAACTTAATTTTCAATTTGACAGCGTAGCAAAGACCATCCTATGAGCATCGTTTTCCATGAAAACGACATGAACATGTAGTTTGGCAAGAATTCAAATTTCTGCAGATCGAGGAAATACCAACGTCTGTGTTGAGAAACGGGAAAGAAATGCGTTCCCTCACTGGACCAATTTTTAAGCGGACAAAACAAACCACGCTCTCAGGAACCGACAGACACACGTTGACACATACATTATCATTATTGTTATTATTATGAATACCTATAAAGCGCCTATCTTCAGCTAGAGACCAAGCTCTAAGCGCTATACAATCCACACTCGTTTACACAACGGGCTGCCTACCTGGCCGACGGAAGAGCTGCCTACCTGGGTAGTGCCGACTGAAGAGCTGCCAGCTGGTGCTCCATTCAGTCGTTTTCCGTGTCATCCAGTCAATATCGTTCAATATCATTCACTCAAGTTCTTTACTTCCTTCATTATTTCCATTTCTCACGCAGGGTGTATGGTATGGGTAACCTGTCATCCATACCAACGGCCAAACTGGCCTTCTCTTCCGAAGTTGGTGATGGGATTTTACGTGTGTGCAAGATGTTACGCGTGCGGTCACACACGGTACCTCGGTTTATAGTCTCATTTGAAGGATTGTATGGGAAATGGAGTCAGAACCAATGGAAAAATTCCCCTGTACCAAAACGGCCCGGCGCAGATTCGAACCCGCAACGCCAGGATCACCAAGACTACGAGTCTGGCGCTCTACTCCGGCCCCTATATGAGAGTGTTCTCAGGCCCAACACATTCAGACCTACTCCTCTCAAGACCACTTTTCATGCTGTCCGCACTGACCGCTCTGAATGGTCAATGACACAGATTCCATCCTCCATACACTTTCCCGTGTTGATGTAATGGTATCAGCGTTGTGTTAGAGGGGTCCTCATTGATTTATTCCTGGCTGTTACGTTTTACTGTCTTGTTGGTATAGTGGTATAGCATTGTGTTAGAAGGGTGTTCCTTTCTTCCTCGCTGCCTTCTTTACTGTATTATGTTTTGTGTTGACAGTGCCAATGCTGTGTAAGAGGGATGGCCGTTTTCTCGCTGTCTGGTTTACTGTATTGATATTGTGGTGGCGGTGTCAGTGTTGTGTTCGAGGGTGTTCCTTTTTTTCTCGCTGTCTACTATATTGTGGTGTTCTGTTGGTATTGATATTGTTGTAAAGGAGTGTTTCCTTTCGTTGTTCACCCTGAGTGGCTGCCCTTTTTTAGCTCAGTAATCTCACCTGAGATTAGAATCCGAATGTAGAAGATATTTTTGATGATTTTGCACATAATGAATCAATTGCTCGGTGAATTGTGTATATAATATTTAATAAATGATTAGATTGATAGAAGTAGCAATTGTGTCATCTTTAGATATTGTTTTGATTAATGTATGCTTATCAAACACAATAAACAGGTTATGTAAGTAATAAGTCAGTCTCATCGGCAGCCATTTCGTTAAATTTACCGTCCTTATTCACGTGTGTACAAGCACTCCAACAAAACTGCAGATTGAGAGAGAGAGAGAGAGAGAGAGAGAGAGAGAGGAGAGAGAGAGAGAGAGAGAGAGAGAGAGAGAGAGAGAGAGAGAAATTTTCAACTCTAAGAAACCAGTGGGCAAACGTCAAAGATCCGACGTAGGATACAGTGATGACTTCAAAGCGCGAACTTGCCTTTACTGCAAAGGATGTCGGAGGAAAATTAAAATTATTTCTCACTGAAGCGGTATGAAAGTCCATTGGTTTTTTTTTTCCAAACTGGGGACGAGGGTGTCGGAAATCAGTGGACCAGCAAGCAACAATGTACCAACAATTCTATGTTGCAGGCCCTCCACCATCAACTGTACATTTTTTTGAATATTCTTACATCGATCTCTTAGATTCTAGAGGGAAGCCAGTATTCAGATTCGATTATTTGTCATTTCATTTGAAGTGGAGATGGAGCAGAATAAGTGTGTTACTGTTAGGGGAGAATTCGTGTGGTTTTCTTGAGTCTGAAGAAAAGTCCTTCACTTTGTCCAGCTAACTGTTTAGCAGTGCTCTAGACCCCTGACACTCACCCAACATGGATAGGTCTGAAATTCCATGGTGTTGTTTCGGTCTCCTCATTCCAGACCATAACATATTCCACTCTTGACAGGAGCCGGCCGAGGTCGAAAAAATTCGCACATAAATGCCTCTGATGGGATTCGAAACCATGACCTCCAAGTCCTCGTCTGCAACGCTAGCTACTGTGCCACGGCGGAGGTGAAATGAATAAACTGACAAGAGAGCCGATAGAATGGCGGTCGGCAGCAAGGGATGAGATTTCATGAT
>CM031607.1:38578742-38581242 GCA_018398815.1 Conus ventricosus | reverse complement strand
ATAACAGGTCTTTGCTGTGCCCTATGTGTGGATCCAGTGTAGAGGATGAACTTCACTTTGCTTTGTGTTGCCCAGCACTAAATGATTTGAGAGCAAAATATATCCCTGCCAAGTATTATAGCAGACCATCATTATTTAGTTTAGTCTTACTTTTGTCGTCGAGAAATGAAGCTATTATAAATAATTTTTCTATATATCTGTATAAGTCGTTTAAACGGCGGAGCGCTATAATATGATATAATACGATGAACAAGGGCTCTGTGGGCTGGCTCCCCACTGTGCCTTCAACATGTGGCTACTAAGTACAAAAAGAAAGGATGCTCCCAGGATTCACCGAAAGGGGGAGAGAATGATGAATCCATCGGTGCTCAACCAATCACGACTTCAAATCCCAAACGGACTATGAACATGGACCAAATGGAATATCCATGTGTCTGTGAAAAGCGTTTCGCTACCACCCGTGGCATGAAGATCCACAGAACAAAGATGGGATGTGTGAAGACTCATCTGAATGAGCAGCAGCGCACTGCATCAGCAGATAAGACGTCGGAAGACCAAGGCCAGGATTTAAACCACAGTGCCAAGGACATTCACGCTGTTGGCTCGGATGAGGAATTTACACAGGCCCTCGATGCCAGGCGCCTGAAACTCAACCTGCCACGAGCAAACGAAACTGAAGATTGGGAGAAACTGGATGCAAAAATCGTCCAAAGACTCGATGCACTGATAGGGAAAAGCACCTGGAACACAAACTAGCCACATATGGGGACATTGTGCATGCCACATGTAGAGACGCCTGTGGAGCAAAACTACCCAAAGAGAAAGCACCTCCAAAGAAATCCAGACGCCAAGAAGAGATGGGCAAGATCAGGGTCCAAAAGAAAAACCTCAAGAAGCAAATGAAGACCGCACTGCCAGCTGAAAAACAAGGCTTGGAAAAACTCTGGAAAGACTTGAAAGCAAAACACAGCGCCCTCAGCAAAGCGGAATCTGCGAGGAAGAGGAAGAGCAAAAAGAAGAAGACCCAAGCGTGCTTCTTCAGAGACCCCTTCCAGTTTGCCAGAACACTGTTTGAGCAGCCAAAATCTGGGACCCTAAATGTGGACAAAGGAGTTCTTGAGCAGCATCTGAGGAAAACATACTCTGACTCACAGAGCAAAGCACCACTCGACATTCAAGGTCTGGTGTGGCCAACCAACCCTGAGGAACAGTTCAATGACAAGCCTCCAACGTTGGCGGAAATCAAGAAGGTGGTCGACAAAGCCAGAGCCAAATCATCACCAGGGCCAAACGGAATACCTTACCAGCTTTACAAGAAATGTCCAAGGTGCTGGAGTGGCTCCACAGGCTGCTGCGATCAGCTTGGAGAAACCAGATCAGCGGCCAGTGGATGACGGCAGATGGTGTGTACATCCCCAAAGAGCAAAACTCAAGTGACATCAGCCAGTTCAGGCCAATATCACTACTGAACGTCGAAGGGAAAATCTTCTTCTCTGTCATGGCAGCAAGGCTGACCAAGTACCTCATGGAAAACAAGTACTTGGATGTGTCATTCTAGAAAGGTGGCATCCCCGGCGTGGCTGGCTGTGTAGAACACGCCACAATGATCTGGGACGGAATCCAAAGACCAAAAACAGAAAAGAGAGACCTGGACGTAGTATGGCTTGATCTGGCAAACGCATATGGATCTGTACCCCATGAGATGATACAGTTGGCTCTTGAGATGTACCATGTGCAAAGAACATCCGCGACATGCTCAAGAGTACTTCAATGACTTCTCAATGCGGTCCTCTACCAAGGAGTACACAACAGATTGGATCAACTTGGAAGTGGGCATCGCAATGGGTTGTGCAATTTCCCCAATACTGTTCGTGTTGGCAATGGAACTCATCTTGAAAGCAGCAATAAGCAACGCAAGACAAACAGACCTTGGCGATGGATACAAGATGCCCCTCTCAAGGCCTTCATGGGTGACACTAAAGTGATTTCATCCAGAGAAGACGAGACACGTCATGTGCTGAAAAGGCTTGACGACATAGTTGCCTCATCCAGAATGAAGTTCAAGCCAAAGAGATCACGGAGTCTCTCACTGAGGAAAGGAAAAGTGGCCGAATCTGTGGTCTTCAGTGTTGCCAACCAGGCCATTCCAACAGTCACAGAAGAGCCAGTCAAGAGCTTTGGAAGATGGTTATGATGATACGCTGAAAGACACACAAAGAGCAAAAGAAGCCAAACAGATCTTGGAAGAAGGCTTGGAGACCATTGACCAGTGTGGGCTCCCTGGCAAATACAAGGTCTGGTGTCTGCAGTTCATGCTGATACCAAAGCTCCTATGGCGTTTGATGATATACGACTTCTGCACCAGCATAGTGGAGGCAATGGAAGCCAAAATCAACAAGTTCACAAGGAAATGGCTTGGTGTCCCACCCTGTATAACTGACATAGCGCTCCACTGTCGCCAAGCAAAGCTGAAACTACACTGAAATCCATCCTGGAAGAA
>CM031607.1:38568742-38573742 GCA_018398815.1 Conus ventricosus | reverse complement strand
GTGCATGATATATGTACACATGATTGTCTTCTCTTCCGAAAGGTTTTGGCTGGATTCCGAGATACTTTACAAAAGGAAGAGTCCTATCGTGTGTCTCAAACCACAAAGAAATTACATAGCATCAGCTTCACTGTCCTCACCAGACAACAGTTCTATCACCCTTCGTGCCCTGCTTCGGAGGCGAGTTCAGTATCGATTTACCCCTCTGCCCATGCCCGTGGCATCTTAAAATCAGAAGTCCCTATTATTGGCTGGCTCAAGGGGACTATCGGTGGACGGACATGTTGGCACAATCCGCCGGAGAAGAATGCCCACGTTACGCTGGTTTCACCGCTATGCAACATTTGTCATTCGTGAGGACTTTACTTGCAGCGCCCTTCGTGTGCTGAATCAGAAAAGGACCACTGAACAGCACCAAAGAGACTCAGCAGCAGTGCGGATTCTCCTCCGGCGGGTTACTCTTTGATGCCCTGATGTTTATTGCTGCCTGTCATTTGTCGCGCCAGGGTTTGACAGGACAAACCTGGATGTGGTTGTGTGTTGTGGAGCCGGAGTGAGCGGTGAAGGTGTAATGCCATCAAGGGTGTGGAAAATGAGACTCAAAACAATCCTGGTAAATTTGAACAAAGAGCCTTTCAACCCTATAAGGTATGCAGCGGAGACATAGTTGCACGCAAAGACGAGGCTGAAAACAATACTTCGCAAGACACGCCTACATGAAAGACAAATCCCAAATACAATTTTTGATGAAACATGGGGGCCGGAATAGCTCAGTGGAAGAGCGCCGGACTCGTAATCTTGGTGATTCTGGGGTTGTGGGTGTCGAATCTCTGCCGGGCCGTTTAAGTACAGGGGGATTCTTCCCTTGGAGTCAATATTGGTTCTGACTCCATTTTCTATACAGTCCTTCGAATGAGACTATAAACCAAGGTTCCATGTGTGAACGCGCACATAACATTTTGCACACACGTAAAATCTCATCTCCAACCTTCGGAAGAGAAGGCCAGTTTGGCCGTTTGTATAGATGACACGTTACACATAGCATGCACCCTGCGTGAGAAATGGAAAGAATGAAGGAAGTAAGGACATCGTGTGAACGATATTGAACGATTTTGATTGGATAACACGAGAAACGCCCGAATGAAGCGCCAGCTGGCAGCTCTTCAGTCGGCACTACCCAGGTAGGCAGCCCGTTGTGTAAAAGAGTGTGGATTATAAAGCGTTTAGCGCTTGGTCTCTAGCCGAGGATAGGCACTATATAAGTATGCATAATGATAATAATGATAAAGATCAGTCATCGTGATTCGAAGTTTAGAGAATTTAAATAGATTTTGTTCGAAACCACCAAACCACAGCGGTAAAACTGTGGTGTATCAAAAGAAAAAAAAATCTCATGATCAGCTGTAGCTCTAAAAATGATAGCTATGAGAAGTACAAATGTCATAATATGTACTTCTCATCTTACATATTCCCTGTTTAGCAATATTCCTCCGTTTTTATCTTTCCTTATGAAACTGCAGAAACACGTCTTTAATTTTGCTTGATAAGTGGTTTTGTATTTCTCAGTTTCCAGCTTCAAGTCCTGTGGTATATTTGTTTGTCGATTTCACAATGAAGACCGCGGTGTGCGTTTTCCTCACTGTCCTTGCTTTGGGTGAGTCAGCTTAGAAATCTCTCTCTCTCTCTCTCTCTCCTCTCTCTCTCTCTCTCTCTCTCTCTCTCTCTCTCTCTCTCTCTCTCTTTACGTTTCTATGAAACTTCCAGAAACTTTAATATGGTGTGTGTGTGTGTGTGTGTGTGTGTGTGTGTGTGTGTGTGTGTGTGTGTTGTGTGTGTGTGTGTCTGTGTGTGTCTGTGTGTGTGTGGTGGGAGAGAGAGAAGAGAGAGAGAGAGGAAAGAGAGAAGAGAGAGAAGAGAGAGAGAGAGAGAGAGAGAGAGAGAGAGAGAGAGAGAGAGAGAGAGAGAGAGAGAGAGAGAGAAATCAGTACATAAGATTGACATGCGTACATGAATTTTGTTGTCATTCCTTATCTGAAAGCTTATTGCTAGGCCTATGCTGAGATCAAAATCATCTCTCTCTCTCTCTCTTCTCTCTCTCTCTCTCTCTCTCTCTCTCTCTCTCTCTCTCTCTCTCTCTCTCTTTAACGTCACTGTATTACTCCGTGTGCAAGGACATACGGAGACGTTACGATTTTATTTGTTTTTGTTAACCTTTGATTTGGTGCACGCAGGGAATAAATGTGTACTATTTGTTTCCATGGAAAGAAAAGGTAAATGTTATTGTTCTGTTATCCCCCCCCCCCCCCCCCCCTTATCACAAGACCTCTTTGGTAATGACAATAAAAGTGTCTGTCTGTCTGTCTGTCTCTGCCTCTGTTTCTGTCTGTCTGTCTGTCTCTGTTTCTGTCTGTCTGTGTTGTCTGTCTGTCTGTCTGTCTGTCTGTCTCCCCTAGTCATCTATAATTTTGTTGCTGTTATTGTAATCACCATGTAAGGTATTGAAAGTAACACCCACCCACCCCCACCCCCTCAGAAGGGCCTATCTGAATAAATTTCATTTCATTTCATTTCATTCATTTCCCCTAGTCATCTACAATGTTGTCAGTTTTGTCCCATGGTTTCAGCACACGGCTGGACAGAGGAGGAGTGTGAAGGAGGTTGCACCGCCAACTATGACCCTTACTGCGTGACTTTCCAGAAGACTGTGTCCAACAAGTGCATGGGAGACATTGAAATCTGCAAGTCAGTGGCTGAGGAATAGCTTGGAAGTGTGTGTGTGTGGGGGGGGGGGGGGGGGGGGGGGGGGGGGGGGGAGGGGGGAGGGGGGGGCTCATACAGAAAAGATGAAGGGAGTGAGGTCAGTGGGGGTATACATGTAGGCTTGCATGTGGTCCTGCACAGTGGGTCTCAATGTGGTGTAGCCGTATATAGACTAGTCCGCACGCAGTGACACCTCCTTGATGAAACGTAAACTCTGTGTGTGTGTGTGTGTGTGTGTGTGTGTGTGGTGTGTGTGTGTGTGTCGCGCGTGCATGTGTGTGTGTGTGTGTGTGTGTGTGCGCACGCGCGTGCATGTGTGTGTACGTGTGTACGTTAGTGTGTGTGTGTATGTGTGTGTGTGTGTGTGTGTGTGTGTGTGTGTGTGGTCAGTTTAAAATGCATATATACGCATATACCATAATGAAATACGTGTTACAGAATGAGAGCGAAGGGATACACGTTGACCTCCAGCGCAGACAACGGCTGTCAGTGTAACATCTCCTGTACGATGGAGTACGACCCTGTGTGTGGCCTGGACCTGAACACCAACACAACCACAGCGTATGGCAACGCATGTGCATTCAGGACTGAATGCAAGTCAGTATCGTCACGTAGTCTCTGTTCATTTTAATACCACCACTACACCTCTCTCTCTCTCTCTCTCTTTCGCTCTCTCTCTCTCTCTTTCTCTCTCTGTCTGTCTCTGAAAATCCATCATGTATGACACATGCAGCAAGGATAATGATCTCGCTACACGTGATGCACAACCATATAATGCTGAACAGAGATGCTTCTCTGCACTTTTCTTTCTTTTCTTCTTCTTTCTTTCTTTTTTTTTTTTTTTTTTTTGCTTCTCTTATTTTCCAGTGTGGAGGTGGTCGATCATTTCTCGGTTCTGACAGCTCTGTTACGTTACAGTCACACAGTTCAGTGACACACAATTGATTGAATACACTCCACTTTGGGCTCTTCCCATCCCACCCCACCCTGTCTTCAAATCCCGTCCTCTCTCTCTCTCTCTCTCTCTCTCTCTCTCTCTCTCTCTCTCTCTCTCTCTCTCTCTCTTTGACTATATAGAGTTTAGAATTGCTCAATAGATATTTCTGTACAAGTGAATATAGTGTATATATATGGTCAATAGTACTATAATTTGCTCTGAAACCTGCCTGTTCTTCTAATATTTTTCCTTCATTTTCAGCCCATTTTGATAATCTTTTGTTCAAGATATGAGTATACACTTTGCTTATAGTGCTAGTGAGTGCTATACCACGATAATTATCTGGATTTCTGGAATCACCTTTTTTGTAAATTGGAATAATAATAGATTTAGCCCATTCTAAAGGAAAATTGCTGTGTTCAAAAAGCTCATTAAATAAGCGAACAAGATAGTCAATTATGATCGAATTTGCTTCTTTTAACATTTCTCCAACAATTCTATCAGGTCCAGCACTTTTCCCTGTCCTTAAATGTCTGATACCATCCATTACTTCTTCTCTAGAAATGGTGTTATTGAACAATGGCACAGATTCATCCTCATCATCCAGTGAAACATCTTCTTCCGGAGGAACAATATCTGAATCATTGAAAACATGCAAAAAGTGATCATACCATTGTAAGATGGAAATTTCATTATAAATTAAGCTTTTCTTATTAACGGATCTTATTACTGACCAAAATGTTTTAGAATCTTTTGTAGAATCTCTTAATTTCTTTAGTCTCTTTTCTTCAAATTCTAATTGCTTAATTTCTCTCAATTTGATGTATTCTTTTCGTGACACTGCATATTCTACTCTTTTTTCTTTTTTATCACTAGCTGTTTTACATCTCTGAAATCTTTTTAGCAGCCTTTTTACTACTGCTTTCTTTCTCTCACATTCAACATCAAACCAGTCATTGCTTTTTATTCGACCTTGACCTGCCGTGCCTTCGATTCTGTTAATCGTAATATTCTTTGGAACGTGTTGCGTAAAAGTGGAGTGAATGGAAAACTTTATTTGGCTATTCGTGGTATGTATAATTCTGTGCTGGCATGCGTGCGTGCAAAGAGTGAATATTCTAATTATTTTGACTGTCCAAAGGGTGTAAAACAAGGCTGCCTTTTGAGCCCACAACTGTTTTCCTTTTTCATTAATGAGTTAGCAATTGAAATATCAAAAAAAGGAAAGCACGGTATCAAATTAATCTCAGGAGCTGTTGAGATATTTTTGCTTCTGTTTGCTGACGATGTCATTCTAATGTCT
>CM031607.1:38558742-38563742 GCA_018398815.1 Conus ventricosus | reverse complement strand
TTTGTGAGCGTTGGTGTGTGAGTGTGTGTTAGAGAGAGAGAGAGAGAGAGAGAGAGAGAGAGAGAGAGAGAGAGAGAGAGAGAGAGAGAGAGAGACTGACATTTTATTGTCATAACCAAACAGGTCTTTTGACAAGGGGGGAGAGGTAACAGAACAATAACATTTCCCTCTTCCTTTCCTGCAAACAAATAGTACACATTCATTCCTAGTGTGCACCAAATCAAAGGTTAAAAACAAATAAATTCATAACATTTCCTTATGTCCTCACGCACAGGAGTAATGCAATTAGAAAAAAAAAGACTAACTCGACCATCCACTCGTTTAAATGATGACAATGTATCTTACTGATCTCTTCCACTTGCGATGAATGATAATATTCATTCAGATATCTCTTATAGTGCATTATTTTAAATTTCACTATCCTCCATCTGTCTAATTTTCAATGCTTCTGCGATGAATTTCGCAACTGATTTAATTACAAGTTCATCATCTGATGATAACACGACTGCAACATTTTGTCTTTTCGCTATATCTAACTGGAAAAGTGAACAATTTGTCAGCACTTCATTATAAGCAGTACAGTGGAACAGAAAGTGTTCTTCGTCATCAATAATGTGTCTACATGCAGGACAAGGAGATTCTGTTGATGTTTCACATTCAAACCATCTTCTGTTCACATTAAAACCTAAAGTTCTCTCTTGCGTAATTTATTCTGTGCCATCTATCTGTTATGACATTGAGAAACTTTTCAGAATGAAACACATTCTTAAATGAGAAAAACCAGCGATATTTTTCTTTACTTTCCATATCTGAGTGCCAATTCTGTTTAAAAGAACAAATAAGCCTGTCTTTAAACAACCGTTAAAAACCGTTATTCTGCCGTTATTTCTTGTATATAGGTCGATTTTAATGAAATTTGGTATATAGAAAGGTTGTCACACACAAATGGCACTTCCATGCAGTGTTTCAAAATCTGACCGTTAAAAACCGTTATTCTTGACATATTGTCCGATTTGGATGAAATTTGGTATGTACACAGGCTTTAGCCCAGTGAGGACTAAAATACCGGTTTCAAAAGTGTATATCGGTTATATAACCGATAAACCGTTATTTTGCCGTTATTTTTTATATATTGGTGGATTTTAATGCAATTTTGTATATAGAAAGGTCATCACACACAAATGGCACTTCCATGCAGTGTTTCAAAATCTGACCGTTAAAAACCGTTATTCTTGACATATTGTCCGATTTGGATGAAATTTGGTATGTACACAGGCTTTAGCCCAGTGAGGACTAAAATACCAGTTTCAAAAGTGTACATCGGTTAAATAACCGTTAAAACCGTTATTTCGCCTTTATTTCTTATCTCATAAAACACTTGGCTGATTTATAAGCGGTTTGGAAAACTGGGAGTACGTTTATATGCTTCGCATCTTGTTTCTTTTTTTTTTTTTGTTGAGAGACAGACAGACAGGGACAAAGAGACAGACAGAAAGACAGGCAGACAAAGAGAGATAGAGTTAGAGACTGAGATACAAAGACAGAGATACAGACAGAGGGAGAAACAGAGAAAGATAGAGAAGAGAGAGAGAGAGAGAGAGAGAGAGAGAGAGAGAGAGAGAGAGAGAGAGAGAGAGAGAGATGGAGACAGACAGACAGAGAGAGACAGACAGACGCAGAAAGAGAGGCTGAAAGAGAGAGAGGGAGAGAGATAGTCAGAAACGAAGGAGAGAGACAGACAGACAGACAGGTATGTGTGGTGGGGGGGGGGGGGGGGGGGGCGGGGAAGGTGTTTAGGGTGGGGCAGCGGTTGGGAAAGGAAGAAAAATAAAAGTGGTCAGATAAACAGTGACTATATGCCGATGTGTGCTGTATGTTTGTGATTGTTGGTGGAGTTCGCCACCAGACAAGGATGATGAAGGTGATGCATTGGCAGGAATCGAAATATATCTTTTTAAGAAAAGTTATTTTCCTTACTGAGTAAGGATAGTTAGAGGTATCATCAACTGACATAACTGGTGCGGTAACAACATACACATCTGAAACTGCTGATGATTTAAGTGACTGCCGCGAAACACCTCTATGAGACAGTGTAATCTACGTTAAAGAGTCTGTGAAATATTTTCGAAGATATGCAGTGAACGGTACGATTTTATGTATGGGGGAAGAGAGTGCCAAACGGATTAACCTGAAAATGCGAAACTAGTTTTGAACATGTCGATCCGAGCACGTGGTTAGAACCATATCGGCACGATGTCTTAGTAAATAAATCTCTGAGGTATTGTGAGAGGGCTGATGACAGTGTACTTTATACATAAGCACAGCTTTGTTTAGTTGTGTTTGCAGCGGCAGAATGTTTAATTCAGCCTGCTTTTCGGAGGTTGATAAGGAAGACTCTGGCAGAATTATCGTTGCAGCTCTTCTGTACATTGAATCTAGTTTTCTATGGTGAATTTTTGCTGCACAGTCCAGACTACAGATGCAAAGTTGATGTGAGAGAGACAATGAGCCTGGAAAAACATTTTCCGAGCGTTCGTATCTATGTAAGGCTTCAGTTGTTTAAGCGTGAAGAGATTGCGAGCCAGCTTGTTAACAACCGATTCAATGTGGGACTGCCACTATAAGTTCCTCATCCACTATCATTCCTATGTCTCAGTGCTTATGCACTTGTTTCTTCGGTGTTGCCATCAAAAGTCAGACTGAGACTTAGAGGTTTTGTTGATGCTTCTGTCTAGAAGTGATTGCCACGCTTTTTGATTTTTTTTAGAATGAACTATCATGGAATTGTAATCACACCACTTCCAAACATCCCTTAAACCTTGCTGTAGAGCGTTTGGGACTGTTGGTAAGTCCACTGCGTTTGAATGAACGGAAGTGTCATCAGCAAAAAGGTCACACAAGACACCCGGATGTGACATTCATAATTCATAATGAGAGAGAGAGAGAGAGAGAGAGAGAGAGAGAGAGAGAGAGAGAGAGAGATAGACAGAGAGAGACAGAGAGAGACAGACAGAGACAGACAGATAGGGACAGAGAAACAAAGGTACAGAGAGAGACAAATACATAGTAACAAGAGAGAGAGAGAGAGAGAGAGAGAGAGAGAGGAGAGGGGAAGAGAAGAGGAGAGAGGAGAGGGGGGGGGGAAGGAAGAAGAACAGATAGACAGAGGGACAGAAAAAACGGCAGATACTGTCACGCAGGGGAAAACTGCGGACAAAGCTCACCAGATATTAGGCAATCTCAATCCTTCACACACCCAGTAAATACCCACAAACCAAACTGGAGGCATCAGGTGGATAACTAGACAAACTTTATTAACAAAATACATAAACCAAAACTTTATTAACAAAATACATAAACCAAACAGATGAACAGAGTCCGCAACAAAGAAATATATTCTATATGGCTCTACTCGTCTAGGGGGAGTAAGAAAAAAAAAAAAACAACAACAAAAATCACAACCATCAAACAGGACACATGTCAAGCAATCCAATGCACGACCTAGCTACTACACCTGCTGGAAGCAATGCACACATTTTACACTGCCCACTCCCGGTCTCCTAAAGACCTCATAGTGAGCTTCTTTTTTTTTTTCAACATTAACACAACCTAACACAGATTGCAAGTGGCATTGTCCAGTCAATTCCCGGAAACATGTCTGTTGCACTTGGTATTGTCCCCTGAACCTTCCACAACAAGCTAAACTCGCCGTTCTCACACAGCACACGGATTCCACATCACCTGATGATCAGAAGTCAGATTCTTTTGCACAAGGCAGGCAGTCTGAGAAGCTTGGCAAGACTACTCTAGTCGACAGTCCCTGTCTCGGTGGGGTGCAGGGACATCCGTATGATGGGCGTTCCCCAATGGGCTCCATGACGTGGGAAGAGTGTATATAAAAAAAACCAACAACAGAAAAGCCCTGAAGGGCACACCACATAAGTATCGTGCCCACAGTGAGGGTGTGTGAGACAGACGTGGGGTGTGTGGTGTTTGAAAGCGAGTAAGCTGTGTGGAAGGAATAGGTGGACAGAATGAAAAGCTATTAAAAAAAAAAACACAAAAAAACTATATATATATTTTATATATATATATATATATATATATATATATATATATATATATATATATGTATTGAATTATAAACAAAGCTTGCTCTTATGTCTTAGATTGAAGAAATAGGGGGAAGATACGCATTCATATCTGCAGTGGTAGATGATTCCGCCTAACTAACAGTATGTGCTTGAGTGGGTGAATGGGGAAAATAAAATAAATGCTTCTCAAAATGAGCCTTCAGCAAGCTTATATTCTCCAAGGGTGAGACATCCTCCAATAGGGAGGGAAACTCACTAACATATAACTCCTGGTCATATACCGATATTTCGAAACTTGGTGGTTTCTCCTCAGTGACCGCGGAAAGTGGTATATATATATATGTATATTATATGTATACATACACACATAGCTATTGACAATGGAAGAGTAAGAAGGGGAGCATGAGCAGAACAGAAAACAAACAAAATCAAAGGGAAAGGTGACACACAGAGAGAGGGGGAGAGGGTGTGCGTGGTAGAAAGAAAAGAAAAGCAAAGCAAAAAGGGGAGGAAGCCAGCAAAGTGAAAAGGCTCACATTATCAGTGGACATTCACACAAAAAACAAAACAACAACTATCATTTCACTTGAAATTCATATAAACAAAAATCTATCATTTATGGCTCTCCTTTCCCCTTGCAAAAGCACAATAATATAATCATGATCAAGTAGCATTGAGCACAGTTCGCTTTCACACACACCTACACGCACAACAACGATAAACAGAACGAAAGGAGATGAACGAGAGGGTGGAGAGATGGAGGAAGGGACAAAAAGAACCAAGAGCGTCCCCCTCCTCCATCCAATAGGGAAAATTAAACACCAAGTGCATTACACCCTCACTCGGTCATATCTACGCCTAACACATCAACGAATAATGTCACCAACGACAAACGGGATGAAACGC